>SNQJ01S0003230.1:613758-642887 GCA_010110895.2 Picea sitchensis
ATGTGTGGGTATATATACGGACCTCATTCTCATTTGTAATCATTCTATCATATATCATTATTCATACATTATATATATATATATATATATATATATATATATTATTTGTCCTTATGGATTTCTTTGTACTGTTCCAAATATTTTGGATGTGTGTGATCTGAACCGAGTTGGATCGTCACATTTGGTATCAGAGCAAGTTTGATCCTGGCCCTTTGGCCACACTCTTATCAAAGCCATTCTAATCCTTATTTTAGCCATATAAATTATATGAGTTTTTGTAATCGTCTGGTCATTGACCACTGTTATCCCCATTTTGTGGGATAACTAAGGAGATCATGTCTCGAGGCCCTCAGGCTGCAGATATCGAGTGCCAAGAGACCACATGACCAGCAGTGTCCACTTGCACATACAGAAGCCCGCTCTATCACCACATTATGATCCATTGTCAGCGCATCCACCACACCAGCCAGCTTCTGGAAGGAAGATGGGTCTTGCTCCATGCAATACAAGTCAGGTATTGTGGCAAGTAATCACCCTAATATTTAAGGCATTTAAACATGTTGCATTTGAGCTTCTTCTTATTATAGAACGCATGCTTGGACATTATGCATTTGACCCTGTTTCACCTTGGTGAGTGTCATAGATTTCTTAGTAAGTGGCCAACCTTTGGGGAAGGTTTGCAACTCAGGGTCCCTTTAGGGGTTATCGTACCATTCCCGACTATACTTACCACTTTCCGCTCATTACATTCCCATCATATTGCCTTCTTCTAGGCCCTTTGACTTTAGTGACCCAAGAAGGGCATGTACCCCATTTCATGGGAAGAAGGGGTTGAAGGCCCAGAGGGATTGTTGTTGGCTAAAAAGATAAAAGCCTAAATATAGACCTTCCAGATACTTCACCCAAGGATCCCCGAAAAAGCAATGAAACGCTTCTCTGTAAGAAAAGGGGGACCTACAAAATAAATGATAGTGAATGCTTAAGGGGTTAGTTGGAGGATGGGAGGTCTCATCACGAGTCGGCCTATCATGATCATGAGTATTTAGCGGTATGACATTACCATCATCTAGTCACCAAGCCAAGGTAGTGGCTCTCAGTTACACAACTGAGAGAAAGGGGGTCTCATCACGAACCAACCTTCTCATTTCTGCGAGGTATTCGTGAATGACATTATCGTATCTAGACACCAAGCCAGGACAGTGGCCTTCAACTTGTTCCTTAAAACATGAAAGAAAGAAAGAATGGCAAGAAGATGGGCTTGGAAAAAGTGTACCGCAAACGAAGGTGCCACACACCCTCTATAAAGGCACCCATAAATGAGATAATACGAGCCCTTGTATGTCATGAAAGTCATCGACCTCTGAAGTCTAAACCCCTTCCACCTCATCATCCACTGCATGACCTTGAAAGGCCATCCTTGGGAGCATCCCCTACTTGAGGGCTTTGGTCTACCCAATAGGACTTTTATGACACCCCTCCCATACTTAAACTTGGTCAATTGTATAGGGTTTTGGATCATTTGTTTAATTTGATGAGGTAGTTTTGACGCACATGTTTAGGTGCCTTGCTTATTAGATGTGGTTTACACTTGTCATGATATCTTTGACTTGAGATCTTTGGAGGGTGTACCCTTTTGTTTTACAGGACCTTGCTTGGCAGCCAGTTTTGGGAGAACAAGCCTAACTTGGGCTTCCATGGGGCAAGGAGCCCACAGGTTGGATGTTGTAGGCCCGCACACCAGATCACAGAGACATGCCTTTGGAGGCTTACATGGCATCTTGGAGGATCTTACCCAGCCACTAGTACTCAAACGACTTGCCTAGGAGAGGCAAAACATCACCTTTTGAGGGTTGACGTCATGCTTGAGGGGGTTTGATGGTGATGTAGTTATTGCACATTGACACTTGGCATGTTTTGACCGAAGGAGGCATGGATTGACCCCAACACATGATAAAGAGGCTCAAGGAGCCCCAACGACCTCCATTTTCCTCTCCAATGACTTGCTCAAGTGCCAAAATGTCCCCTAAAGGGGTGACATCATCTTATTTTTAGGGTTTCTTTTGTGTTAAAGAGAAAATTAAATATTATTATTTGGTGCAAGGGGAAAGATAAGGGTTATTGACCCCTTATCTTATGTTTTACCCTTGCTAAGTGGAAAAACTATGTTTTAAGGTTTTTGTATAAATAGAGATCATGTCAATCTCATTTCATAACATAACTCTCCCATTGTGAGAGGTAATTGGCTGAAATTTTCACCCTCTTTGGGCAATCCTCTTATGCTATTTGTTATCGTTTCTCTTTACTATCGGATGGATGGATGATGCACTAGCTCTCTTGGAGGATTATTTTCTTGCTTATGGTGGAATTTGCTTGGTGCATTAGGGTTTCATCTTGTTAATGCTTCAACTTGGTAAGGATTTCATGGTTATTGCTCTTTTTTCTTGGTTGTAAGCTTAAAGTGATGATATCTAGGGTGTTAATGTTTATGCCATTATTATAGTTCTTTGCATTTCAATAGATAAGAGCAACATAAGAACAAGATCACTAAGAAATACACATTCACAAGAGACACAGCATTTATCCTAGGAAACCCTCTAGGGGAAGAAAACCCAGCAAAAACTTCCTTATCATAAATTGCCAATAGAATGTTCAAGAGATAACTCAAACCAATACAGATAGTCCTCTCCAAGAGATGTGCCACTCTTCTCCTCCTCTCTCCAACTGGTAATTGCAGCTTGCCTCATAAGAAAATGAGCAAGTGAATTGTGTTCAAATGAGGCAATAGCCTCCTTTATTTATACAAGTTCTGGCATGTGTGAAGTGTCTCTTCACTAGCAAGGCCGACTTCTTAATCTGGGTGGGTAAACCCACCTTTATTATATTTCTGGGTCTTCTTATTAACTGCTGCAGCCGACTTCTTATTCTGCCTATTATAATTGTCTGTTGACCAATCCGCAAAAGAGGATTTGGTCCTAATACAATTACCGACATGATTAATCCACAATGGGGATTAATCCAATGAATAAAATAACAATAATTAATAAGAATACTCTTCGCAGTTACATTATTTCAACACTCNACAAGTTCTGGCATGTGTGAAGTGTCTCTTCACTGGCAGGGTCGACTTCTTAATCTGGGTGGGTAAACCCACCTTTATTATATTTCTGGGTCTTCTTATTAACTGTTGGGGCCGACTTCTTATTATGCCTATTATAATTGTCCGTTGACCAATCCGCAAAAGGAGATTTGGTCCTAATACAATTATTGACATGATTAATCCACAATGGGGATTAATCCTATGAATAAAATAAAAATGATAATAAGAATACTCTTTGCAGTTACATTATTTCAACAGTATTACCCTTGCCCCAGGGTCTTTATATCGATCTATAACTAGTTGCTATGTAGTGTGCTTTCGAACTGCTACTTTATATCGATCTAGTGGTTATGGATTTGCTCCTGGCATCAGGTCACCTGCTTCTCGCTATGGCTTTGGATCTTTATCTATAAATAGCTCTGGGACTAGAATGGGTGCTAGTTCAAGCTATCGAACTGGAAGAGGTGCAGAGCCAGCTTATTCAGTTTACCAAGTTGAAATATGGATCAAGTTACCCAACGAACCAACCATAAGACAGGCCCATTTACTGTCTTTGTGCCTACTATAGCTTAATAACGCTTTGGGCCCTTGTTGTTAGGGTTCACCGCAACACTTATATATCGCTCAAGGCAGCGTAGTCCAGATTTCATAGTATAGGAGGTGGACGGACAGAGATTTGTAGTCAACAAGGCAAAGCAACATACGAACATCAATCAATTTTGGGTTGAACCTCCTTCATGATTGAAATAGGAGACCCTCGAAACTACAGTAGTAGGCCATTTCCCTATTCCTTGGCCCAGCTAGTCGTGGAGGCAGAAATAGGAATCAGAAGGGAAGCCTTGAGTGAAACAATAATGAGTTGTAAGAACCGGGCTCAATCTTAAAGTCGTAACCAATCAAGGGCCCGCCCGCCCCTAACGGTAAATAATAGTAATTCGATGATGAAATAGTCAAGTGTTGATGAACAAGTATGGCTCATAGGTGCGGCAAAGCAATCTTCCTTTTCTACATTCTTTGGTGGATAGCTAACATCACCCCATGGCGGACTTCCCCCCCTTCGGGTCTATCTCTCTGCCCCTATATCTATTTATGCCCCTCGCCGCGGTCCCCTTCTTCGCTTCATGTCCCCCGGAATGAATGACTCGTTCTTCTAATCACATATATAGGGCAAGTATATAGGGCAAGGATGTCATCGAGGTTGTGGTCAGCAGAGAAGCTGGGACTAAGGCAAAGAAGTTACCTGTGGATATCTCGGCTAATGTGGTTACCAGTTAATACTACTACCCGAATAGCTTAGCCAAACCACATTACAGCGGATCAGGTATGGTACATCGGGTTAAGAGTAGTGGACCTACCTATCAGGAGTTCTGGTACTCGAATTAGCTTAGATGTTGCCTCCTTTTCTATTGATGGTGATGCTTCTGAGACCCGGTCAACAGAAACTAGAATTGCTACTGAAACTCGCCTGGGCTGCTACCTTAGTTGCAAGTTATGGTTGAACTAAAGAGGCTGTTGGGTCAATCGTGGTTCACCCTGTGATCGAAATGGACCCTAGGTGTGTCCCCTACTGTCCAAGCTTTGAGCCGTGTTGATCTCAATCTTCCCATAAACGACCAATAATCATTTCTCCCTATCCATGGTTGATCATAAGCCTTCCCTTTCCTCAACGACCACGAGACCCTGCCAATCAGCCATATGTGAGTCCCAACATGCCATTACTCGTGCTGGTCCTTTCCATAAATGCCATTGATCCAAGCTTCTTTGTACCTTCCATATGAGCCCTTGTCTACGAGAACTTGTACTGAAACCGCGAGACCCTGCTGGTGGTGCCTTTGCCCCTACTATTGGTAGTAAGGGCTGTCCTTCCCTGATCCTCGCTCAGGAAAGGGTCGTCCTCTATATAGGATGCTCTTTTCACAAATAGCTACCGCACCTGTTCTCTCTATTGCACCCTATGCTGATGTTGTGGTCTCTTGTCCTTGCTTCTCTTACTTCCATCTCTCTATTTACTCCCACCCACAACTTGCCGTATAGGTCAATCACTTTTATTGGATTTTGTATGAAGCATGAACAAGTGCTTCGCTAGCTACCTTTGCCCCTACAGGTGGTGCTACTTATGATGGTTATGAGCCAACAGGAACTGGATACGCCTGCGCAGTAACTGGTATCAAACTTCAATGGGATCTTCATAAATGGGTTATAGGGCAACAACCGAATATGGAGAAAATGGTTTTGCTTATGCTTGTGGGATCATGTCCACCTAAGAAAGATATATGGGCATCATTCTTGTTTCATGTGTAGGTACCTGCCTTTGATGCCGCTAAAACGGGTGCTTGTGATTTCACTGAGTAAACGGGGTATGGAACTAGATCTGCGATTAAGGGCTTTGGAACTAAACCTGCCTCTGATGCTACTACCTTTGCTGCTGGATCCGTTATTGGCACAATATTTGAATCTCCAATGAATGCTCCTACCTACAGCTAGAACCACCTATGATCGCTCTAGAAATGGAAGGGATATCATGGGATTTGAATCTCCAATTGGAATTGGAAAGGATGGGTAGGGTGCTTTTTAGACTCGATCAACCGCATTTGGAACTAATCTATTGCTGGCACAGGGATCTTGATCTTACAGTGAATATGTATATGGAATCGATGGATCTTCAACTGCTGGGTCTTCGACTGAATAAGGATCAAATGCACTTGCTTTCATTTAGTAAACTTCTTCTGCTCTCTATGCTACCATAGCCTCCACTTGCTTTGTTCCAACTACTGTCATTTTCACCTTTGCTTCCGTCTCCTCTACAAGAGAAACTGAAATGGGTTCTGATTTCCAGCAAATAGCCAATGGGCACGTTTTACAGTGTTACCCTATAATCAAGAACTAATGATCATGTTATATCGTAGAAAAGGCATCTGAAGAGGCAAGGGCATATCCAATTGCATTTCGGTATCCACCATTCCACCCAGATCCGGTCAAAGAAGAAGTTTGGCCAGAAGGAAAGAGAGGCGACGGCGGAATCTGGCAATGATGGGTCTGATACGGATCTCATGGATATATCACAAGGAGAGAATGGTATGGATAGAACATGTACATACATGAGGAATGAAACTGAGCGATTTCCATCAACCAACGGATGCACTTTGTTCAATATCGAGGGTTGGGCAGATGATGAATGATCTAAGGAAGGAGTGATTCGCTCGCCAACTCTTCTGTAGCCAGCCGTCCAACCGGTTCTTTCACGCACATATATCAGCCCCAGACTAGTCGGTCCGTTCCCATCCAGTTGGGAGCACCAGTAACCGCTAACTAGAAAATCAATATTGCTCAGAGACAACCCGAACGAAGCAGACATCAGTCACTCGACGATCGATAGCTCGCAAACTAGCAGGCATGATAACATACAAATGGATGCAGATAGGAGCCACACTCCTCTCCTCCTTTATCCAACCCCAACGCGAACTCACTTGAACGGTAAACCATCATGCATGTGTCTGCTCCACTTTCCACCCACCTACTCTTAGTCTATGGAGTCAAATCCATTCAACAGGCAGGCCCGATCGAAGGGAGATGTCATGTCGTGCGATACTACTTGAAACATCTTCTTCAAATGAATAGGATACTGATCTTAAATCGGATATGGCCACCCCCACCCCCAAAGGAAGGAGTTCCCTTTTGGTCCCCCTCCATTACACGTCTTGCCTTACATAGTTTGGTTTATCAATGAATGATAGGGCACTACTTGATTGAAGGTTGAAACAGGGCCGAAGATAGTAAGGTTTCTGCTCTTCCTCATGGTTAGGGAAACACACACGCCTCTTGCTTGTCTGGCTCAATTGTTTCTCTAACTGGCTTGATTGATCGATTGAGGGAATCATATAGTTAGAGTTCACGCTCGCCATAATTGGTTTCGGATCTGCAGAAGGTTTATTATCAGAATAAGAAGGAGGAAGACTGTAGGTAGATCCAAGCTCACCATGCAGCAGAGGAGTTGTGCTTCAATATCTGTATATTTGGGTGGAGTTCTTAATTGTGACTTTCCCATGGTTCTATTTTGTTTGACTAGTTTTCTTCCAGACAGATAAAGGCGCAGAGCTTACCGAGCGAGATGCCAGGACCATTGCTAACTGAATCTAGAGGAGGGAGAGCTAATCACTCCATTTCCAATTCACATGAGATCCACCCAATCAATAGGCTGGTGGTGGAATGACATTTCCGGGTCACTTTAGTACCGACAACACGTCTATTATCCATGGCCAATCCAGTAATAATAAAGGCTAATGGTTTACAGAATTATGAGTGCATAAATGAAACAACCAATTCAATCATGAACCTTGCCATTAGTTCGTTGTCAAGATGGATGGATTCAGTCCATAGCAACACTACCATCGAAAAGCAAGGGTTTAACTGTGAATTAGCTACAAGAAGTAAAGACTGGAACCTACAAAAAAGCTACGATAGATACAATAAGCAAATAATAAACCACTATGACCTTGACATTGCCTATTAAGGTGTGTGTTTCCTCAGGTGAGGGTTCCCTGTGCTAAGGTTATACCATCCCTTGCGTGGTGAGGTTATACCATCTTGCCCCGTCACTTTAGGTGATGTTTCCTCGCTTCTGGATCCACCAAACTCAATGGCATTCTAGATGACTTGACCAATGCCGCAAGGCCTAAGAAAGACCAACCAAAGGGAGAGGCTTTGATTCCACTTGGTTTGGGGGATTGGTTTTTCCCGTACCCCTTACCTCGTTATACTATTGGGAATACAGACCCTGCTCCCAAGCTAGCCAAACACAAGCAGATGCTTAAGATGTGCTCACATAGATAAGGAAAGGAACTGCCAACAACCTCATTCCATTTCATTTCCCCGAGAACAACGAGAAAGAGTAGGTGCTTGATTCTTCCAGCTAGCTTTTCGAGAAGAAAATATCATATATAATGACGTGTATAAATAATTTCAGTAACCAGCCAGAGAGATAAGTGCATAAAGCGAGTCTCTGGGACACAACTCCTTCCTAAATATAAGGCAGGCTAGGTTGATCTTTCAGGACCAGCCAAGAAGGTGAAGGTAATAACCCCTCCTTGCCTGATAGGAGGTGACCTCGTCAGACACACCTTGCCAGGGAAGAGAAACATATATTGATATCGCGGAGAGAATCTCTTGTTATCTGGGCTTATATAGGCGATTATGCTACCAGGAAGATGGGTGATAGAAATAACATACATAAATCCCCAGACTCTTGGATAGATATACTTAAGTCTCTGATTTCTAAGAGAGAGGTCTCTTATATAGAATAAATACTTGTGGATTTCATAATCCTACCTTTGAACCATGATGCAGGACCATCACCAGCAATCAAGCGAGCCAGCGCGGAGCGGAAGACAGTTGGACAAGCCAGCACCAAAATTTTGAAAACACTTTGGGATTTTTGCGCAAGTCTTTAATGAAGCCATTTATGAAGGCGCACTTTGTATATTGTAATGGACCTTGAGAAGATAGCTCTCGTCCTTTGGGTAGATAGTCGACATTTAATAGATTTAATGCTGGTAGATAGGAATTTAATTCTAGATTTGATAGCTTTAGAGTCCAAGAGGGAAAACGGATATAGACACCCTCATTGTATCATTGTAACATTAACATGAGCAAGAGAATAAGAGCATACAGAGAACTGTATGAAGAACACCCATGTATAGGCATTTGAATTAATAGAAGAAAGATTTGATTCAAATTCATGGTTTGTGTTGTTTCTCTGTACATTGATGCTATGTTCATGAATGTTTACTTCCTATTATACATTTTCTTTTATGTGTTGTGTATGTGATTTCATGGTGAAATTGAATTTTGAAGGGAAGAAGGAATTAGTTTCAATTGTTTCTCTAATTTGAACCAGAGGATTCCTGCAAGGAGTGCAGTCGAATTTGTCCGCAAGGAGTGCGTTGACAGAAGGGTTCAATTAGAGACAACTTTTGTACTCATTTCCTCGAAGGTGCAGACGAGCACGGTGTCGTGCAAGGAGTACGTAGGCCAAGGAAAAGCCTCAGAGTTGCGACTCTAAGTAAAGCTCTGAAAGATTGCTGCTGCAAGGAGTGCGCAGAGTCGAGAAACTTCAACTCTCTGTCGAGGTTGAAGGATTTCCGCAAGGAGTGCATGCAAAGAGTTCTCTCTTTCATAGAGACCGAGTAATAGTGGAAATATCAGGAGGAGTAGGCCTTCGAATCCATCGAAGGATTGCACAGAGAGGTTGTGCATTGAAGCGTTCGAGCAAGCGTTGAAGGCTCGCGCGCAGGTGAACAAGTCTTCGTGGGGAAAAGTACTTTGTTCAGTTCGCAGAAATCCATTAGGAGGAACGGATGGTCAGGAGCCTCCGAGAGGATTTCGCAAAGTTCCGAGAATCGTCGGATCTACACGTAGGATCGTGTATCGGAGTTTCGTAGGTTGAAGCCCGCGATCTTGGCAACAGAAGATGCGAAGTCGTGAAGCGCGATATTCTGACGCGATCAGAACCGTCAATCAGTGAGGATGCGTGTCAGGAGATCCCGAGGAGTCGGGGATCGGAGAATCGGATTTTTCGAGGGCAAGAAACTCTTGCAACTCGGAATCGCAATCCGCGATATCCCAACGGGGAGTCGTGTGGGCCACAGCCGGAGATAGTGGAGTACAGGTGGCATAGTGTCGGGGATCGGGAAAAGGTAAGTCCCGAATCCTTTGGTAATAGGATTCACGATCCCGCGAATTCCGAAATCTCGATCGAAGTGACAAGGGGTGTGGAAAGGTCAATCCACACGTGCGTATCAAAGATTCGGCGCATCGGGTATCGGGAGTCGGAGATTCAGGGTGCATAACATCGCGAGTTGCGAAATCGCGATAGAGTGGAAGTTTCGATAAGGTGAGAGAAAGTCAGCGTTGGCCGAAGCTATCGGGTCTCGGGGATTTGAGAGCCCAGAGATAGACAGTGAACTTGCGAAGTTGCGAGTTCCGATTTCCCGACAAGTGAAAAAAGGGAAGTCACGTCGAAGAGAATCTGTGGGGTGCAGATTTCTCGACAGGGAAATAGGAGAACCTTGGAGTTCTTCGGGCCGTGGAAAAGGAAGATCTTGTTGAAGCGGACGTGCCAGTGAGGGCGCGGCTGCCTCACTAAGTGGTATCAGAGCGGGATTATTTATTTTCTTTCTGTAGCAGAGAAGGAAGAAATTTACCATGTCGCCCAGAAGAGAATGACAGTCACCTGATCCAAAGGATAGAGAAGTGCGGAGAAGAGGCAAGCCGGTAGGAAATCCAGAAATGGAGAGACAGATGGGAGATCTCCGAGCAAGACTCGGGGAGATGGAGACAGCACAAAGACGCACAGTTAGTGCGGGGGATTTCAGCAATTCAGAGGATGAAGTTGAAGCTGAACGAGAGGAGGAAGTTCCAGCCGAAGATGCGGAAAATGAACATCTAATTAAAGCTATCACCAGAATGGGTGCGAAGGAAAAGATGGACATTCCCATCTATGAAGGAAATCTGGATGCAGAGGAGCTACTAGATTGGATAAGAGCTCTTGATACCTACTTCAATTATGAAGATATCGAAGAGGATAAGAAGGTCAAGCATGATGTCACGCGCTTGAAAGGACATGCAACATTATGGTGGGACGAGCTACAAGCTGATAGACGCTGAAAGGCAAGCAGAAGATCAAGAGTTGGGATCGAATGATCGCGAAGATGAAAGCGAAGTTCATCCCGAGAGACTATAAAATTACTCTATTCAGGAGAATGCAGAACCTGAGACAAAAGTTGATGACAGTGAAAGAATACACTGAGGAATTTTATCAATTGAACATCAAAGAAGGTCATCGGGAGAGCGATGATGAGAAGGTTGCTAGATATCTGAATGGTCTGAGATATGACATTCAGGATGAATTAAGCATGGTTACCATCAAGATGGTGGAGGATGATTATCAGATGGCTCTGAAAGACGAGGAGAAGTTGGGCTGAAAGCAAGGACAGAGGGGCCGAGGCAGAAGCCAGCCCAGAGGCAAAGAAGTTGCCCAAGAAAGAACTCAGAAGCCCAAAGAGGAATGGAAGAAACCTCAGGGTAAAGTCAAAAGAGGTGGAACCTCACAGCGAGGACAACCATACATTGAACAGAGAGGACAACATAATGAACAGAGAGGAGATTATGTTGACGCAAATACTTTTCCTCGTACTAGAGGCAGAGGAAGAGAAAGAGGTGGAGTTATCACATGTTTCACATGTGGAAAGAATGGGCACAGGTCATTTGAGTGTCCAGAGAAAAAGAAGGATATTGGAGAAGCTCACATCACAGAAGCGCAGAGGTGAGATGTTGAGGCAGAAGGTGCAGAAGGAGGAAGATCGCTTGCGATGCATAAATTCCTTTTGACACCTGAGAAAGAGGTGGAAAGTTCAGTCCAAAGGACCAGACTGTTCAGAACAGCTTGCAAAACCAAGGATAGGGTATGCAAGGTTATTGTGGGCAGCGGTAGCATGGATAATCTCGTTTCGACCGAGATGGTAGAGAAGCTGGAGCTGGAGACGACTGATCATCCAAGCCCATACAGAGTTTCGTGGCTAAAAAAAGGACACCAGGTAACTGTTACTAAACAATGCTTGGTTGAATTCAAAATAGGTGGATACAATGATAAGATTTTGTGTGATGTTATTCCCATGGATGTTTGTCATCTATTGCTAGGTAGACCATGGCAATATGACAGAAATGTGATTCATGATGGGAGAATGAACACATATACCCTGGAGAAGAATGGGAGAACCCATATGTTGCTTCCGATAAAAGATAAAGAGGTGAAACCGGAAGTAAGCAACACAATGCTTCTCATGAGTGGGAAGGAACTTCTTACGGAGGTGAAGAAGAAAGAAGATCCACAACTCTTTGTTGTCAGGAAACCAAGGATTGTTCTGACTAGCACAAGAATGGAATATTTACCAGATGAAGTTCAGGAACTACTGGAAGAGTTTGCTGACATCATAGTGGACGAATTACCTCGTTCGTTGCCACCGATGAGAAGTGTGAGTCATCATATAGACCTCATACCAGGAGCCATTTTGTCGAATAAAGCAGCATACAGGTTGACGCCGCAAGGAAATGAAGAGGTTAAAAGGCAGGTCCAGGAACTATTGGACAAATGATTAGTCAGAGAAAGCTTGAGTCCATGTGTTGTTCCGACAATACTCAGTCCAAAGAAGGATGGAGGCTGGAGAATGTGTATCGATTCAAGAGAGATAAATAAGATAACCATTAGATATAGGTTTCCATTGCCGAGAATGGATGATCTGATGGATTACCTGAGTGGGGAAAAGTACTTTTCAAAGATAGATTTGAAAAGTGGATACCACCAGATTCGCATGAGGGAAGGCGATGAGTGGAAAACAACCTTCAAAACCAACGAAGGTTTGTATGAATGGCTTGTCATGTCGTTTGGTTTGACGAATGCACCGAGTACATTTATGAGGCCGATGAATGAAGTCCTGAGGGAATTCATCGGGAAGTTTGTCATCGTGTATTTGGATGATATACTGATTTACAGTAAATAAGAGGCTGAACACCTGAAGCATTTGGCCATTGTGATGATGAAGCTACAGCAGGAGAAGTTGTTGATAAATATGAAGAAGTCCTCATTTATGAAGACAGAGCTCATTTACTTGGGTTTTGTTGTTTCGGCAAATGAGTTGAGGATGGACCCGGATAAAGTAGAAGTAATCAAGAATTGGCCATCACCGAGAAATATTTTCGAGGTGAGAAGTTTTCATGGTTTGGCTAGTTTCTACCGGAAGTTCATCAGGAATTTTAGTGGGATTAGTGCAGCAATGATGGGCACAATGAAGAAGCGGCATAAATCTTTTCACTGGACAGAAGAGGTTGAGAAGAGCTTCAATCTGTTGAAGCGAAAAATCACGAAACAACCAGTGTTAGTGTTACCGGATTTTCAGAAAACATTTCAGGTGAAATGTGATGCAAGTGGGTTTTCCATAGGAGCGGTCTTGAGTCAGGAAGATAGGCCGGTTGCATATTTCAGCGAGAAGATGGATGAGGCGAAACTAAAGTACTCCACGTATGATAAAGAATTTTATGCTATCATACATGCACTGAAAAAGTGGAGGCATTACTTGATCCCAAAGGAATTTGTTTTATATAGTGATAATCATGCATTGCAGTTTGTGACTCAACAGGAGACGTTGAATCATAAACATGCCAAATGGGTAGAGTATATGTAGAAATTCACATTTTTTATTAAGCATATTTTGAGTACTGCTAACAAAGTGGCTGATGCTTTGAGCAAAAAGTGTTTGTTGTTGCAGGAGTTCCGAATCAAAACATTAGGTTTTGAAAATCTCAGGGACATGTACGCAGGAGATACAGATTTCGGGGAAGCATATGAAGCAGCTGAGAATCCAGTTCTCAGAGACAGAAGCTTTTGGATAGATTATATGATCCAGGAGAGATTGTTGTTCAGAGGCAATCAACTGTGTATTCCAAAATGCTCCATGAGGGAGAACCTATTGAAGGAGAAACACAATGGTGGATTGGCATGACACTTTGGCCATGACAAGACATTCGCAAAGCTGAATGAGTCATATTTTTGGCCGGGGATGCGAGCAGATGTCAAGAGGTTTGTTGACAGATGCAGAATTTGCCAGCATTCAAAGGGAAGAAAGCAGAATGCAGGATTTTATCAGCCATTACCCATACCAGAGAGGCCATGGGAGGCGATAAGCATGGATTTTGTATTAGGGTTGCTGAGGATACAAAGAGGTGTTGATTCCATCTTTGTGGTGGTAGACAGGTTTTCAAAGATGGCACATTTTATTCCATGCCAGAAGACCAGCGATGCGACTCATATCGCAAACCTGTTTTTCAAAGAAATCGTTCGACTTCATGGATTGCCGAAAAGCATAGTTTCGGACAGAGACACTAAATTCATAGGGCATTTTTGGAGGACCTTATGGAAGAAGCTAGGAACTAACTTGGCGTTTAGTTCTGCTTATCATCCTCAGACGGATGGACAGACAGAAGTGGTCAACAGAAGTCTGGGAGACTTGCTGAGAAGTTTGGTGATAGAGCACCATAGCAGTTGGGACCACATATTACCACAGACAAAGTTTGCATACAACGATTCAGTGAATCGGAGTACAGGGAAAAGTCCATTTCAGGTTGTATATGGGATGCAACCGAGGGGAGTTTCTGAACTGAGAGATTCAGGGCAGACTGCTACTAGCAGTGCTAGTGCAGAAGAATTTGCTGAGGCAATGAAGGAACTTCACAGTAAGGTGAAGCAGGGACTGATAGATTCAAATCAGGAGTACAAGCGCAGAGCAGATCAACATCGGAGACAACTTCAGTTCAAAGTTAGTGATCTAGTTCTGGCACATTTGAGAAAAGAAAGGTTCCCGAGGGGAACATACAATAAGTTAAAGATGAAGAAAATTGGCCCATGCAAGGTCTTGAGAAAATTCGGAGAAAATGCATATGAGATTGAATTGTCGGATGGCATCGGAATATCTCTGATATTCAACATCACATATTTATACCCATATAGGGCTGGAGAAGCAGAGACTGGAACTGAGGAACCAATGATCCAGTGGATAAAACAATTACCAGTTGCAGAGAAGCCGCAGATGGAATGCATACTGGACAAGAGAGTGGGTAAGAAGACCAGGAGAAAACAATATTATGAGTATCTGGTCAAGTGGAAGAATCATCCAGTTGAAGATGCCAGCTGGGAGACTGAAGCGGAGATACAGAAGCATGGACATACCGTGCAGGAGCTCATGGACAGGAGCCCATGAAAGTTTTCAAGCCGAGGAGTATGATGCAGGAGCATCACCAACAATCAAGCGAGCCAGCGTGGAGCGGAAGACAGCTGGACAACCCAACACCAAAATTTTGAAAACACTTTGGGATTGTTGCGCAAGTCTTTAATGAAGCCATTTATGAAGGCACACTTTGTATATTGTAATGGACCTTGAGTGGATAGCTCTCGTCCTTTGGGTAGATAGTCGACATTTAATAGATTTAATGCTGGTAGATAGGAATTTAATTCTAGATTTGATAGCTTTAGAGTCTAAGAGGGAAAACGAATATAAACACCCTCATTGTATCATTGTAACATTAACAGGAGCAAGAGAAGAAGAGCATACAGAGAACTGTATGAAGAACACCCATGTACAGGCATTTGAATTAATAGAAGAAAGCTTTGATTCAAATTCATGGTTTGTGTTGTTTCTCTGTACATTGATGCTATGTTCATGAATGTTTACTTCCTGTTATACATTTGCTTTTATGTGTTGTGTATGTGATTTCATGGTGAAATTGAAGTCTGAAGGGAAGAAGGAATTAGTTTCAATTGTTTCTCTAATTTGAACCAGAGGATTCCTGCAAGGAGTGCAGTCGAATTTGTCCGCAAGGAGTGCGTTGACAGAAGGGTTCAATTAGAGGCAACTTTTGTACTCATTTCCTTGAAGGTGCAGACGAGCACGGTGTCGTGCAAGGAGTGCGTAGGCCAAGGAAAAGCCTCAGAGTTGCGACTCTGAGTAAATATCTGAAAGATTGCTACTGCAAGGAGTGCGCAGAGTCGAGAAACTTCAACTCTCTATCGAGGTTGAAGGATTGCCGCAAGGAGTGCGTGCAAATAGTTCTCTCTTTCGTAGAGACCGAGTAACAGTGGAAAGCTCAGGAGGAGTAGGCCTTCGAATCCATCGAAGGATTGCACAGAGAGGTTGTGCATTTAAGTGTTCGAGCAAGCGTTGAAGGCTCGCGCGCAGGTGAACAAGTCTTCGCGGGGAAAAGTACTTTGTTCAGTTCGCAGAAATCCATTAGGAGGAACGGACGGTCGGGAGCCTCCGAGAGGATTTCGTGAAGTTCCGAGAATCGTCGGATCTACACGTAGGATCGTGTATCGGGGTTTCGTAGGTTGAAGCCCGCGATCTTGGCAACAGAAGTTGCGAAGTCGCGAAGCGCGATATTCTGACGCAATCAGAACCGTCAATCAATGAGGACGCGTGTCAAGAGATCCCGAGGAGTCAGGGATCGGAGAATCGGAGTTTTTGAGGGCAAGAAACTCTTGCAACTCGGAATCACGATCCGCGATATCCCGACGGGGAGTCGTGTGGGCCACAGCCGGAGATAGTGGAGTACAGGTGGCATAGTGTTGGGGATCGGGAAAAGGTAAGTCCCGAATCCTTTGGTAATAGGATTTGCGATCCCGCGAATTCCAAAATCCCGATCGAAGCGACGAGGGGTGTGGAAAGGTCAATCCACACGTGCGTATCGAAGATTCGGCACATCGGGTATCGGGAGTCGGCGATTCAGGGTGCATAACATCGCAAGTTGTGAAATCATGATAGAGTGGAAGTTCCGATAAGGTGAGAGAAATTCAGCGTTGGCCGAAGCTATCGGGTCTCGGGGATTTGAGAGCCCAGAGATAGACAGTGAACTCGTGAAGTTGCGAGTTCTGATTTCCCGACAAGTGAATAAAGGGAAGTCACGTCGAAGAGAATCTGTGGGGTGCAAATTTCTCGATAGGGAAATAGGAGAACCTTGGAGTTCTTTGGGCCGTGGAAAAGGAAGATCCTGTTGAAGCGGACGTGCCAGTGAGGGCACGACTGCATCAAACCATTTTCATGTAGAAAATCTATAAAGAAAGTATATCTATCTATCTATGTAGGGGGGACTCATAATAGGCCCCAGGATGGATCAAATCCCCCAAGGAGTTAGGAGTAACCTGTATCGTCCAAGCACAACCCATAGGATACGTGTTAAGGGATCCGTCTACCAAGTAAGGGAGACATAGCCAAAGCGTCTGAAAGGGCATTATTTCAGAATGCATGCGAGGGTGGGGTATGAGCCAAAACAAAAGGGGCGTGGGCTCCTCCCAGACATCGCTTTCCCACGACAGTACGGGGCAATGCCAAGAGATAGAAAATGTGCTCGTTGGTTCGCTTAGTCTAGAAGGTCAGTTCCGAACCATTTTAAAATGGGATGGTTGCATTAATAATATTGAAATAAAAGCACTAAAAGCCTGGATTGATGGGGTTAATCCTCGATGGCTGAATGAAAATGTGGATAAGTAGCGCTAGAAAGGCGATTTATACGGTTTCCTTAATTCATAACGCACTACCTTGTTTCTAAGAGCTCTGGAGATGGTAGCAAAGAGTTTAGGTGAAAGTCATTTTTTACCACGCCCTAAGAGAGAGCGCCTAATAGAAAAACGACATCGCCGACACATTTCATTAGGGGAAATGACCCATCTCCCTAAAGAAATCATCAATTCTCGTCGACTCCCCCGTGTGACTCTAACAATTGATCGAGTGCGATAGTGAAGTGGGGTTGAACTGCGAGAGATAGAATCTTCAATTTGACGAGAGAAAAATGAATATGAACCGTGATTCAGTTTACGAGGAAGAATTTGAATTTCCCTAATTGAACTGCGACAGGTTTCAATGGTCAATTTATCTCGATGAACCTGGCCTTATTTGTATGAAACAATATCCTTTGTGAGTGACTTGCTCAATTCAATAAGTGATTTAGATAAATAGGGAGGGATGAGATTCTTTCTTACCTGAATATATCGATTTGAGGGGAACAAATATGAGGGTCGTGGGAAGGGCTGGCCTTCTTTCTAGATTAGTTTCTATATTACCTTGGCTTCTTAAAGAGATGGGTGTATAGTAGAGATTGATCCTGGCATGGAAAGGTTTTATCAGATAGATTAGAAGGGGGCTGGAAGGTAGGCGCACTCCGGCACACTTCCTTTGGGGAGAGAATAGATGGAGGGATGGGGAAATCCTGATTTTCACTTTGAAGGAAGGTATCAAAAAGATCATATAGATGGATGAGCGAAGGCAGCCTGAATATGGTGAGAAATGCACGGTAAAGGGCAATTGAGGTGGTTTTCAATATTTGTAATAAGCGCTTCTTCTCCTACTAACTCAACCTTTTTCATTTACTGAAGATCAGAGCAAAAGTGGGCACTAGAGCGCCCTAGAGTGCCATAGAGAAGGGTAAATTATTCTCAACTATTAGTAAGGTTTAAAAAGGCTGGGTGGGTTCATTCCTCCTATGAGAAAAACAGGGTAATTTGTAAGCGCACAAGGCCTAACGCCTAACCAGGTTCATACTTTGGAAATAATGTAACCTCTAACTTGATATTTTAACTGGGCTTGACCTATTTAACCTACTCAATCTTATTGTGATAAAGTAACCTTCATCAAGTGAGCGGGCATAAAGTGAGTGAGCAAGAGACCCGCCTCAAGAACGACTATACTAGAAAGGAATAGGTAAGTTCCGTCGGTATATGATTCTACCAATTTTGCACTTCACGGACAAAAGGATAGCTTGTATATTTATTGAAGAGCAGAGCGTATTGACTCTTACATATCTATTTTTTCTCTTTATTGAAAGCAAGAACATATTGACTGACCACGAGTCAAAGGTCGAATAGAAGTAGTGATATAACGTGCTAGGGAGGCTATTGATATGGGTTTCGAGATTTGTAAGATGCGCTTCTTCTCGAACCCGATCTTCGGCTTTCTCTTTGACTGAGAATCAAAGCTTTTTGGCCGAGGAGGATCATATTATATTAATGTTATATTAATGGGTGGAGGAACTCGAAGGAAAGATTGATTAGGTTGTAGCATCGCTTATGAGAGACTGGCATCGAAGCACGCTAAAAGGCCATTAGGTTGTGGCATCGCTTATGAGAGACTGGCATCGAAGCACGCTAAAAGGCCATATTTAGTTGGTAGCTGTGTAATTAACTATTCTTTCTTTTTCTTTCTTAATGAATGACTCTGAGCTTATACATAGCACTAATAAGCTAAGGGAGGTGGACATCCCCCTCTGGGAGTCGGAGATAACAGATGTTATTATTAATAGTTTCTCCTTTTCATAAGGTAGTTGCTAATGATTAGAAAGTTGGTTCCTTATAATAAAGAGCAGTTGGTTGGTTGGTTCATGATCAGAAAGCTCCGGATCAGGTAGTTGTTCACGGATTATCAAGCGAGTAGGTTTTTTCGTTATAATAACGCAGGTAGGTGGGTGAATTAGAAAGGTTTTCCTCTCTTGAAGCCAACCTTGAATCAATACGCCTTTAACTAAATGTGCGTCACTTGATTGAATTGCTCGACAAACCTTGATTTCTTTTATTTATAGTTATGGGTTCTTCCAAAGAGTGACTCCTCCTTCCTCCTTAGAGAAACCATTAACTTAGCTGCTTCCATTTAAGCCTCCTTTGATAGGGTCGGTTTCCACTTTAGTTTCAAAAGAAAAGCTTTATTTATTTGAAAGTCGCAGGTTCTTTACAGGTTCCGCAGAGCCATCCTCCCTCGGAGAGCTCATTCACTTAGTAAGTAGTTTCTATGTAGGCATTCTTTGGATAGCTTAATAGGATTGGCGCGCGCTTCAATTTCTTCGTGTTAAAAGCTCTTAAATGTTAAGTCTTGAAGACATTTATTAATTACTCTTAACTTAAGCGCGTATCTTCCACTATTCTTTAAAGCAAGTGACCATCTTTTAAGTGAGTCTATTTCTTATAGTAGCGCCCTCTAAGCCCTAAGCTTCTTTCTATTTCCTTGCAGAGGCTTTTTCCTCGGGTTCAGGTGGGGACGGACCAGAGCAATATACATTTTTTCTTACTGGGCTAATAGACTCTATTCAAGGTAGAAACTATTCAGGTAAGATGGATGATTATTTGGGTAAAGATACAGGTAGGTCCGGTAAGAAGTAAGGAGGGGTCCTGCTTTTTGCCTCTCTTACCTGCTCAACTTGAAAGGGACTTTTACACAATTACAATAAATATAAGATTGTATCATAAGATTTCTATTAGATTGCACCATATTGATCGGAGATAAGATTGCATTGTAGAATTGCATTGCATATTTATCAAAGAGAAGACTGCATAATAAGATTTTAGATTGTAGAATTGCATCGACAGATAAGAGTAATTAGATTGCATTGTAGAGTTGTTGCATCGTAAGATCACAGGTAAGATTCATTGGTATGAGCTTCTATTTATCAGTATTAAATGATCGACATTCCATGGAGGATGACTTCATCTTTTCTATTTCAACGTATTGGTCAAGGATGGATAGTGACCGAAGAGCTGTGATAGAGAGCGATAATCACACGCAAAAAGGGTCATTGATACGGTTTTTCAAGACTGGTTATACGTTCCTTCTTCAACCCAACCTTTACTGCTTTATTAGAGCGGAGCTGGACTCAAATTTGACCTCGACCTAATTAGTTTAATAGTGATAAAGTGAAAGCAACTAACCAACCTTCATGAGGCCAGATTCATTAGTATGGGACTCTATTAGTACTGGACTCTCTTGATCGGGACTTCATGGGAGCACGGGAGGATGGGTTTCGTAACTCTTTTCTTTATTTCTTTCAAAGCCAGAGCATATTATGATGGTGGAGAATGGAAGTGGTGATAAAACGTGCTAGAAGAGTTGTTGAGACAGTTTTCAACATTCATCTAAGCTCCTTTGCTCAATCTTCACTTTAGCTTATTGGTACCCATAGGCTGGTCTTGGTACCTTGATGATGTATAATCAATTTTCACGCGAGCATCCTTCTGAAAGCCAGTGCTCCTTCTTTCTATTGATTCGAAAAGCTGGTCATTAGGTGAGGCCGGCTCAGGCGGGGACCAAAAGAAAATACATTTTCTTACTAGTATTGACCTAATCACTTTCATTCAAAGGTGAGCAGCTGGTACTGACTGACCTAACCACGTGAGCATTTATAAGTGTACGACAAGGACGCATGATACCCTTCCTTTGGAGACTTTAATCAAGCTTGATTGAGTTGCTTCACAGGTTGCAAGTGATCACGTACTTTCGCCAATATCAAGCTGGACTGTAAGGCAGGACCCTAAAGCAGGCTCATGTAAGGTAAAATCAGGTGAGATTGGTTCAGGTGAGGTAGATTCAGGTGAGACAGGTGAGGCAGGACCCTAGGTAGACTCAGGTAAGGCAGGCTCTGTTAAGGGGTAGAACCCTAGGGTAGACTCAAGTGAGACAGGCTCGGGTGGAGACCGAAGGAACAAAGATATATTATTCTTGGCTAGTACTGATATAGTCGCTTTCGTTCAAGGTTAGCCATAAACGTAAGGGGAACAATTGCACCTATCTTCCTTCATAAAAGCATCTAATCACACCTACTCTCTCCTAATCTAAGGGGTAAAGGCGTAAGCTAAGGACTAACTAACTGCACTTGCCTTCGTTAGCATAAGATAAGGACCCGTGGTACCCTCAATGGGGCTGGTTAACCGGGTCGGTCAGTCACCATAAGCCATCGTCAGATCAGTACCATCACATACATATATTCTTTTCTGTCTTCTTATTTCATATATTCTTATTGTTGGTGATAGTTGTTCGTGATCAAGTCAAGTATACGTTGTTAATGATAAGACAACCTCGTGATAAGTAAGACAGCTTCGGTTCAGGTAAATCGGTAGGTTGAGGACCATTACCGCCAACATCATTCCTTTTCTTATTGGTCAGTCCCTAAGAAACAAGTTCTTCCGGCAAGTGCTTTAACGTGAGAACGCTTGAAACACCTGGCCCAATTAGGGCGAGGTAGAATGAGGTTAGGAAAGAGGGCGAGACCAGAGGTGGAGCGAGGAGACCAGGTTGGGACAGACAACATACTTTCTTATTGACTCAATAACGTGTATTCGAGGTAAGCACTTCAAAGTGAAGAAGCTTGAAACACTGACCTAAGGACGACGAGGTTAGGCCGGCGGGCGAGACAGACTTAGGCAGACTTAGGTGAGGTAGACTCAGATGAGGCAGGTTCAAGTGAGACACTACATACATCTTTTTTTACTGATTCATACACGTCATCGCGTTTCAGAAGCATCTATTCGTCATTGTATCGCATCTAGTTGTGTCCTCTGGAGGCCTCTTCGAGGATGGTCGGGTCGCATATCGGGCACGAGCACACCTCTATTCTTGGCGAATGGCCAAGGATGGATGGAGATAGACTCCTGAAGAGCTGTAGGAGGGTAGCGATAAACATATTATAAAATGGAAATTGAGACGGTTTTCAGTATTGGTAGTATTCGCTTTTCCAACCTGACCTTTAGTTTCCTCTTGTCTGAAAAGCATTGAGCTACAACTCCTAAACTACAGCCCCCTCCTATGAGGGTCGGGCTAATTCGCCTATAGATTAACTAGATAAGATTCACCAGATAGAATAAGGTGAACTACTTTTGAGAAGAGTATCAATTGGTTGGTCTGACCTACTTACTATTACGCCGCGATGAGAAAACAAACCCAACCTCAATTAGTTCAGGTTCCTTGATATTTGATTCCATTGATCGGCATTCTATGGGAACATGGGAGGATAATATATCCTTTTTTCTTTATTGAAACCCGGGACCTATTGAATGGACGAGTAATAGAGTGGAAGTGGTGATAGAGCGTGTTATAAAGGGTCAATGAGGCGGTTTTCGTTATTTGTATTCGCTTGCTTCTCGAACTCGATTGGACCTATTGAATGGACGAGTAATAGAGTGGAAGTGGTGATAGAGCGTGTTATAAAGGGTCAATGAGGCGGTTTTCGTTATTTGTATTCGCTTGCTTCTCGAACTCGATTTCAGTTTTCTCTTTACTGACAAAGATTGAACTTCCGCCCCCTAAACTACAGTAGCCCTTGATTGGACGGGATAATTCGCCTAGGGATTCGTTAAATATAAGGTAAGGTGAACAACTCTTGATAGTACTTATTGATTCGACCTACTTACTTTTACTTAGTCTTACGCGGTGATAAAGTAAATCCAACCTCGATTAGCTCAGGTTAATGAGTATTGGATTCGGCACTTACTTGATCGGCATTTCATGCTTCATGGGAGGATGGATTACATTGACATATATCTTGTATATTGACTGAAAGCCCCAGAGCATATTGACTTGCCTGGATGATGGACGAGTCGAAGGTTGAATGGAAGTAGCGAGAGAACGTGATAGAAAGGGCTTTTGAGACGGTTTTCACAATTTGTAAGATGCGCTTCTTCTCGAACCCGTTCAGCTTTCTCTTTATTGAAACCCAGAGCCTGTTGGAAGAGGATTGTATTAATGGACATAGGAACACTCGAAAGGTCGATGAGGGTTGGCATCGCTTATGAGACTGGTATCGAATCAAGCTAAAAGGCCATATTTAGTCTGTAACTGTGTAATGAACTTTTCTTCTTTCCTACTGAACTATTCTTCATGAACTACCTGTATTTTTATGGACATTAAACCCACAATTTTCTCCCACTGTCATGCATTATGGCTCCTGAAAATTGAGACAAATGATCCTTGTGCCGATACTTTTCAAAGCCAGTCTCCATTTTGGATTTTGAGCATCGAGATTCGATAAACGAGCACACGAGCAAGGTCTATGTTCATAAATTGTTTTTTCTGCTTTTGTGCTCTACATAGGGCCGAACAAACCACGTGCCCTTGGCCTTATCAACAATCTCTTGAAACAGTTTCTCGATTGGCGAACCGATGAGAGATAACTGTCCAGTTTCATTTTGCATAGAAAACTACTTAAAAAAACTATGAAAACCATGTGTCTCCTTGGTTTCTAAGACTCATACCATTCTATCTCCTACATACGAAATTTGAATGACGTACCATCAGAGAAAATGCGTAGAAGACACAGGGATTTCCAACAACTAGCTACACAATAGCTTTTGATGCCTTTTTGATGTACGTTTTGAATTAGAATGGGAAACTTGGCATTCTAGCGGGACTTTGCTTTTAATAGGGAGAGCGTAATAGCCCATAGAAGGAGGAAGGGCTTATCCCCCGAGAGTAGAATGAGGTAGGTCTTTTCACGCGATAGAAATACGAGGTAGACCCCCTTACTACAACCAGTAACTTGAGGGACCAACCTCTTCCTTAACCCCTTTCAGGACCAACCTTTCTCTTGAATAAATAGTAGATAGAGATGAAAGATGAAATCTACTGTCTGAATTTAAGCATGCATCCATTGTATAGAGCTCCTATAATGTGCTACGTTGTATTAGTGAGGGAAAAAGTGTGTTGGGCGGGCATAGTGAGACTACCAGCTGACTGAACCTTCACTGAGCTAACCGATCAACCTAACGGATGGAAGGGAATGGAAGTGCTATTTGTTTCAAGTCTGTATCCAATATGGAAAGCTATAGAAATGACCTTCTTTCTCCTCTTGCTCCCAAGTGTTGGTATTTTGAAAGCTTGCTCTTGTCATAGCATTGATACGCCCAGCAAATGTGGATGGGTATTCGTTATATCTTCCCTTCCTTTAGCCAGCCACCTGGCTCTTTCGATCATTCTTCCGGCCGTGTCTCTCCGCTAGGGCGAGAAATAAGGTAGGTAGGTAATTTCTCTAATTGTGTCACTGAACTAGGGCATGAGTGGGTGATGTGTGATTGTCTGTCTGAAATGAATGAGCTAGGTTCAGTTGTTTTACTGCTCCGTAGGTTCTCTAGTGTGAATGTGTGTATTATCTGACATACTCCACTCGCTGTCGCTCGTTCCGGAATATTTCTTTATGGATCATTTTTATGAAGCATATATATAAACTGTCTGTGACCTTCCCTGGCAATGTCTGTTACCTTCCCTGTGATGGGTATTTTTGGTTTGTTTTTGGGACAATATATATATTCGGGGCAGGGTAAGAATAGGCCAATATATATTCATTCTGTGGAAGCTTAGCTTAGGTTATTGGTACCTTGGTTCCCAGTGAATGAAGCTTTGTGTGGTGGGTTGTTAGCTCTTACTTATTCGCGCAATAGATTTCATTTCTACAACCCATGATTTCTGATGCTACCAGGGATAAAGAGATCATTCTCACGTAGTAGACCATTCTCCACTATGTTGAAACAAGTCTCCCAAAAATCTTTCTATTTGCCCGGGAAGGGAAGTTTATTGCGAAGGATCTCTGGATGTTGTTGCTTGTGTTCCTTGCCTGCCTTCTTCCTATTGTTCGAGTGTATACCCCAATAAGAGTTTTGTCTAATATTTCTTTCTTCCCTGTCCTCCTATGTCACGTGAGGCCCTTGCCTACCCTCAAACCAACAAGCAATAACCGGTGATTCTCACTAGAACCCTGAATATGACAAGGAATGTCAATGAAGTTGGTGGGGTGAGCACGAATATACAACATTGGAGTAATCAAGGGAGAATACTAAATACCTAATATGATTATTTTTTTGTTGTTGTTGAGGCTTCTCTTTTTCTTGATATCATCTTTTACCATTGCCCCGAGAGGTAGGAGGTCGAGAAGAGGTAGATCCGATAGAAACTTGTGTTATGTGTCACTTGGATGGTGGAGGCATCGTGAAATTGAAACTATGTGAATTCTCTCTTATTTCCATCCTTCAATAACTTACTAGATGATATCTCTGTAAGTGGCTATTTCCTCATCTAGCCCTAATTAGAATGTCTATAGGGAATAGAGGCATAGGTAGGAAGCATTTACTATCCCTGGAATAGAATAACCTGAAAGAGTTTATAGCATGGCCAAACTAATTCTATGGATATTAGAGAAAACATATGTATCCAACCATAAATAACTTAGCTTACCTGGATTTGTATTATTATTAGCTTACCTTGATTTGTATTATTTTTCAAGTGAAAAAACAAACCCAAATTTCCTATATGAATATTTTTTGGACAAAGGTGGCAGGGCATCCTTGATGTGTTTGTTCTAAACATATTGTTCCCAGACAGCATTAAGGTGTGTCTCATCCACATTTTCTAATTTCAATAAGCATGATTCCAAAGAGTAAGGGTTGCCCTAGCAATTAGTGAGAACGACTTACAGGGATGAGAGTAGGAATTCCATAAAAAAAAGAGCTTCATTCCCATAAACTCATTTTCACGGGGTGTGCATTGTAGCACTTTTGTGCACAGTACCGAATTCCCAAAGGATCGACGGAAAAAGTAGTTCCTAATTATTCTTATGCAACCCATAAGATTTCCTCAAAGTATTAAAGATTGATTTGCATTTATGTTGTCCATTCCATTAGTGCAAGGGTAGTAGTGGAAGATACAATGTTGGGTAATCATGAATTGGTCGTTCATATTCCTTATGACTTCATTTATAAAATGGGAACCATTATTGCTAAATAGATCAAGGAGAACAAAAATAATATATTCTTTTAGTATATATGAACTGGGTTACTGTGAGGATGAAGAGCTTCTATGAGGATGTAATCGAAAGCAAACAAAGAAAGTTAAGAGCCCATCATTCAAAGGCTATCTGCGGACACTGGATTGCAAGGGAAGGTAGTCTTGAGTGCGTGATCAGTCAATGCATTTTGAAATGTAACATTTCTAATCATATTAGCAAGTTCCATGGAAGAGTGTGGTCCACCAAAACTCATCTATAAGGATGCATCGTGCCATAAAATCAAAGTTGTTGTGACTGTTAAATATATTGTACCCTCAACAGTATGACCGTACACTGCCAGCTGTACTGGACAGTTGTACTTTCTATTTTTGTCTTGCTTGAGCATATATAGCTCAACGATCTTACATTGTAAAGAAGTTCTAAGTTCTAAGTTTTGTACTTCTTCATACATTTCAATATACTATTCTATTCCTCTTCTCTCTGCATTTCTCTTTACTTCACAATTTATCATGGTATCAGAGCTTCAGGTGTAAGCCTCTTCACACAGTCTGGAGAGCAACACGATCCACACAGTACAGAGCTTCACGGATCTTGAGAGCACGCGACACAGACTTTTCACAAGGCTTGGAGAGCTGTCCGTAAGACTCTCTAAAAGATCGTCGTAAAAAGCTTGCGGAGGAAGCAGAGAACGCAGAAGAAGAAACCTGCACAATTTTTCAAAGAACCGTCAAAGATTGACGCAGAAGAGCTGCAAAACAGAAGAATGTTTAAAGAACTCGAAGAATCTGTTCAAATTCGTTAAAAAATTGCTGCAGAAGGCAGCATTGTTTAAAAATTTCAAGAAATCGCTCAAATCTGTCAAAGATTGTAGCAGAGAACGAAGAATTCGTGAAATTCTTTCAAATCTTTGAAAGATTCACAATCTTTTCTTCCACAGGAGGAATTTCGTCAAATTCGGCAAAGATTGTGTCAAACATGCAAGGAACATCCACTAAGGCCGTAAGATTCATCTTGCGAACGGATCCGAGGCGGGAAACCAGTTCAGAAGGGAACAAGAAAGCGTGGAACAGGCGAAAGCATCTCAGCCATCAGATCTTGCGCTGAGGCCCGACAGCCGTTGGATCAACGAGAAAGTGCTCGAGATTTAACCCTCTAGAGCTCACAGGAGGACTTTTGGCTTGAGAAATCCTGGCGTCATCTTGACCGTCCATCAAGAGACACGTGGCGAGATCCTATTCCATCGCAAAATTGGGAATCAGGAGTTGGACGAGCAAAGGAAACTGCTCTCCAAAAACTCCGATACGCAATATCGTGAAAACCCAAGAAGACTTGTAAGTCGTCCATCTCAGAGGACAGGTGGTAGCGGATCAACGCACCGTCGGCATTTCGGCATTCGGGGTTTCAATTTGTCAAAGAAACTTGACATCGCAACTCGCGAAATCGTGATACGCAAAATCCCGATCAGATCTCAGTCGTTCATCTCTCCTGGACACGTGGTGAACATCGCAGCGCCCGTCGGCATTTCGGAATTCGGGGTTTCAAGTTGTCAAAGAAATTTGACATCGCAACTCGCGAAATCGCGATACGCGAAATCCCGATCAGATCTCAACCATCCATATCTCCTGGACACGTGGCGGACATCGAGGGCACCGTCAGCATATCGGCAATCGGAGTTTCAAGTTGACAACAATTCGGAGCATTGCAAGTTGCGATATCCCGAGGAGGAATCAGGACCGTCCATCACTCTCGGACGCGTGGCGTAAATCTGGGGACTCGGGAAAAGTTCCGCCAAGGAAGGGCCATCGGCATATCGGGATTCGACGTTTCGCGATTCTTGAGGACAAGAAACTCAAGCACTTCAAAACTCCGAACTCCGAAATCCCGACAGGAGGTAAACTCCGTCGTGGGGCCCACCTCACATCATCTCATCAATTCGTGGGATCGGGATTCTGCACGGTGAAATCCCCGACGCACATCTGAGCCGTCCATCTGTTGAGGACGCGTGGAAGAGATCAAGACTTTCTGAAAATTTCCCGAAAGAAGAGTTCATCGGCATTCCGGGATTCGGAAAATCGCGGATCCTAACGATGAGACGTCCGGTGCATTTGAAGTTTAGACTTCGCGAGAAGAGATCAGGTCTGCCCATCATAGGAGGACGCGTGTTACAGATCGGAGCCATCGGGAAAAGTCCCGATAGGACAGCGCCATCGGAAAATCGGAGATTGGGGAATCGAGGAGTCAGAAAACCTCGACATCAGAACTCGCGAAATCCCGATTCACGATATCTCGATAAGTCATGACCGTCATATCACACAAGATCTGGACCGTTGAATTGTCCAAAGGCGTCTTTCGTGTTTCGACATTTTGAAAGACAACAGAACGGGAAAAGCCCGTAGCGCCTTAACATTCAAGCACGTGGTCACATTGCAAGGAGACCCAGGGCCAATTCAAGCCCGATAAGCTCCCATAGGCCATCGGAAAATCGACGTTTCTGAGATCGGAGGTAAATACGAAGTTTTCCCTCTATTTTTTCTGCAATTTTTTTTTTGACTAGCAACCTAGGACCAACTCAGGGTCCGATACTTCTAGGAAAGAACTATGAGTTCTGGTCTCTTCGAATGAAGTCGTTTCTACAAGCACAAGAGTGTTGGGAACCCGTGGATCTTGGATATGTGGAACCAGATCCAGCCGCCCTCACTGCCATGACAAATGCGCAAAGAATTGCTCAGGCAACTCTGAGGACCAAAGAAAACAAAGTGAAATTCTGGATTCAGAACTCTGTGGATGATTCGATTTTCTCGAAAATCACAGGCGCTGGTACTTCCAAACAGGCCTGGGACATCCTCAAAACGTCCTACCAAGGAAATGACAGGGTAAAAACAGTTAAACTACAGTCCTTGTGGAC
>SNQJ01S0003230.1:644607-665611 GCA_010110895.2 Picea sitchensis
AAAGAAGTGGTAAATTGCCTAATGAAAGGTAGCGTTGCGAGCTTAATTGACCGTTTCACCTAGCAAGCGAAACTAGTCAATTCGCGAGTGATAACCTGGCGTTGCGAGAACGCTTCATTGACCATTGACCTTAGCAATTGAAACTGGTCAATTCGCTAATGCAAGGGTGGCGTATCGAGTTCTCCTCCTCTGTTCACCCGAGAACGATATGACTAGTCCTTACGTACCCCACTCCTATCGTAAGATAGAAAGAAATCGTGTAGGAATCTGAATGCCACATTTATGCATATAAGTCTGCATCTTATTTTCTCTTTTGTGATCGCGAGCAACAATGACTGAGGATTAGCAGGGTCGATTGTCCAACCAATTGGACTAAACTGGATGGGATAGGGTAAGACCCAAGCCCTGTTGGATAGTGACTGGTGACTATTGGGACTAGTATCTCCACCTCTGACGACGATTGGGAATGAAATCGGTGGTTGCTTAGAAGAGAAAATGGCGGATCTGTGGCGCGTAGCAACCCGATGTTTAGGGGTGTGGGTAGTGGCTACACTTGCGAGAGTAAAGCTGGTCGGTAAAGCACCAGGTTATTCCATATATGAAGCATGAGTATGAGTAACAGAGCCAGTCGACCTAGTTTAACCAGCCAATGATACAGATCCTAGAGAAGCACCTATAGCTAAGACTATAGAGACAGAGCCATAATCTCGAGATGATCCAGATAAAGATCCAGTAGCAGTAGCTAAGGCGTAAGGAACACGGATATAAGCCCTTGATCAACACCTGCCAGGCAGTGTTCCTGGTGGAGGGCCTAGTGGATTACCACAATAACTACGTACCACCAGTAATACTTCGTATTCCATTCAGCAGTCATTATTCCCACAGTCCTTGTCCTTTATTAACACGACTATTACAGTTATCCCAAACACCAGAGCCCAAACACCCCCTTTATAAACATGGTCCTTTTTTGTTAGCCATGATGAACACGGAAATCTATATTGGGACTCATTGGCAGTGGCTGGTACGAGACATACATTATTCCAGGAAAGGATGGATGTGTGTCCTTGGTAAACCCTCCCCAGCCATATAGTGACGGTGTATGTGCGGTTAGCCTTGATCAACCCCATTCACCACATAGTGACGGTGTATGGTTAGCCTTGATCAAATCCCATTCAGTATTCTATAGGATGTGAAAGCATATTCCAGGATGTGTGGTTAGCCATGATCCCAATCCAAAGCCATTATTCCAGTGCGGTTCACTTTGATTACAAACACCAGCCAGCCGGACACTCGCCAGTATTCCGAACACCAGTCCTTGGTAAATAGCAGCCTACCATTATTCCTGTGCGGTTAGCCGGCCATTAGGTGGTGGGTAGGATTAGCTGGGATGGGTGGACGGATATTAGGACCATTATTCTGAGGCGGGGCAAGGATAGATATTATTACAGAGAAAGAGAGAGCACACTGTGGCTGCTAGGCAGAGAGCACACTGGAGCTAGGTGGTTTTTAATTGTATGGTATGTTTCTAGAGTATAGAACACACTGGACAGAATCCGCTACCGCTAGTTTCTTATTTCAAGTAATATGCCTCCTTTCGTAGGGTGTGCTTTCCAATCCCACCTAGTGGAATGATACGGGTCGGGTTCAATCCCGTGGGAAATGCTTGGCCAGACTACTCTCTTCCCACCCAACCCAGTATGCACAAGGAGCCTGTGTCCTTCCTATATTTTGACCATCACTTCCTTTCCTGAAAGGTACAGTAGGACGTACTCAAACTCATTCCCAGAAGCCCAATACAATAATATGCACCGTCACTTGCTTTCATTTATGTTTCTAGAGAAGTTAGGTTCTTTTTAGTTGTAGGGCACACAGAATGAAATCTTCTGTTAGCACAAGAATCTGTAACACTGGATGATGCTATTAGGTTAGTAGTTGTTTCCACACTGGACGGAATGAAACTCCATTAGATTATTAGTTAGTTCTTAACGGTGCTACTTCCTCTACTTATGACTATTAAGGGCACTAGACTATTATGGCCACCATAGTCCCTACCCTCTCAAAGCCCACCAATGAATCCCCCAAAAAAACCAAAATGATTCCGTGAGGCCACCTACCTCGGATTATAGGGCTTGGCCATACTATGGTGAGCCATCATAGTGGGCTTGGCCATACTATGAAGGGAGCCTGTGTTGGGTGTTGGTAGTATCAGCCTGATGTTGGGTGTAGGGCTGTGAGGGTGGGTCAATGGTGCGGTGCCTGGCGGGGAATGCGGATTCAAACTGCAACCATTTGGTTCCTAGCCGATCGAGGGAACCATTTATGTGATAACAGGTATTGATAAAAGGTATTTCTAACTGGTATAGATAACATGGTATGTGTGAGGTATGGATAAGAGAGGGGTATTGCTAAATGTAGGTATTGCTAAGATGAGGTATTGCTAATAGGTATGAGCTCAAAAGGGAACTATTCTTCTTCATAGGTCTGGGCAGGTGCTTATGAATCCCCGGTTTGGGCTATTACCGGTATGTGCTAGCCCCGGTCTTTTCTCTCCGGTCTGGTCTTCCTCCCTTCCCCATCTGCTAGATCAGTTCTATACGAGACCATGGTGATAAGGTAGCTATTCCTGATATGATAGGTAGCTACGGGTATCAGGTATCTATTCCATGGTTATGAGGTAGCTATTCCCTATTCCGCCCGCATGGTTAGTGACTCTTCCTTAGCTTATACGGGAGCTCCTCTTCCATGGTTCTACGGTAGCTATTCTGCCTTTGACAGGTAGATATTCCCTTTCTTATCCAACGTCTTCTATATTATACGCTTTTTCATTCCTTATCCGCAGCTTCTTATTGTGCCTAAAGGCGCTACTTTAGCAGTAGAGGAGGTAGCTCTTCTAAATTGAGTCCTCAGTAGCAGTATTTGATTCCTTAGTCTTCAGTCCTTTATAAAAATGGAAAGAACTGGGATGCTCTATGTCGTAGGTCCATGCTTTGCCCTATCCCTGCCTGTTAGTAGCTGTCCCATGCCCTATCTGATAGCATAGATGGTCCCTCTCCGTCGGATAGCTATGCCCTATGCGTTGTTATCTGTCCTCTCCGAACCTCCCACCCACAACTCTCCGTTGTAACATGGTCTATGCCTGGCTACGTAAATGGTATGTGAGTCTGATAGCCTGGTCTGTGCCTGGATATAAGCTCTAATCCCCTCCACAAAGCATTGGATAAAGGCAAGTGATGGTTTGGAAACCCGTACAACGTCGTAAGTTTGGGGCATTCTTAAGTTAGGTAAGGAGTAAATATAGGTTGTTGAAGCATGTGGGTTGAACAGTTAGTTCTTAAGAAAATGGGAGTAGGGTAAAGAAAGGTAGCAATGTTGTGCCCACGCACACACGCACCCACTAAGCAAGCCTGTCATATCAAAGTTAAGGTCAGCTGGTCTCTGTTGGTAAAAAGTTCAGATGGTTGATAGAAATAGATAATTAAAACATGAATCCAGTGGGTAGGCATCCATCATATAAAGGTCATAGCAATGCTGAAAGTGCTTACCCAAGGGCGTACATAAAATACCTAAGTGTAGTCAATATAGAAGGGTGGTGGTTAACAGGCAGGACAGGTCGTTGGTAGGTTGAACAAAAATTCATAAAGTAAGCTTCTAAAGTTAATCCCAATGGTAAAAGTGCCTAANCTTACCCAAGGGCGTACATAAAATACCTAAGTGTAGTCAATATAGAAGGGTGGTGGTTAACAGGCAGGACAGGTCGTTGGTAGGTTGAACAAAAATTCATAAAGTAAGCTTCTAAAGTTAATCCCAATGGTAAAAGTGCCTAATAAGCAAGCTCGTCCACCAATGTAAGGGGTCTGTATTCTGTCAGTCATTCCTAAGTCAGTTCTGACAATCCCACAACTGGTTCAATCGAAGCCATCCATTGACCCTCGTCCAATCAATAAGTAAGACGATCAGCCATGCCATACTATCCCCTCCCCTCAAGCAAGATAGAAAGGCCATGCCGATTCGTCTGTCCGACAATTTGAAAAACCTTTTGAAATGCAATTTGAGATATCGCTACGCGCCTCGTTTATCAGGGTTCGGAGGCATAATCTATCCACCGGGGTCTCAAACTATAATTTGGCTTTAGGGAAATAGCAGATTCCCTGCCAATTGGTTCTCATTCCTGACTCGTATCAGCAGGGCTCCTCAGTGGTAACATGATACCAAGAAGGTAATAGGTGGTACCTAGAATCTAATATGTGGTACCTGAATTCATAAGGTAAGGGTAAAGGGTTAATAGTAAGAGTTCCATACCTCCTAAGCAATGAATTAATCAAGTGTTCTAGGGCTAAAAGGTCTAGTACGACGGGTAACTATAAGGTGGGTATCATTAACTGAAAGGAGGGTAGGGGTCTGATTCCTAGCAAGTGGGTTCTCATTCCTGAATTGTATGGGCTCCTCGGAACATTAATAGCGGTACCCAAAAGGTCGTCCTAGTGGTACCTATAAGAATTGACAAGGTAAAGTATAGTAAAGGGTCAATATCCTAGTGTCGACTTTACAGAGCATTCCTGGCTTCATAAATGGGCATAATTCCATCTCCTAGGTTGAAGGCAGTAAGTGAAAGTCTGGGTAAGTTTGTTTGATCCCGTCTGGAAAAGGAAAGCAGTACTAATCCCACGCACTCAAGCAAGCCCGTCGTCTATCCAATCAATAAGTAAGAGGATAAGTGAGTTAATGAAAGGTTGTTCAAGTGGGTAGTAGGTAGAGTAGGTCACCATATAAGGTGAAGGCAAGTAAGGATCTAAAGTTTCGGGTAGCAATGGAGCCTTCATCCATTCATTTCTCAAAGTCTCTATCTTACCGTTCCGAAAAGAGCAGTCCCCACTAAGTGATTCATTCAAGAAGTGGTATAGGTAGACCAGGTCTAGGTCTTATATAGGTGGGTATGTAACATTAACATAGAAGTAAGTGGGCTCAAGTAAATACGACAGACAAAAGTGCCTAGCAACTAAAGATTAATTAATAAAGTGTTTAGGGCTAAGAGGTTTAGGTCTTCCGGTGAAAGGTAAATACCTATAGCTTTTGATTTATTTACTAATGTAGTATGCTTTAGTACTTGAGCACAAGATTTTGTTCCTCTTCTTTTATAAATGGATGAGACATGAGGGCATTGAACTCATCCATATATTTATATACTAGTTGATCATGGTGTTGGCATGTTTGTTTCCATTTTATGTATTTTTCCTCTATATGTATCAGTGGTTAATACGTATCATGCATCACCTTCATGAAGTTATCCCACATAGTGACGGGTTCAACACACTCCTCACACTAGTGGTTGTGAGTCTCCCATGAGGATTTGGTAGTAATTTACATTTTCATGGTTGTTAGCTTTATTTTATATGTGTCACTGTTGAGGTTCTTTTGCATAAAAATTGTAATAATTATGCTAAGGAATTTGGAGATGATTTGTTACAATGACATGCATGTTGATCTGCTATGAATGCTATGCTAAATGAGGATCTATTTCCAAGTGAATATCATATGCGAGTCATGCTTTAGGTGGTTATGAGGAAGAGTAGTATTCTCACATGATATATCCTCTTATGAGTCTCTCTTGGTTGCCAAAGAAGTTGATAAGGGCCTCTCATGATCTATACCCATACTAGTGTTCCATATTCATATGGCTTCTCTCATTCTCCAATAAGGGATGACCCTACAATACTCCATAATTGTTACCATATAGTGCGATGATTTGGAAGTTATGTTAATCTTTAAAATGATCGACATTAATCAAAATATCCTTGAGAATGCCTTGTATGATCCTAGTTGGGTGTTCATCCCCCATAAAAAGGAAACAATTGATTGATTGGTTCAAGCCTTTAATTAGGGCCCCATTGATTTGAATCAAAATATGAGGATCCATCTTGGTTATTCATCACATGGAAGATGGCACATTGACCACTAGTGGGTGTGGTTCTCGATGGAGTTCATAGAATGTGTTGAATATACAAATCAGCTTGCAAAGTGCAATGCAACTGGGCTAAACCAAAGCTTGGACAATTTGAAGAACTAGGTTAGTTTATAGGTTCTTGGACTAGATGATCTTAATCAATCAGTGCATGCATCAAGCGTGCTAGTGTGAGGTGGTTTGAGTTGATTTTGTTCTTAAATTGTCTATGGACTGTGAGGTGATTGCTATATTCAGCGACCTAGGATAAAATGGTTTTTCTCTTCTTGTGTTGTCTACTTTACATAGTACTTGCAATCACACATTTTTAGGGTAGAGAACAACTATGAAGAAAGCATGAAACCAACAAGAAATAATTCATGCATACCAAAAAAAACACCATCAAATCAAGTTCATACCATAGAATTTCATATTGAAATGGAAATAATAGCATATTCAATACATCCATGATCAAGTACAAAAAGAAAACTAGATCATTCGTCATCATATTCATGGAATTAAGATAACAAAGAACTTCAAGAGTTATTCATAGAACTACACACTAAGTTGGACAAGTAGATAAATAACTATGTGAACTCAATAATAAAAGAACACAAACCAGAGACACAAAACACATATAGCACTGGTTGTAAGGAACCCAAAGATATTATTGCAATCTAGTTTCATTACACATGACATAAGCTCTCACCGTATTACCTTTTACCTTTCAATCTGGTCTATTTAGACATACTCAATCACTAAAGCATGCAATATTTGGGTCCACAGGTTCCAAATATTCGTGGATTACCATTAGTCAAACAATAAAGTGCATAGAATGCACACATACATCCAAAAAGACATTAAGTCTATAATAAGCAATACATAATTGAAGGGCGTGAAGGGGTTTCATCTTGAACACTAACCCTGAATACAGAATGCTCTTACCACGATGGAAATTGATCGTTCACTCCTAAATAAGACTATTTATGCGTGGAATTTATTGTATTACCTTTATGTGAAGAAAGACATTCCTACCCCTAACTAGCTAGCTCTTCGATGGGTAATTAAGTCTGATACTTAGATCCATATTATTTCAATTCTTTTTTTGTCCCGTGTGCAATGGTAAATCTAGGTTCCAATACCAAAATTTGAACTACAACCTTATAGATATATATTGGATGCCTTCCCCTCGCATCGCCAGGATGGTTTCTAACCATGGGTGATTATAGGTTGAAGATGGTTGAATTACTTTTGAAAGATGTTACTATAAAAGTCGGCGATTATGTGTTGTGTAGAAATACGAGTTTTAGGTAATGGACCTTGAAGTTCAAAACTTAAAGTACGCACTACTTCAAAAGTTTTGCTACTTAAACAATTTTTATGGAAGTTATGTGTGTTGTTGTTAGCATGTAAAAGAAGATCTCAAAGATGAAATAGGGAACCTAAAAAAGAAAGAATTCCATTCCCCACCCCGATCAGATGTGGATGGAAGATTGCACACCTACTAATACATATTTTGTGACTAATCATGCTAAAGAACTAAAAATGAATGTTGAAGACATAGAAGAACTCTGTAAAGTTTCCTTATCGAACCCTAGCAGTCTCTTCTTCCACTATGAAAGACAGAATCCTTAGTATTGATGGCATCCAGATAGACTATCATTCCTCTACCCTACTACTCGACCAACAAAATGGAGATCATGAGATGTACGTTGCTACCGTCCATCAGTACATTGTTGCATTAAATATGACTTAACATCCCAAATATTGGTAGGCCTTGCAGTGCCTCATGCACTTAATTAACTGCTGCCCCTTTACAAATATTTGAAGTCTATTTGACAGTTCATGTGAAGACATTCATGCTAAATTCTTGAAAACACACCCTAGTTAGCGTGACCTACAAGTTCCCCCATGACCAAAAGATTCATCTTTTTTATCCCACAAACTTGACATGGCTAACAGTTGAAAACTTGAAATAAAAGACTACTAGCACTAGGACATGGTAGCACGAGCCAAAGAAGTGTTTACATAGTACGTTAATGTATTTTCATGGAGTTACAAGGACCTAAAGGGAATAGAAGAACATATTGGAGTCATGCACATCCATCTGTAGGACGATGCTAAGCCAATATGAAAACACTCATGTCATATTCGCCACCATCCATAGACTGAGATTAAGGTTGAGATTGACAATCTCCTAGACACCAGCTACATCCACCCCATTCAGGGAAGTGCTTGGGCAAGCCCCATTTTCCTCCCACATTATAAGGATGGTAGCCTTTGACTCTGCACATATTTGTATGCACTGAATAAGGTAATTATATGTGATCCTTTCCCACTTCCTTTTATAGATAAAATTATCACTTGTTTACAAGGGAAATGTTTTTGTTCGTTCACAATCATGCGCTTGGGAATGACCAATGCACCTATCCTTTTCTATAGGAGTATATTTAATATCTTCAATGATTTTGTCTACATGTTTCTGGAAATCTACTTGGATTCTTTCTTTTTGTATGGGTTCATCTCTGACCATGTTGACCACCTTCGACAAATGTTACAATGCTACAACGATTGCAGTTTCTCCCTCAACCCGAATCATTTTTTTTTCTTGTCCCATGTTAGTAAGTTACTTAGGCATATCATCTCACGTGTAGGTCTCTACGTCGATCTAGAGATATTGAAATATTGTCGCCCTTCCCCCACCAGTGAAAAGAAAAGGGGTACGCACTTTATTAGCAAACATAAGGTATGAATGCAAGTTTTTCTAAAAGGATCTCATATAAATGCAACCATTAGAATATTTTCCGGTGAAGGATGCTAAGTTTGAATGGAAAAATTAGTGCCAACATATTTTGGATACCCTGAAATAACAAATTGCAGATGAACCCATTTAATTCAGCCTCAATGGGACAAATCTTTCCACACAACCTACATGGATTCCTCCAATAGCACTATCCATCCTTATTATGATAAATTGATCATTCACTCTAGTTTTCAAGTAGGAAGTTGGCCTCCATTGAGAAAATGTATATGACCACCAAGCGTGAATCTCTTGCGATGGTCTATGCGGTACACAAAAATTTCCAGTTATTTATCCCCTAGAAGTGGAACTTCTATGTCGATCATAAATCCCTAAAACACATAGTCAGTAAGCCCTTAATACAAGGCTTACTAAGTATATGGGTAGTGTTTCTACATGAATATGAATCTTTCCCTTTATTTTAACCAGACAGGAGACATGTCTCGATTGATAACCTTTAGTGCATCATTTTAAAGAAACAATCTCAGTACAAGATGATTTTCTGGATGCACACCTTCTCTGACCTTGCATGCAGAAGGGGCCTCATTTTTCCTAGGATGCCTAACATTTTATAACCACTAACACCTCCCCCCTAGATATCTGAAAAAAAAATGTAGGAAATTGGCACAATAGTGCCTACCTTCTATCTCATTACATGTCTTTTATACATGTATGGTATTGATTACGTTTTAAGGCGCGCTTTTTTTCCTGATCAAGTTCTAGAATTTCATTAGCAAGAAGCATGTCAGGATAGTCGTCACAACAACTTTGATTTTATGGCACGATGCATCCTTATAGATGAGTTTTGGTGGACCACACTCTTCCATGGAACTTGCTAATATGCTTAGAAATGTTACATTTCAAAATGCATTGACTAATCACGCACTCAAGACTACCTTCCCTTGCAATCCAGTGTCCGCAGACATCCTTTGAATGATGGGCTCTTAACTTTCTTTGTTTTCTTTCGATTACATCCTCATAGAAGCTCTTCATCCTCACAGTAACCCGGTTCCTATATACTAAAAGAATATATTATTTTGGTTGTCTCCTTGATCTATTCAGCAATAATGGTTCCCATTTTATAAATGAAGTCATAAGGAATATGAACGACCAATTCATGATTACCCAACATTGTATCTTCCACTACTACCCTTGCACTAATGGAATGGACAACATAAATGAAAATCAATCTTTAATACTTTGAGGAAATCTTATGGGTTGCATAAGAATAATTAGGAACTACTTTTTCCGTCGATCCTTTGGGAATTCAGTACTGTGCACAAAAGTGCTACAATGCACACCCCGTGCAAATGAGTTTATGGGAATGAAGCTCTTTTTTTTATGGAATTCCTACTCTCATCCCTGTAAGTCGTTCTCACTAATTGCTAGGGCAACCCTTACTCTTTGGAATCATGCTTATTGAAATTAGAAAATATGGATGAGACACACCTTAATGCTGTCTGGGAACAATATGTTTAGAACAAACACATCAAGGATGCCCTGCCACCGTTGTCCAAAAAATATTCATATAGGAAATTTGGGTTTGTTTTTTCACTTGAAAAATAATACAAATCAAGGTAAGCTAATAATAATACAAATCCAGGTAAGCTAAGTTATTTATGGTTGGATACATATGTTTTCTCTAATATCCATAGAATTAGTTTGGCCATGCTATAAACTCTTTCAGGTTATTCTATTCCAGGGATAGTAAATGCTTCCTACCTATGCCTCTATTCCCTATAGACATTCTAATTAGGGCTAGATGAGGAAATAGCCACTTACAGAGATATCATCTAGTAAGTTATTGAAGGATGGAAATAAGAGAGAATTCACATAGTTTCAATTTCACGATGCCTCCACCATCCAAGTGACACATAACACAAGTTTCTATCGGATCTACCTCTTCTCGACCTCCTACCTCTCCGGGAAATGGTAAAAGATGATATCAAGAAAAAGAAGCCTCAAAAGAAAAAAAATCATGTGTGGGTATTTGGTATTCTCATAGTTGCTCCAATGTTGTATATTCGTGCTCACCCCACCAACTTCATTGACATTCCTTGTCATATTCAGGGTTCTAGTGAGAATCACCAGTTATTGCTTGTTGGTTTGAGGTAGTGTTACAGGAAGTTCCCAGCTGCAGCCTCGGAGGCTCTACGGCGGTGAAGGCTGAGTAGGAAGCCAACTTTGAGGGTTCAAAATGCAGCTCCACTGCCAAAGAGACTCATTTTTTTTTTTTGAGTTGAGTTAGAGCGTGGAGTGTGGTTAGGGATGGGTTAGGGGAAAGTGAGGAGGGAATAAAATATTCCCCCCTCAATTCCACCACCCTAGTAATTAATGGTAATTAATTAAATTGACTTTCTCCTTTATGTTTCATTTTCATCCTTTTACACTTAGATTTTAAGTGACATTCTCCTTTATCTTTCATTTTCATCCTTTTACTTAATTTTTTAACATTACCATTAATTGTGTTGGGATGTTTGAGAGTGGTTCCGACCTCATTGGACTTCATATGGAGAAAATTAGAATTTTGGAGTCTCATTCAAAATGTGGGACTTAACAGTTTTTAGGGTTTCAAGAATGGCAAGATTGCAATGTTTCCTTTGGATTCTATCATGTATGAGGGTATGAAACTAACATTTAATCAAGAGAACCAATCCCTTTATGTGTACCTCGATGTTGGTGGCATTGATTTTTCAACTCTTTGTCTTGACCCTAGTAAAAATGTACCCTTCCTCCAAGTATAAACTCTTTCTCTTTGTGCATTAGGTGTGTTCGGTGACTTGGTGGTGTATGTGCACATAGCGGAGTCTTATATCATGAGAGAGAGAGTGGTTGAAAAGGAAGAAACAAATATGTGGGATGTGTTTCTTGATGATATGGGTTTGAAGTTTGAACAGCAGTGTTGAGTTAGCGTGTAAGCGGATCATAATGAACTAGTGTGAACTAGTGCTAGAGTCAGTCAATTTTGATGATGGTGATCCTCGAGGGGTCATTCTCCACATCAACAAATGCACTGATTGCATTGGATATGGGGGAGGAGGAGGAGAATGGAGGAGAGAGCAGTGGTAGTGATGCCAATCTTGATGATCATGACATGGAGGACTCTAGAATCTAGTAATTGCTAGAATCTAGAATCTAGATGGTTGATGCTCGAATGATTAATCATTGATGACCTATGTAGTATGGATGTCATTTCTATCTATATTGATGTACAAACATGCATGTTTTCATATATTATGTAACTAATTTTTCTTTCTACATATTTTTTTGAATATAAACGCAATATATATAAAAAATTATATATATATATATATATAATAGACGCTTCCGGGATGCTTCGCTTCCAAGGATTTTTTGAAAATGACGCTCCCGACGCTTCGCTTCCTAAAAATGCTCCCGCTTCGCTTCGTGCTCTGGCAACATTGGTTTGAGGGTAGGTAAGGGACTCACGTGACATAGGAGAGCAGGGAAGAAAGAAATATTAGACAAAACTCTTATTGGGGTATACACTCGAACAATAGGAAGAAGGCAGGCAAGGAACACAAGCAACAACATCCAGAGATCCTTCGTAATAAACTTCCCTTCTCGGGCAAATAGAAAGATTTTTGAGAGACTTGTTTCAACATAGTGGAGAATGGTCTACTACATGAGAATGATCTCTTTATCCCTGGTAGCATCAGAAATCATGGGTTGTAGAAATGAAATCTATTGCGCGAATAAGTAAGAGCTAACAACTCACCACACACAGCTTCATTCACTGGGAACCAAGGTACCAATAACCTAAGCTAAGCTTCCAATTGATACTCTTCTCAAAAGTAGTTCACCTTATTATATTTGGTGAATCTTATCTAGTTAATCTATAGGCGAATTAGCCCGACCCTCATAGAGGCGAATTAGCCCGACCCTCATAGGAGGGGGTTGTAGTTTAGGAGTTGTATCTCAATGCTTTTCAAACAAGAGGAAACTGAAGGTCGGGTTGGAAAAGCGAATACTACCAATATTGAAAACCGTCTCAATTTCCATTTTATAATATGTTTATCGCTACCCTACTACAACTCTTCAGGAGTTTATCTCCATCCATCCTTGGCCATTCGCCAAGAATAGAGGTGTGCTCATGCCCTATATGCGACCCGACCATCCCTGAAGAGGCCTCTAGAGGAGACAACTAGATGCGATACAATGACGAATAGATGCTTCTGAAACGATGCGATGACGTGTATGAATCAGTAAAAAAAGATGTATGTAGTGTCTCACTTGAATCTGCCTCATATGAGTCTACCTCACCTAAGTCTGCCTAAGTCTGTCTCACCCGCCGGCCTAACCTCATCCTCCTTAGGTCGGTGTTTCAAGCTTCTTCACTTTGAAGTGCTTACCTAGAATACACGTTATTGAGCCAATAAGAAAGTATGTTGTCTGTCCCGACCTAGCTCCTCGCTCCACCTCTGGTCTTGCCCTCTTTCCTGACCTCATTCTACCTCGCCCTAATTGGACCAAGTGTTTCAAGCATTCTCACGTTAAAGCACTTTCCAGAAGAACTTGTTTCTTAGGGACTGACCAATAAGAAAAGGAATGATGTTGGCAGTAATGGTCCTCAACCTACTGATTTACCTTAACCGAAGTTGTCTTACTTATCACGAGGTTGTCTTATCATTAACAACGTATACTTGACTTGATCACGAACAACTACCACCAACAATAAGAATATATGAAATAAGAAGAAAGGAAAGAATATATGTATGTGATGGTACTAATCTGACAATGGCTTATGGTGACTGACCAACCCGGTTAACCAGCCCCATTGAGGGTACCACGGGTCCTTATCTTATGCTAACGAAGGCAAGTGCAGTTAGTTGGTCCTTAGCTTACACCTTTACCCCTTAGATTAGGAGAGAGTAGGTGTGATTAGATGCTTTTATGAAGGAAGATAGGTGCAATTGTTCCCCTTACGTTTATGGCTAACCTTGAACGAAAGTGATTATATCAGTACCAACCAACAATAATATATCTTTGTTCCTTCGGTCTCCACCCAAGCCTGTCTCACCTGAGTCTACCCTATCTGAGTCTACCCTAGGGTTATGCCCCTTAACAGAGCCTGCCTTACCTGAGTCTACCTTATCTGAGTCTGCCTAGGGTCCTGCCTCACCTGTCTCACCTGAATCTACCTCACCTGAACCAAGGTCACCTGATTTTACCTTACCTGAGCCTGCTTTAGGGTCCTGCCTTACAGTCCAGCTTGATATTGGAGAAAGTACGTGATCACTTGCAACCTATGAAGCAACTCAATCAAGCTTGATTAAAGTCTCCAAAGGAAGGGTATCATGGGTCCTCGTCGCACACTTATAAATGCTCACGTGGTAAGGTCAGTCAGTACCAGTTGCTCACCTTTGAATGAAAGTGATTAGGTCAATACTAGTAAGAAAATGTATTTTCTTTTGGTCCCCACCTGAGCCTGCCTCACCTGATGACCATCTTTTCGAATCAATAGAAAGAAGGAGCACTGGCTTTCAGAAGGATGCTCACGTGAAAATTGATTATACATCATCAAGGTACCAAGACCAGCCTATGGGTACTAATAAGCTAAAGTGAAGATTGAGAAAAGGAGCTTAGATGAATGTCGAAAACTGTCTCAACAACTCTTCTAGCACGTTCTATCACCACTTCCATTCTCCACCGTCATAATATGCTCTGGCTTTGAAATAAATAAAGAAAAGAGTTATGAAACCCATCCTCCCATGCTCCCATGAAGTCCCAATCAAGAGAGTCCAGTACTAATAGAGTCCCATACTAATGAATCTGGCCTCATGAAGGTTGGTTATTTGCTTTCACTTTATCACTATTAAATTAATTAGGTCGGGGTCAAATTTGAGTCCAGCTCCGCTCTAATAAAGCAGTAAGGGTTGGGTTGAAGAAGGAACGTATAACCAGTCTTGAAAAACCGTATCAATGACCCTTTTTGCGTGTGATTATTTCTATCTATCACAACTCTTCGGTCACTATCCATTCTTGACCAATATGTTGAAATAGAAAAGATGAAGTCATCCTCCATGGAATGTCGATCATTTAATACCGATAAATAGAAGCTCGTACCAATGAATCTTACCTGTGATCTTACGATGCAACAACTCTACAATGCAATCTAATTACTCTTATCTGTCGTTGCAATTCTACAATCTAAAATCTTATTATGCAGTCTTCTCTTTGATAAATATGCAATGCAATTCTACAATGCAGTCTTATCTCCGATAAATATGGTGCAATCTAATAGAAATCTTATGATACAATATTATATTTATTGTAATTGTGTAAAAGTCCCTTTCAAGCTGAGCAGGTAAGAGAAAGGAAAAAAGAAAGACCCCTCCTTACTTCTTACTGGACCTACCTGTATCTTACCCAAATAATCATCCATCTTACCTGAATAGTTTCTACCTTGAATAGAGTCTATTAGCCCAGTAAGAAAAAATGTATATTTCTCTGGTCCATCCCCACCTGAACCCAAGGAAAAATCTTCTGCAAGGAAATAGAAATAAGCTTAGGGATTAGAGGGCGCTACTATAAGAAAGAGACACACTTAAAAGATGGTCACTTGCTTTAAATAATAGTGGAAGATACGCGCTTACATTAAGAGTAATTAATAAATGTCTTCAAGACTTAACATTTAAGAGCTTTTAACATGAAGAAATTGAAGCGCGAGCCAATCCTATTAAACTATCCAAAGAATGCTTACATAGAAACTACTTACTAAGTGAATGAGCTCTCCGAGGGAGGATGGCTCTGCGGAACCTGTAAAGAACCTGCGACTTTCAAATAAATAAAGCTTTTATTTTGAAACTAAAGTGGAAACTGACCCTATCAAAGGAGGCTTAAATGGAAGCAACTAAGTTAATGGTTTCTCTGAGGAGGAAGGAGGAGTCACTCTTTGGAAGAACCCATAACTGTAAATAAAAGAAATCAAGGATTGTCGAGCAATTCAATCAAGTGACGAACATTTAGTTAAAGGCGTATCGATTCAAGGTTGGCTTCAAGAGAGGAAAACCTTTCTAATTCACCCACCTACCTGCGTTATTATAACGAAAAAACCTACTCGCTTGATAATCCGTGAACAACTGCCTGATCCGAAGCTTTCTGATCATGAACCAACCAACCAACTGCTCTTTATTATAAGGAACCAACTTTCTAATCATTAGCAACTAGCTTATGAAAAGGAGAAACTATTAATAATAACATATGTTATCTCCGACTCGGGGATGCCCACCTCCCTTAGCTTATTAGTGCTATGTATAAGCTCAAAGTCATTCATTAAGAAAGAATAGTTAATTACACAACTACAACTAAATATGGCCTTTTAGAGTTCTTCGATGCCAGTCTCTCGTAAGCGATGCCACAACCTAATCAATCTTTCCTTCGAGTTCCTCCACCCATTACTATAACATTAATATAATATGATCCTCCTCGGCCAAAAGGCTCTGATTCTCAGTCAAAGAGAACGCTGAAGATCGGGTTCGAGAAGAAGCGCATCTTACAAATCTCGAAACCCGTATCAATAGCCTCCCTAGCATGTTATATCGCTACTTCTATTCGACCTTTGACTCATGGTCAATCAATATGCTCTTTCTTTCAATAAAGAGAAAAAATAGATATGTATGAGTCAATATGATCTGCTCTTCAATAAATATACAAGCTATCCTTCTGTCCATGAAGTGAAAAATTGGTAGAATCATATACCGACGGAACTTACCTATTCCTTTCTAGTATAGTCATTCTTGAGGCGGGTCTTTCGCTCACTCACTTTATGCCCACTCACTTGATGAAGGTTAGTTTCTCACCGTAAGATTAAGTAGGTTAAGTAGGTCAAGCCCAGTTAAAGATCAAGTTAGAGGTTACATTATTTCCAAAGTATGAACCTGGTTAGGCGTTAGGCCTTGTGCGCTTACAAATTACCCTGTTTTTCTCATAGGAGGAATGAACCCAACCATCCTTTTTAAACCTTACTAATAGTTGAGAATAATTTACCCTTCTCTATGGCGCTCTAGGGTGCTCTAGTGCCCACTTTTACTCTGATCTTCAGTAAATGAAAAAGGTTGAGTTAGTAGGAGAAGAAGCACTTATTACAAATATTGAAAACCACCTCAATTGCCCTTTACCGTGCATTTCTCGCCATATTCAGGTTGCCTTCGCTCATCCATCTATATGATCTTTTTGATACCTTCCTTCAAAGTGAAAATCAGGATTTCCCCATCCCTCCATCTATTCTCTCCCCAGAGGAAGTGTGTCGGACTGCGCCTACCTTCCAGCCCCCTTCTAATCTATCTAATAAAACCTTTCCATGCCAGGATCAATCTCTACTATACACCCATCTCCTTAAGAAGCCAAGGTAATATAGAAACTAACCTAGAAAGAAGGCCAGCCCTTCCTAGGACCCTCATATTTGTTCCCCTCAAATCGATATATTCAGGTAAGGAAGAATCTTATCCCTCCCTATTTATCTAAATCACTTATTGAATTGAGCAAGTCACTCACAAAGGATATTGTTTCATACAAATAAGGCCAGGTTCATAGAGATAAATTGACCATTGAAACCTGTCGCAGTTCAATTAGGGAAATTCAAATTCTTCCTCGTAAACTGAAAAGCAGTTCATATTCATTTTTCTCTCGTCAAATTGAAGATTCTATCTCTTGCAGTTCAACCCCACTTCACTATCGCACTCGATCAATTGTTAGAGTCACATGAGGGAGTCGGCGAGAATCAGTGATTTCTTTAGGGAGATGGGTCATTTCCCCTAATTAAATGCATCGACGATGTCATTTTTCTATTAGGCACTCTCTCTTAGGACGTGGTAAAAAAATGACTTTCACCTAAACTCTTTTCTACCATCTCCAAAGCTCTTAGAAACAAGGTAGTGCATTACGAATTAAGGAAACCGTATAAATCGCCTTTCTAGCGCTACTTATCCACATTTTCATTCAGCCATCGAGGATTAACCCCATCAATCTAGGCTTTTAGTGCTTTTATTTCAATATTATTAATGCAACCATTCCATTTTACAATGGTTCGGAACTGACCTTCCTGACTGAGCGAACCAACGGGCAAATTTTCTATCTCTTGGCACTGACCCCTACTGCAGTGGGAAAGCGATGCTTGGGAGGAGCCCACGCCCCTTCTATTTTGGCTCATACCCCACCCTCGCGTGCATTCTGAAATAATGCCCTTTCAGACACTTTAGCTATGTCTCCCTTACTTGGTAGACGACTCCCTTAACACGTATCCTATGGGTTGTGCTTGGATGATACAGGTTACTCCTAAATCCTTGGGGGCTTTGATCCACCTTGGGGGTTGTTATGAGTCCCCCCTACATAGATAGATAGATATACTTTCTTTATATATTTTCTACAGGAAACTGGTTCAAAGGTAGGATTATGAAATCCGCAAGTATTTCTTCTATATATGAGACCTCTCTCTTAGAAATCAGGGACTTAAGTATATCTATCCAAGAGTCTGGGGATTTATGTATGTTATTTCTATCACCCACCTTCCTGGTAGCATAATCGCCTATATAAGCCTGGATAACAAGAGATTCTCTCCGCGATATCAATCTATCTTTCTCTGCCTTGGCAAGGTGTGCCTGATGAGGTCACCTCCTATCAGGCAGGGAGGGGTTATTATCTTCACCTTCCTGGCTGGTCCTGAAACATCAACCTAGCCTACCTTATATTCAGAAAGGAGTTGTGTCCCAGAGACTCGCTTTATGCACTTATCTCTCTGGTTGGTTACCGAAACTATTTATACACGTCATTATATATGATATTTTCTTCTCGAAAAGCTAGCTGGAAGAAGCAAGCACCTTCTCTTGCTCGTTGTTCTTGGGGAAATGAAATGGAATGAGGCTGTTGGCAGTTCCTTTCCTTATCTATGTGAGCACATCTTAAGAAGTTGCTCGTGTTTGGATAGCTTGGGAGAAGGGTCTGTATTCCCAATAGTATAACGAGGTAAGGGGTACGGGAAAAACCAATCCCCCGAACCAAGTGGAATCAAAGCCTCTCCCTTTGGTTGGTCTTTCTTAGGCCTTGCGGCATTGGTCAAGTCATCTAGAATGCCATTGAGTTTGGTGGATCCGGAAGCAAGGAAACATCACCTAAAGTGATGGGGCAAGATGGTATAACCTCACCACGCAAGGGATGGTATAACTTTACCACAGGGAACCCTCACCTGAGGAAACACACACCTTAATAGGCAATGTCAAGGTTATAGTGGTTGATTATTTGCTTATTGTATCTATTGTAGTTTTTCTGTAGGTTCCAGTCTTTACTTCTCGTAGATAATTCACAGTTAAACCCTTGCTTTTCGATGGTAGTGTTTCTCTAGACTGAATCCATCCATCTTGACAGCGAACTAATGGAAAGGTTCTCGATTGAACTGGTTGTTTCATTTATGCACTCATAATTCTGTAAACCATTAGCCTTTACTATTACTAGATCGCCCATGGATAATAGAGGTGCCTCCGGTACTAAAGTGACCCAGAAATCTCATTCCACCACCAGCCTATTGATTCGGTGGATCTCATGTGAATTGGAAATGGAGTGATTAGCTCTCCCTCCTCTAGATTCAGTTAGCAATGGTCCTGGCATCTCGCTCGGTAAGCTCTGCACCTTTATCTATCTGGAAGAAAACCAATCAAACAAAATAGAACCATGGGAAAGTCACAATTAAGAACTCCACCTGAATATACAGATATTGAAGCACAACTCCTCTGTTGCACGGTGAGCTCGGATCTACCTACAGTCTCCCTCCTTCTTATTCTGATAATAAACCTTCTGCAGATCTGAAACCAATTATGGCGGGCATGAACTCTGACTATATGATTCCCTCAATCGATCAATCAAGCCAGTTAGAGAAATAATTGGGCCAGACAAGAAAGAGGCGTGTGTGTTTCCCTAACCATGAGGAAGAGCAGAAACCTTACTATCTTTGGCCCTGTTTCAACCTTCAATCAAGTAGTTCCCTATCATTCATTGACAGAGCAAACTATGTAAGGAAAGACGTGTAATGGAGGGGGACCAAAAGGGAACTCCTTCCTTTGGGGGTGGGGGCGGCCATCTCCAATTTAAGATCAATATCCTATTCATTTGAAGAAGATGTTTCAAGTAGTATCACGCGGCATGACATCTCCCTTCGATCGAGCCTGCCTGTTGAATGTATTCGACTCCATAGACTAAGAGTAGGTGGGTGGAAGGTGGAGCAGACACATGCATGATGGTTTACCATTCAAGTGATTTTGCGTCGGGGTTGGATAAAGGAGGAGAGGAGTGTGGCTCCTATCTACAGCCATCTGTATGTTATCACGCTTGCCAGTTTGCGAGCTATCGATCGCTGAGTGACTGACGTCTGCTTCGCTCGGGTTGTCTCTGAGCAATATTGATTTTCTAGTTAGCGGTTACTGGTGCTCCCAATTGGCTAGGAACGGACCTACCAGTCTGGGGCTGATATATGCGCGTGAAAGAACCAGTTGGACGACTAACTACAAAAGAGTTGGTGAGCGGATCACTCCTTCCTTAGATCATTCATCATCTGCCCAACCCTCGATATTGAACAAAGTGCATCCGTTGGTTGATGGAAATCGCTCAGTTTCATTCCTCATGTACGTACACGTTCTATCCATACCATTCTCTCCTTGTGATATATCCATGAGATCCGTATTAGACCCATCCATGCCATATTCCACCGTTGCTTCTCTTTCCTTCTAGCCAGACTTCTTCTTTGACTGTATCTGGGCAGGATGGTGGATACTGAAATGCAATTGGATATGCCCTTGCCTCTTCGGATGCCTTTACTATGATATAACATGATCATTAATTCTTGATTATAGGGTAACACCGTAAAACACACCCATTGGATATTTGCCAAAAATCAGAACCCATTTCAGTTTCTCCTGTAGAGGAGGCGGAAGCAAAGGCGAAAACGACAGTAGATGGAACAAAGAAAGTGGAGGCTATGGTAGCATAGAGAGAGGAAGCAGTTTACCGAATGAAAGCAAGTGCATTTGATCCTTATTCATTCGAAGACCCAACAGTAGAAGATCCACCGATTCCATATACGGATTCAGTGTAAGATCAAGATCCCTGTGCCAACAATAGATTAGTTCCAGATGCGGTTGATCGAGTCTAAAAAGCACCCTACCCATCCTTTCCAATTCCAATTGGAGAGTCAAAGCCCGTGATATCCCTTCCATTTCTAGAGCGATCATAGGTGGTTCTAGCTGTAGGCAGGAGCA
>SNQJ01S0003230.1:670262-684824 GCA_010110895.2 Picea sitchensis
AATGAAGGGATACAACCTACAGCAAAACCCGTTGTAACTTCCTCTTCTTTCTCTCACAGTCTCCTCTCTCAGAATACAATACTCGCCAACATACATAGCCGCAATACATTTCCCTCATAAAAGAGGGTTGCCTTCTAGGGAAACAAACCCTAACATAATCTCTATCGTTAGATTTGCGACCTTATAATGAACAGTCCAGATTTACAATGAAATTACAATATACTTTTAAAAGGAATTTTTTTCTTCAGGGGCTTCACCCTCGAACCCCTGCTGGGGGGTCGCTTGCCCCCAGACCCCTCAGCCGGGGGGATAGCCCCCCCGGACCTCGCAGAGGGGGTACCCCCCCTCTTCACTCCCCCGCGTGGAAGAGTGTACATACTTCTGCGGTGTAAATACTTCATGGGGTATAAACACGTCTGAAAGTAAAAGACCTCTAAATCAAGAAGATAATCAGGCTCCACAACCAACACAAAGCCCTTAGTCGCAGATCCAGTTCCATACCCCGTTTACTCAGTGAAAGCATAAGCACCCATTTTAGTGCCATCAAAGGTAGGTACCTACACATGAAACAATAATGATGCCCATATATCTTTCTTAGGTGTACCTCACTTAGGTGGATAGGATCCCACAGGCACAAGAAAAACCATTTTCTCCATATCCGGTTGTTGCCCTATAACCCATTTATGAAGATCCCATTGAAGTTTGATACCAGTTACTTCTCGGGCGTATCCAGTTCCTGTTGGCTCATAACCATCATAAGTAGCACCACCTGTAGGGGCAAAGGTATCTAGAGAAGCACTTGTTCATGCTTCACACCAAATCCAATAAAAGTGATTGACCTATACGACAAGTTGTGGGTGGGAGTAAATAGAGAGACTGAAGTAAGAGAAGCAAGGACAAGAGACCACAACATCGACATAGGGTGCAACAAAGAGAACAGGCATGGTAGCTATTTGTGAAAAGAGAATCCTATATAGAGGACGACCCTTTCTTGAGCGGGGATAAGGGAAGGACAACCCTTACTACCAATAGCGGGGGCAAAGGCACCACCAGCAGGGTCTCGCAGTTTCAATGAAAGTTCTCATAGACAAGGGCTCATATGGAAGGTACAGAGAAGCTTGGATCAATGACATTTATGGAAAGGACCACCACGAATAATGGCATGCTGGGACTCACATATGGCTGATTGGCAGGGTGTCGTGGTCGCTGAGGAAAGGGAAGGCTTATGATCAACCATGGATAGGGATAAATGATTATTGGTCATTTATGGGAAGATTGAGATCGACACGGCTCAAAGATTGGATAGTAGGGGACACACCTAGGGTCCATTTCGATCACAGGGTGAACCACGGTTGATCCAACAGCCTCTTTAGTTCAACCATAACTTGCAACTAAGGTAGCAGCCCAGGCGAGTTTCAGTAGCAATTCTAGTTTCTGTTGACCGAGTCTCAGAAGCATTACCATCAATAGCAAAGGAGGCAACATCTAAGCTAATTCGATTACCAGAACTCCTAATAGGTAGGTCCACCGCTCTTGGCCCGATGTATCGTACTTGATCCTCTGTAATGTGGTTTGGCTGAGCTGTTCGAGTAGTAGTATTAACTGGTAACCACATTAGCCGAGATATCCACAGGTAACTTCTTTGCCTTAGTCCCAACTTCTTTGCTGACCACAACCTCGATGATAGCCTTGCCCTATATACTTTCCCTATATATGTGATTAGAAGCACGAGTCATTCATTCCGGGGGACACGAAGCGAAGAAGGGGACCGCGGCAAGGGGCGTAAACAGATATGGGGGCAGAGAGATAGACTCGGAGGGGGGGAAGTCCACCATGGGGTGACGTTATCTATCCACCAAAGGAAGTAGAAAAGGAATATTGCTTTGCCGCACCTATGAGCCATACTTGTTCATCAACACTTGACTATTTCATCATCGAATTACTTATTATTTACCGTTAGGGGAGGGCGGGCCCTTGATTGGTTACGACTTTAAGATTGAGCCCGGTTCTTACAACTCATTATTGTTTCGCTCAAGGCTTCCCTTTTGATTCCTATTTCCGCCTCCACGACCAGCTGGGCCAAGGAATAGGGAAATGGCCTACTACTGTAGTTTCGGGGGTCTCCTATTTCAATCATGAAGGAGGTTCAACCCAAAATTGATTGATGTTCGTATGTTTCTTTTCCTTGTTGACTACAAAGCTCTGTCCGTCCACCTCCTATACTATGAAATCTGGACTATGCCGCCTTGAGCGATATATAAGTGTTGCGGTGAACCCTAACAACAAGGGCCTAGAGCGTTATTGATCTATAGTAGGCATGAAGACAATAAATGGGCCTGTCTTATGGTTGGTTCGTTGGGTAACTTGATCCATATTTCAACTTGGTAAACTGAATAAGCTGGCTCTGCACCTCTTCCAGTTCGATAGCTTGAACCAACACCCATTCTAGTCCCAGAACTATTTACAAATAAAGATCCAAAGCCATAGCGAGAAGCAGGTGACCCGGTGCCAGGAGCAAATCCATAACCACTAGATCGATATAAAGTAGCAGTTCGAAAGCACGCTGCATAACAACTAGTTATAGATCGATATAAAGACCCCGGGGACAAGAGTAATACAGGCATACAAGCCAATAGCATCAAAGAAAAAAGCATAGGTAGCAGGAGAGACAAAGGCAGTAACAGTCCCACCACCATCAGTTCGAAAGTGAGATCGAAAGCCATACTCATCAGTAGCGAAGGTAAAGGCAATTGACTCAGTAGTCGAAGTTTTGCCCGTTGACCTATAACCATCAGTCACAGTCCGAGAGAAAGTTTACTCGCCCGGTTGACCTATAATAGATATGGGGAGCCGATTGAAGAACACGTTGAAGAAGCACAGGTTTCAATACTTAGGCAAGTCAGAGAGTTGTTCCTTGTCTTCAAGGGCTACGTGCACCACCCCGGGGCATCATCAATAGAAAGAATCTTTTAGTACCTACACCTACGAGAGATAAGAGTGCCTCTTTCCTCGGGTGAAGCTATTCCTTAGAGCCCACCCAGATAGGCCAGAAATATCTACTAGAGTTTCATACCGTCTAGAATACGCGGGGTGGACCTGGAGCACGTGGTAGGTCCAGAAAGAAAGAATCTCTCCTTTATGAGTAACATCCCAGAGAGTGGTAGGTCTAGGCTTCGTAGAACATACACCACCCCGCATACTCAGAGGTGGCATCGCCAAGGCCAAGGCCAAGCCAAGGCCCAAAGCCCCCAAAGCCAAGAAAATAATAGTATTCATAGTGATAATAAGTTGAAGGAGTTGCCTGAAGATATCACACCTACCTACCTTCCTTTTTGATCGAGATAAATCTAGGAGAGTGATCGAGATAATGCAAGAGGCAGTGGAAAAATATGTGTCCTTTCTTTGTTTCTCTTTCTTTCAGAGCCCTGAAAGTGTTTCGCTTTCTGTGACAAAGAAAGAGGCAAAATATGACTTGACCTTGGCAAAATATTCCCACGCTACTTTAAAAGGTTGGGTTTCCCAAGAGACTTGACAAGGAATCTTCCCATGCTACTTTACAAGGTTGGTCTTCTTCCGTTGTCTAAGCAAACTGGCGAAGTTTCCCAAGCAAACTCGGTTACCCGAACCAACCATTGCTCATTGAACCCATTGTGGAAGAAACATTGTGAAGCTGAACCAATTGTAATGGGAAGAACCATTGTCACGTGAAACAATTGCTCGCGAACCAAACCGATCTGTCCAAGTGAAAGGGAATAGAATAGCATACGGGGTGTTCACCAAAGGTTGGTTCTGTAGAGAGAGGGAAAAAGAGAGTTGTTAGCTAGGGGGATAGAGTGAGTCGTTAAATCCAGGTAACTCACACTTAGGGATCACTTCGAATTGGGAATTCTATTGTACCAAATTCGAGAGTGAAGTGTCCCAAGGGAGTCAAGCTAGTGAGTGAAGTCATTAGCTAGGGAGATAGAAAGTGAGTCGTTAAAGAAAATCAAAGATATTTCGTTTCGTTAGGAGGATTGTATTGCATTACATACGATATTTCGCTTTCTCGTTCAAGGACTATGACTTCGGTAATAGACTCTTGCCTGACTTCGCGACTTAAGTGAAGGCTTTCGTTAGACTTCGTTTCTGTAGGGCTTGGATTTCTTTCACTTCGACTACATTAAGAATCATTCAAGACTGGGGCATCCAAGATTGCTCATTCCTGCTGGTGGGCGGATGATATTACTAGTGTGCAGGGTATACGGATGAATTTAGGCCACCTGCCTCGGACCGGCCACTACACTGTTTGGACAGGGCCATCCTACGAGATAGATTTGATAGTGCTCTCATGCGATATAATGGTACAGGATATAAATCTAAAAAGGTTGGTAGGTGTCGTAGTGCCGTAGATTCTGGACACTACAAGATGGCTTCTTTGATTATCCTATCCCCTATCTATCCTATCTGGTGCAGGAGAAAATGTCCATCCACACCCTCCCTCTGCAGCCTTGAGCAACATATAAGTAGGTACTCGCTCTGGGGGTGTACACAAGCAAGGTGTAGATCCAGAGGTGGTGATACTCAAAAGTGGTTACCCGCATAGGTATGCTCTCCCCCATCGTTGTAGGCTTGCGTAAGAGCATAAATCCATAGGTTACAAAGATTTTCAATTGTGTTTTTGTTCTTCATTCAGCCTAGCACCCACCTCCCGCTTTAAGGTTGTCCCGGATCCTAAGCAAAGTGGGAAGGTGATTAGTGAAACTAAGTTCATACATTATGCAAAGAAATCTTCCCCTTCGCGATAGCCTGTTCAGTGAGGGGAAGGACAGCATGGCCTGCTCTTTAGGTAGGGTTCACCTATCGGGAATAGTCTAAGGGAAAGGTAAGTGGTCAAGGTAAACTACGAAGATAAGATGATCTCGAGAGAAAATTACCTTATGCCCCGCTCTCCTTTGATTAATCAATACTTTAACGATTATTAATTAAGTGTGATAACCTTATTGTAGTAGCAGTAGTAGGACCTCGCTTTACTTTAGCGCTTACCTATAAATGGATCTACTAGTTAGAATTTTAGTTCTGGTCCCGAATCAACGGGTTATGGCACATGATATAGATCTGCTCGAGCTCAAACTGGGTAATCAACTGCTTCCACGTGGCTACTCTCTCGGCTTCTGTACTTGTTGGATTTGAATCTATAAATGAAACTCCTGCCTTTATGCTTCCTGACACGGGTCTACTGTCTCCCTGGGACCAGGCCCTCTGGCCCGATGTTCTTGTGCCTCGTACTTGCATGGGTTTTACAAGGGTATAGTTCACGCCCTCTAGGGTTGAATCTACCGCTATGGACTAACAAATATGGTGTCTTAAACTACTCGCTTTGAAACTGGTAGAGACAATTCAACTTCATTAATGGGCATTGGGTAAACTGAGTCAAGCAGCTCTGGAACTAGCTCAGATACTGGTACATAAACTCGCTTCTTCCCTTTGTATCCCCTTTATGCTTCTCCTTCCATAAGGCTACATCCGTACATTTCTTTCTGGGGCTGCCTTTAGCAATATATCATTATTAGTAGGTGCGATATTACCTGGGTTGTCAATCAACGACTAGCTCTGTTCTTGGAAAAACGTGTACATCACGTGGATATGCATCCCGATTTGGAATTGGAATTGGAACAGAGATAGGCATGGGATATATAGTGCGGCGAGGATACTAGCTTTTTAACAAAGGCTTAATCCGCGACCGAAGGGTGTAGATCTGAATCTGCTATTATTGGGAAAACTCTGCCCTTCTGATGCTTACTTGGTGGCTGGTCCTGGCTATGATGCTGCTACGGGTGAAACTTAAACAACTGGCTTTGGAACTGAAGGATCTTAAACAACTAGCTTTAGAACTGAACGTCTGATGGTATGGTCGCAATTCGGTGATATTCTAGCTCATATAGGGGTTTGATGGAACTTCCTTCGTAAATGGGATATCCAACGAATGCAACTGAATCTTCCCAAACAGTAATTGGATATCGATCTCCATCTCCAATCAATTTATATAATACTCAAGATTGCCTGCTACAACCTATGTTCCTGCCTTTGCTACGGGGTTTTGATCTCAACCTGGAAAAGGTCCAACCACTACTAGATCAATAGCATAAGAGGCAGCTCCGGCCTGCTCCGAGACATGGACAAGTGCTTCCTGATCCACCCTGATCTATGTGCGCAGAGCCCATCCCAACAACTGGTAAGCACTTACACACAACAAAGTTGACCTACCCGCTTCTATATTTTAGTATATCGCTCAGGGCTGCCACACTGTTGTACCATTTGACAGGAGCAAGCACATCATTCAAATATTAATAATTGTTAAAGACTGCAGCTTACCATAAAAGAAAAATGATGCCCAACTACCTAAGTTGACTCATCAGGACCCGCATTTGAAACATGAGGAGTACAAGGTTGAACACCCTTAACAGTCGAAGGTGGAACACCCCGAACTGGCAGCCCTGAGCGATATGTTAGTAATATTTGGAACCCATAAATCCTAGAACAGAGGGAACATCTTGATTAGCAGTAGGCGGAACCCGATTGGATGACCACGGTGATCCTTTATATGTTACATAAGCTTCACTTTTAGCACCAATATTATACGATGCGTCCTTCGCTCTTTGATAATATCTAGTTGATTTCTTTATTGATTGATAAGGAGAGGGTTGGTAATAGCAGGGTGAATGAATTCCTCCATAATATTCTCAAGACCAACTAGAAGTATTGATCTTGAGAAGCTTCACTAGAGTGAAATCAGGAAGGGCTCTTCGAAGCCCGAGTTAAAATGTGAAGGGTTGATCGGGCTGGCCACTGCTATCTCAATCTATCTCAGGTAAGTGATAACCTGAGCTACACTTCTCTCTAATGAGATTGTCTAGCTTGCTTGCGCTGTGCGTAGAGGTACAGATCCGTGCATTTGTTGTCTCTGTCTGTAGAGGAACAATATGATCCTGGACTGGCCTCCTTCGCATGACCTGGAGAGGAAATAGGTCTGTGCTACTAGAAGGCCTCTGAACTCCTCTATTAGGACACTGGTTTCCATGGGGACGGGGTAGCCCCGACTTCCACAGGTCCTTGGTTCAACCTCCTAATGGGAATTTAGGTCCTTGCGCGGGCGTCTTGTCATACTTTCTTTGTAGTGCCCCTTAATTTGTGTGTGAATTTGTGTTATCCATTGAGAATAGCGAGAAGGATATCCCGCATAGCGAAGGTCAGGTTATCCACTTATATTTCTTCCCCTCAAAGAGCTTCCCTTCTTAAGGGTGGGTTGTTTGAAGGTAACACTTCTTTAGTTCTATCCTTTTAAGAAAACAAATCGATTATACAACCCTGCCCTTATATACGGTTTTAAGGTTTGATCTTTCCCTTTCTTCCCCTATGGTTTGAAGTTCTTTAAACCTGAACTTCTAAATGTTTGTGTTGTTCTTACCCCCTAGCAAATCTATAACGTTTCAACTACCGATTTTCAGGTTCTAATTTCCCACGTACTCTTATCCCCTAAGTGGTGTTAAGGTCACGTTCATACCTTTTAAGTGCTTTCAAGAAACCTTTATACTCTTCCCCTACAGTTTTAAGGTTTTATTTTTCTCTCCAGTTTTCAGGTATAACCTACCTCTAAGCTAACGTTCTTTTAAAGGTTGGTCAAATCAACTAAAGGTTTGATTGAATCATTAAAGGTTGGCGGAAAGTGACATCCATCCATAAGGTAGGTGTCGATCAGGGGTTGATGAATGAGAGGAGATGAATGGAGATCAAGATCGAAGCTGGGCTGGGTTGCTTGCGGGAGCTCTGCCTAGGAGGAAGCTTCGAACCAGGGAGAGGATAAAGGGGGCTTGGGCAAGAGCATAAGCTATCCGATCTTCGTTCTACCTACGAGGGTGGCATAACGTATTGATACAGGAGTAAGTCGAGGAAAGATGAAAGATAAGGTCGAGGAAAGATGAAAGATAAGATCGAGGAAAGATGAAAGATAAGATCGAGTAAGTCGGGAGGGACGTTGGCTGCTGTGTACCGACCACTACGATTAGAAACGAACCAACAGTGTTCCAACCAAATGGGGAATCTTGTTCAATCCATGGACAGACACCCATCTCCAACTGGGACCACTCGACCAATCTCATCGACTTGTAGATTGGTGCATGCAATGGTAATTCTCATTGGAAGAAGTTGATCAATGAGTCGTTCTCCCCTCCATCCATTGCATTTTTCCCCGTTCAGGAGGAATTGTTTTCGTGATCGAATTACGAGATGGATATACGAACTGTATAGAATCATTTGCTGGAATGGGATAAGTTATTCCTCTATATAATCCCAATGGGATATTCGAATGCACCAAAGATACGATAGGTATTTGTAATCGATCATCTTCGAGTATGAACAAGGACTCCCTATCTGCATTCATTATTGCTACATGATCTAGTTGTTGGTCGGATCCTCTGAAAAAATTGATCTTCCTATTCCTCGAACGTGAAAGACAGATCTTTCTCAGAATCAGAAATAGATGCATACTCAAAGAATTGGTCAAAACACCCCCGATCCTCCATTGATAATCATTTGTACAACAATGATTGATTTTCATCGCCATTTGTTCCACTATATCATTGGATAACGAATTGGTATTTATGAATAATAAAAGGCCTTTTTCACGAATGGGAGATCCTGTGGAATGACAAGCGTTTCGTGAACAAATCAGTGTCTTGTTTAGATTGGGAATAACAATTTCATTTCTGGAACCGTATATATATACTTCAAAATGGTGAGCAACTACCCGACGGCCCAGATGTGCGTTCGTACTCTGTGATTTTTGAAGAACCAAATTGGGGGGATTGTACATGGTCCTCTTTCGAGCTGGCTCAGGTGGTTAGCTATGTATCTCTCTCTCTCTCTCTCTCTCTCTCTCTCTCTGTATGACCGAGGACTCCCTATCTGCATTCATTATTGCTACACGATTTGGTTGTTGGCCGGATCCTCCGAAAAAATTGATCTTCCTATTCCTCGAACGTGAAAGACGGATCTTTCTCAGAATCGGAAATAGATGCATACTCGAAGAATTGGTCAAAAAAACCCCGATCCTCCATTGATAATAATTTATACAGCTCCGATCGATTTTCGTCGCCATTTGTTCCACTATATCATCGGATAACGAATTGGTATTTACGAATAATAAAAGGCCTTTTTCACGAATGGGAGATCCTATGGAATGACAAGCGTGTCGTGAACAAATCAGTGTCTTGTCTGGATTGGGAATAGCAATTTCATTTCTGGAACCGTATATATATACTTCGGAATGGTGAGCAGCTACCCGACGGCCCAGATGTGCGTTCGTACTCGGTGATTTTTGAAGAACCAAACTAGGGATTGCGCTGTATCCCTTCGAGCTGGCTCAGGTGGTTATTGATGCATATATATATATCTATACATATAGATATATATAGGCATATATCCATTAGTATCAATCTATATATGGATAGAGAGTAATATATTAGAATCAATGTATAAATGGATATGCATAAATGGAATTAATGATGCTTTATCACTCGATCGACTAGATATGGAAGGCTAGTTTTTTATTTCTTGCTCATGCTTGGTACTTCTCAATCTTCGCCTACCTAAATGAAATTTGTGCCAAAATTACAACAAATTCTGTCATCTAGTATAGCACATAATTTGTGAATTACGGCTCACCTCACTATAGAAAGCAAGTAGTAGCAGTAGTTGCATTCTGGCCTTATTGATTGAAGTTGCATGCACGGTATAATCTTATTGATCATCTCTTCATTTAGGCTCCTGCTAGCCTACCTCGCTTTCCTTTGTGGCCCCGAGTGAGGCTGGCTTCTGTCCTGTCGCCCGATGTTTTTCCCACCGTGCGACGACTATTCTATTATATAAGGTTATTCCTCGTAGCTCAGGGAAGGTTCTCACTTACCTGAGATAGCAGCGAAGGTAGGTAAGGGCACTTACCTGAGCATAGCGAAGGTAAGGTCTTTAAAGGTCTTACCGGGTTGGGATGGAGACCTTGCAATTACTTATGTAGCGTGTAAGGGTCTTGCTATGACTTATGTAACATGTAAGGGCCTTGCCATGACTTATGTAACGAAGTGTATGGGTCTTTAGACACTCGACCAATGGGAGCACCACTCTATAAAGTAGACTCTCTTTTTACCCACTTAGTTCAATCGTTTGGGGTGAGGGAGCGAGGTTACTGTTAAGACAGATATTCCAGGCAAGGCCAGGAAAGGACTTAAATAGCCTATCGCTTGGCGAAGTGTTTCTATAACATATTGACTCGTCTAACTTCGGTAACTAGAGATAGCATAAGGCCAAGGAAAATAGTAAGTTACATAGCTCCATAGACCTGGAAAGGACTTAAATGCCCCAGGAAAGCCAAGTATCTAAGTGCAATGCCTCTGTACTAAGTCATAACTTAAACTAGTCGTCAATACGTTAAAGCAATACGAGGAAAATGCCATTAATAATACTTTGAAGTAATTACATCTAATATAACATAAAGAGAAGACACGACTCCACATAATGTCAACTATGGACCAATTCCTCTCTTTTATTTAAGTAATGACTTCGGTAACTAGAGAGTTAATAAAGAGAAAACATAGAACACGATTTCTTTCATCTCGTATCATTTAACCAGGGCCAAGGATATAAGTATAAAGAGAAGACATAACTCCCTTAAAACTAGACTTACCAGTGGCTTCAAAAATTGAAATAGACTCTGAATTTACGTTTATGGAGTTATTCTATTTATTCTCTAGTTACCGAAATGATACGAGATGTATGGAGTTTTTCTCTTTATTCTATAGTTAATGTAATTACTTAACTTAAAAGAAATACTTTGTAGATTAAGAGACTTGGTAAATATATGAGATCCACCGTTATATTTATTTATAGTGATGATCTATTGAAGAGAAAGAAGGTCGTTTTAGCATGTCCGTTGTCTTGGTTATGGTCCCACCCAAGAGATATAGATATATTTGTTTCTAAATTGTCTATCTATCTATAGAATGCATAGATAGTTATCTATGGAAGGAATGGGAAATGGAAACCCCATGATATCTATGGAATTACCACCTTAGAATCACTTCGCTACCCCTCCCTACTTAGACGGATGCTTGCTTCGTTCAAATTGCTTGTCTGCCTTCTCCAGTCAGTGTCCACCCAACAAGCACAGGTGGGGGGAAATCAATTCATATCTATGTTTGGGGACCATCCGGTTTCCCAATCACTGAGTGTTATTCAACCCAACCATAGCAGTACCATATCATAAACAAAACCTACAGCCAGCCCAGATCAGAAACAAAACCTACTTTCCTTCCTTGGCAGTACCAGATCAGAGACCTACCTATGTAGAAAACCATTTCAGCACGTAGGGTGTTTTATTCTATTTCTTCTTTCTTTTCCAAAACAGAGCCTGCTTATCTCCTTGGGTGGAGTGGTTGAAAGCGCAATATGTGGTTTTCTACTGCTATTGTTGGAATAACACGAGCTAAGGTAGGTGTTGTTTCATAAACCTTATTGGTCCGAATCCCACCTGATCTTTGCTAAGGTAGGCGTGATCGCTATTGTTGGGATAACACACACAAGTTTCTATCATTTTGGCTGTTGTTTGTTGGCAGGCTCATTTGGCATCAACCGGTCCCGCCATACCCTAACCACATGAATTATGTCGGCCCAGGGAGTGGTCCAGCAGGTGAGGAAGTCACAAAGTTACTCCCAACTATTTTCATTTCTCTCCTATCCACCTTGCTCTCCTCCTGAAGCACTTTCTCTTTGTTTGATTCCATCCATTAAGTGACTGGTTGTAGTAAGGGGGTCTTTTTTGTTTAATATATATAGAGTAGAGATATTCTCATTCTAGATATTCTATAATATATAATATATCTATAACATATTTTTCCTTTTTTAAGCAATGACGTATAACAACTATATAAGAGAATACATAACACCATAGAGGAGAGGAAAGCATTATTACTTTAAGTAGCCTCTTCTTTACGACATGAAATAAATATACCTGGCTTTATTATTCCACCTTGAAAGTCTTTTAATTGTCTCTTCCTTGACGAAGTGTTTCTATAATGTATTTACGTATAATAAAGTAACTAAAGATAGAATAAAGCTTCTATAGTAAGTTACACAATATCTTCAAATCTTTCCCAAGTCTCTGGTTGATCTATTTTAAGTAATTCTACTAGAGATAGCATAAAGAAACAATGACCATAACACCTACATGCATGGTCTTTAAATAACCCATATCTAAGTAATTTCTAATGACGTTACATTAGTAACTAGAGACAGGGAGATAAGTATAAAGCCAAGCAAGGGAATAAAATGGTGACATACCACCATAGAAAGCATAACAAAGTCTTCCTTTGTAAGGCACTTGATTTTGCCCCGCGAGCTCGTATCATGTACAGTGAGAGATAAGAAAGCCAAGGGGGGCAAGGAAAATAGTAGTGACATAACTCTTTGGATTTATTAGACGAAGTGTTTCTTTTCAGTAATGTCCTATCTCATTTCGGTAATTAGCCAGGTATCGTCGTGCATAAAGAGAAGACATAACTCCATAACACTATCACTACTTTAGCCCATAAAGAAAAGTAGTTAGGAGAATACGGGTGAAAAATAGCGAGCATGGTAAGGCCCTTTCACGTGCTAGCCTATTTTCTTCGATGGTGACCCGTTGGTATTTAATCTAAAGATCCTCAAATTTGATATGGCGAAAGGTCTGCTAGCTGGTTTGGCCAAGGAAATAAGTAAGTATACTTCGTTACACTAAGGCTAAGTCTTGGCAAGGCCGGGGTGAGTTAGCGAAGGTTACTGTTAGGACAACCATCTCCTTATATTCCATACTTTAGCCCATCAAGAAAAGGAGGCGGGGAATACTTACGTAAGGCATGGCTCCCAGTAAGGCCTTTAAATTCACGTTCGGGGTGAATACTGTAAGGCCTTTAAAGGTCCTATTTTAAGGTGAATCCTTCCTTTGTTCGAGAATAAGGCCTTGAAAGGGCCTCCTAAGCCCTTATTTCATGAAAGATTGACCTTGAAAGGCAGGTCTAAGGTCTTATTTTGAAAGGCCTATCTAGTAGGGTTGGTGAAAGGTAGGCCTTATCACCTGAATGAAAGGTGAATCCTTCTTAGATAAGGTCCTGAAAGGCAAAAGGTAAGGATAACCAACCCTTCTTCTCAAGTAAGTTAATCACCTGAGATCTGCGAAGGTAAGGTTATCCCTTGGGTAGAGCTCATGATTTTAAGGGAATAAATCTAAGTAGCCGCCGACAAGAACAAGTCTTTCGATTCAGCCAGCCCAGCAAGGTGAAACCTATCGGTTATACCCCCCCTATAGTCGAGGGGAAGGTAGGTCTCGGTATAACCTTGCGGACTCTTCAAGTAATTATTGAGAAACAAAAAGGAAGCCTTTATGGATAACCAATTAATTTTCGAATATCCGAGAGATACTTCACCCAATAGATGGGTACATAAAACGGAAAGATCGAAACACGAAAAATATCTCATATACCGATACGGACTACCCATTTCAATTGTTATGGTTCCCGAAAAATAATACCTATACGCGTTCCCAAGTTTCGATCGATATCCACGGAGTTGATTATCCCTCTCGAAAACGAAGATTTGAAGTGGTTTATAGTTCACCAAGTACTCGGTATAACCCACGCATTAGTGTACAAACCAGTGTAGATGAAATAACACAAATATCTCCAGTAGTCAGTCCATTTCCATCAGCCGGCCGGTGGGAGCGAGAAGTATGGGATATGCTCGGTGTTTATTCCATCACTCATCCGGATCTACGTTGTATATTAACAAATTATGGTTCTGAGGGTCATCCATTACGAAAAGACTCCCCCTTGAGTGGATATGTGGAAGTACACTACGATGATCCAGAGAAACGTGTGGTTTCTGAACCAATTGAGATGACCCAAGAATTCTTCTATTCTAATTTTTCTAGTCCTTGGGAGCAAATGGCGCATAGCGACGGATCGGATAATGAATAATCTAGGGCAGGCGAATAGATAGGAAATGCTTGAATGAACCCGCAAGCCCTTCCACTTTTGAACCGGCATAGACACACACACATCTAGGCTTAGAAACTGACTCCACCTCGCATATCAGCTGGGCGACCTAGATATAAGGGAATCCCTTACCTTCCTTCGCTATGCTTAGGTAAGGGCCCTCTTTATTTATTTATTTTTGAAATAGGTTATACCTTTCGATCGAGGGCTGTACGAACTGTCTATCACATCATTTTGGTCGATGCACCGCATCCGGGATGTGAACCCTTACCTCATTACATGGGGCATATATATATATATATATGTACGAATTGTATATTCTATCACATCATTTTGGTCGATGCACCGCATCCGGGATGTGAACCCCTACCTCGTTCTCATTACGCGGGGAATATAATAATAATATATATATATATTCCCGTTTGTGCGATCTGACCACCATCCGATTGTTAGCGGAGCTGTCGTGTCGAAACGAAACCCTGGCAGTTGGAACCCGCCATCATTTGTG
>SNQJ01S0003230.1:684834-699260 GCA_010110895.2 Picea sitchensis
TTTGTGCCCCATTATGAACATTAACAGTATTAAGAACCAATTTGTTGATGGAGACCTTCCCATTCTTCGGCAATAAATAAAGAAACTTTCCCACAGATGGGAAACAACATCATCGGGCCCCTTGCCCACCCCATTCGTTCTCCTTCCCTTGGATAAGTCCACACCACACAAATTAGTGCTAAAGATGGCCACACCAAGTGATACATATGATCATAGTAGCTCAGATTATCTACCACTGTCCACCATCGATTTACTCCCTTTTAAGCTAGCTTATTTATTCTCCATCTTTTCAAAAGCAAGAATATGGCTCGGGTAGTTTGGGGAAATACATGCCAATTACATACAGGAAAAACTTTGACACTTTCTCTTTCTGGTATTCCACCCTTGTTTTTGGATCTTTCACAAAGACCAAATTCTTAGTTTGAAATAGGTGGCTATATTCCCCATTCCTAGGGGGATAACTTGGTTAACAACGGGATGAATTGCCTTTTCTATGTTTCATATGTATTCACTTACATGGACTTCCTTACGTCTAAATTGGGCTATAATGACCATATTACGTTCTATTCCACTCCCATGTGGTTAGAGGGATAATCCAACACATTCAGTAGAACTAGAGTGGATTCTATCTCGTCTCGGAACGAATAACTCCTCCACAAAAGCATTTTCAATTTCGGATAAGATGGAATGGGGGATTTGGTTGTCACTTATCCCCTCTCTAATAAAGGTTCTTTTGCCTGAGAGAATCGGACAATACAATGCTATAGTTCACTTGCCTCTTAGGCTAGATAGTTGTTCAATGAGAATTTTTTCTTGCAGTAGTTAGTTGCCTTTGCTTATTTGTCTTTTGATTTCGTAGGTTAGTTGGTTGCCTTTGCTTACTTGTCTTTTTCTTTAGTAGGTTATATAGGTGTCTTTTATTACTTGTCTATTTTCTTTAATAGGTTAGATAGGTGCTTTTGCTTACTTGCTTATTTATTTGCTTTCATAGGGTAGTTGCTCATTGGATGTAGGTTGGCAAGTTAAAGAAGTTTTCTTTTGTCATTTGCTTATTATGCTTAGTGGTTTTCTTTTTCTTATTGTTGAACTAGTTTGATTTACATAGGGTTTTACTTGCTTTCTTAGGAACCATCCATCGATCCTTGGCCAAAAAGTACTTAGGTTACCTAGTTTCATTTTTCTTAGTAAGGTTTGCTCATTAGATGGGTTTTCTTGAGTAGATTAGCCTTAGATAGTTGCTTTCCTTAGTTAGACTATACTCCTACCAACCTTTTACCTTTGGCATATATTTTGCTACAACTCTAAGTTTACTTACCCCGGGTTGACAATTTAATTGAAGGTAGTTTAGTGTCTTTTTTAGTACATATAAATCACCTAACACTCATCAAGAATTTATCTATCTGATATAGTTTCCAACTCATGGATGGTATTACAAATGGAAGTGTATTGGGTTTACTGGATCAAGTGTCTCATCATAGACAACTCCCTCTGTTCGTGAGAAACCTCTGGCTATAGATCTCGTTTTGTATTTCTAGACACTTCCATCAGCTTCATGTTTGATCTTATAGATCCACTTGGAAGTTACCACAGACTTCCCTTATGGTCCCTGAATAATATCTTATGCATCATTCTTTAGGATATACTGGTATTATTCTATTATGGAATCTTTCCATATCTATTCTCATGTTGCTTCTCTAAGACAAGGAGGCTCAAAATTAATGAGGTGGCTCATGACTGAAGGATAGCTCAAAAATATCTTTTTATTTCTCAGGATGTGCCTTGAGAGGTTTGTATGTTTCTCTGCCTCTTGCAGAGTGAGTCTAGGTAGGCCTTTTATGTCCTACTGCAATATCTCTAAACATATCGACTAGTGCAACTAGATCAACTTGAATAATTTTTGTCTCCTTCTGAGCTGCTGAAGGGGGAGAAGGTATTGTCTTACTGTTAATCTCCATCTGAGGTTCTCTAGGTTTGTTGAATGAATATCCTTTTTTTTTTAAGGAAACCGTCTCTTCTTGTTCTCGCACAATAATCAATAAGTATGGTTTGGACTCCCGTACTAGGGATAATGGTCCAAGTCTTTAAGGGCTCCCATACTAGGGATTTATTCAAAAATTCCATCAACTATAAATTTGAAACCAATTGATTTACCTGGTTTGTAGTCATGCTTTAGTTTTAGAGGAAGTACTTCTCCTCTCTCTTCTCTTCATTCTTTTGAGGTGGGTCTGGATCAATGTTAGCGGTGTAAGGATATTGTCTTCCCTTCTTCTTGGTTGGACAATTTCTTGCATAGTGTCCATAATTGTCACATCTAAAGCACTGAATTTCTGACACATCTCTTATTTGATAACTTGTATTTGATGAAGACTTTTCACCTTTAAATGTTTGCCTAAAATTTATTTTGAATTTTCCTCCTTTCTTTGTATGAAGTGCAAGAGCATGACTTTCATCTGAGGAATCTTCCACTCCTCTATTTCTAAGTCTAAGTTCTTCTTGAGTACAATATATCCATAGATGATCAAAGGTTGGTAGAGCTTCTCTTCCACTGATACTCTGAAGGAAAGGCTCCCACATTTTTGGAAGGTTGTTGAGAGTGGTTAAGACAAGTTCTCTGTCATACATGATTTCTACGATGGTCTCTCGTTATTCTTTAATCTTTGATAACTTCATAAAGAAGATGGGAACTATGTCACCTTTCGTCATCTTGGTACTTTGAAGTTCACTCTTCAACATGAGAGCTCTGAGGGTGTTGTCACTTTCAAACATTTCTTTTAAAGCTTCATACATATCATAGGTTGTCTTTAGGTTGGTAATACAAGGTAAGAGATGATCTCTTATTGAGTAGATGATTAATTTTCTTTCTTTGACATCTTCTTCCTTTCTTATATTCTTCTCTACATATGTAGTTGTTTCTAGTAGGGTTTTAGTTACCACATCCAAGAGGTCATCTTCTTCAAGGGTGACCTGAAGCCTTGATTTCCAAGAGCTGAAGTTGCTTGTTCCATCAAGCCTATATTCTACTAAGGCTTTGCTCTTCATTTGATTGGTTTCCTCAACCAAAGTAAATATAACACACCTATAGATCTTTACAGCTAAAAATAAATAGATGTAAGAGACTAACACATGCATTTTTGTATACAGGTATTTTTGGTCAACATGACCCTGGATAAACCCCCTAGGGAAAACCAGTTTGGGATATATATGTATATATGAGGAAAATAGAAGATGGAATAGAAAAAGTACAATATATGATAGAACCTAATACAATAGCATCCCAAACTGAGCTGATATACAAGCCCAAAGTCACCAAATGCGCCCTAGGAAGGTGTGCCCCACATACAAGTTGGAAAATCCATTGAAACTGCTCCAACTGCAAACTGTGAGCTCAAATATGAAAAACCCTCCACAGGAATGGATCTATGTTGGATGGCCTCCCTCTGCAACTGATCTCATTGCAATCTGATGGCTAGAAGTCCTCCGACAACTGATGTGCCCCAATCTGGAAATGCACCCTCCTGAGAAGTAGAACCTTTCCACTGAATAAACTAGGGTAGATGATGCAAGTCTCCCTCCATGAAAGCTAGCACCCAAGCTCAAGCATCCTCACACAATTTACCTCATCTTCATCCTCCAAGAGCTCCTCTCACAATAAACAAACGAAGAATGAATGCCTCCTTCACCTTTTGCGCCCCTCTTTGACATGCATAAGGAAACCTAAGATATGAATTGTGGAGATCATCTCATCTCCCATCTAATCAATGGTTGAGATCTCCCCATAAATATCTAAATAAATAACCCACTTTGGGTTAAGTTTCCTAAGTCAACTTTATGTCTCTAATTCACCCCTTTGTGAATTAATAGTCACTTTTAGGCCAAAAATGACTAAATTTCACTTTAGACAAAGTCAAAGTGAAATTAGACAAAAGTACACGATACAAAGTGTATAGTCCATCCCTCATGTGCTAAGGAGGTCACAAGCACATGGGGAACACCTCCCAAGGTACAAAACTCAACACTCCCTCTTATCGAGGAAGGTGTTCCTCACCAAGCCCATCTTGTCTTTGAAGTAGACATGATTGCCCCATGGTAAGGCCTTGGTGAGAATATCTGCAACCTAGTCATCTGTAGATATATACTACAAATGAATTGCCCCTTGCTAAACCCAATCATGAATTAAGTGGTACCTGATCTCAATATGCTTTGACCGGTCATGAAACACTGGATTCTCAGAGAGTTTGATACAAATTTGATTATCACAGTGAATGATAGTTGTGACATCTCCTGACCAAATAACCCAACCAACATCTTACGAAGCCAAATGGCATCGCAACTAGCCTGATTGACCGCCATATACTCTGCCTCGGTCGAACTCAAAGAAACTGAATTCTACTTCCAGCTGAACCAGGAAACAAGTCCTGACCCCAAACTGAAGCAACACCCTGAGGTGCTTTTCCTGTCAACAGCACATCCTGCCCAGTCTGAATTTGTGTAGCCAACCAAACTAACTCCATCTCCCCTGACATAGTCTAGGCCATAGTCCATTGTCCCAACAATATATCTCAAGACGTGTTTTTCCCCAACCATGTGAACACTCATTGGCTCAACCATGTACTGACTGAGAGTGTTAATGACAAAACATATATCTGGTCTGGTGTTAACCAAATACATAAGTGAACTGATCAACTACCTGTATATTAGCATCCACCAACTAGCTATTTGAAGCACTAAGATTCTTCCAGTTGGTGATCATAGGTGTAGACATGGATCTATAGTCCTCCATCTAAAACCTGCTCAAAACATATGTTGCATACTTCCCCTGCCCAAGAAATATGTGACACTCCTCCTACCATACCTCCATACCCAGAAAGTAGTGCATCAATCCGATATCACTCATCTCAAACTCTGATGCAAGTCCAACTTGCACTCATCTATGAGATCCTCGGCTCCAGTAATGAATAGATCATCCACATACAAAATGAGAATGAGTGTGTCCTCACCCCTAATGATGAAATAGAGGTTCAGATCAATATCACTCTTCTCGAAGCCCATCTGAAGAAAATAAGTATCAATGCATGAATACCAAGCTCGGGGAGCTTGCTTCAGACCATATAATGCCTTCCTCAGAAGACACACGTGAGTCTCCCTGCCACCCACCTCAAAACCCTATGACTTCTCTATGTACACCTCCTCCTCAATAAAGCCATTCAGAAATGCGGTTTTCACATCCATCTGGTGAATGCGCCAACCCATCTCTGTTGCTATGGAAATGATAGTCCTGATAGAAGTGTATCTCACAACTGGTGTGAAATTCTCGTCATAATCGACTCCCTCAATCCATGAGAAGCCTCGCGCCACAAAATAAGCCTTGTGTTTCTCAATGCTACCATCTGCAGCCATGTTGGTCTTGTACAACCACTTGGAAGTAACAACTGACTTCCCCACTGGCCTCAGAACCACATCCCAGACATCATTGCGCATAATGGAGTCATACTCCTCTACCATGGCCTCTCTCTAGACTTGATGGTCCACTGCCTGCGCAAAAGTTTGTGGCTCAGTATCCCTTATAATCGTCACAAGTGCTAAGTATGCTCCAAATCTAACTGGTGGCCTGCTCTCTCTGATCTGGCTCTTGGGCTCCCCTACATTCTCCTTGGCCTCCTTCAGGGTTTCCTGAAACCACCTAGGTCTCCTCTTCTTTGAAGTGGTCAATGGATAAGTAAGGTCTCTCTACCCAAGAGTGATTGCATCAGGACTCGTCTCAACACTCTAAGATCCTGAAGTTTGTGCTCCCTCTGAAGTCTGTGCCCCATTTGACTGAAACTGCTCTAATTGTGACCTTGAAGTTGTGCATGGTGACCTTGTCACCCCTGATACTAGTGTACTCGAAACCTGAGGCTATTCTCCCTCTGATACTGCAGCCGACAACTTTGCATCATCCTCAATTCAAACTCTCGACTCAAGAGATCTCACAAAAACCCTANCCTCCTCAAATCTGACATCTCTACTCACCACCACTTTCCTAAGTGGCGGAATGTATATGTGATAGGCTTTCGATACCTTTGAGTATCCAACTAGAATCCCCTGTTGGTCTATGGGGTCTAGCTTTGTCCTCCTCTCCTAGGGGACATGCGAAAAAGTCAAGCACCCAAAGATCCTGATGTTCTCGACATAGAGCCTCCTACCAGTGAAATCATCCTTAGGAGTCATCTTCCACAAAATCCTATGGGGGCTCCCATTCTGCAGGTAAACAGCAGTAGCACATGCCTCTTCCCACAAGTATAAAGGAAAACTTTGATCATGCAACATGGATCTCGCTGCACCGTTAATGGCCTGGTTCTTCCTCTGGGCAAACTCATTCTACTGGGGGTTGTAGGGTATGGTCATCTGTCTCCTGATGCCATGTTGTGCACAAAAGTCTACAAACTGTCTCGAGGAATACTCTCCCCCATTATCCGACCGCAAGACTTTGATCCTCTTTCTCGATTGGTTCTCCACAAGAGCTCTGAACTCCTAGAACCGTGTGAAGACCTCACTCTTGGCCTTGAGGAAATAGATCCAAGTCTTCCTCGAGTAGTCATCAATAAATGTGAGATAGTACTCACAATCACTCAAGGAACTTCGAGTCATGGACCCACACATGTCCGTGTGTACTAAATCCAGTATCCCACCTGACTTGGTGTCACTGCTGGGGAACGATGCCTTGGAAAACTTGCCAAGCGCACAACCTTTGCAAACATCCTGATGCTCTATGCTGATCTGTGGCACTCCAGTCACAACCTCTCTCAGTCCTCCAAGAGCCCCATGATGTAGGTGGGCCATCCTGCGATGCCATAAATCACATAACTGTCTACTGCTGTCGCTACTCACTGCCAATGCATGTAGTGGCTAAAAACGTAATCTGAACAGTTTCCCATCTCTCACTCCAATCACCTGTCCTGATGCTAGTGAAGACCCCCGAGGATGAATCAGTACCTCGGTGCCTCTGAATGTCACCTCAAGACCTCTATCCTGGAGGGTGGAAACTGAAATCAAATTCCTTTTCATTCCAGAGACAAAGAAAATCCGTAAATGATATAGTTGGAAAGATATCTCTCCGAAAGGTAACTGTACCAATCCCAACAACTCTGACTACTCTGTCATCTCCAAGAGAAATCTCTATTCTAACCTCGGTGTCTCTGAGATCAGAAAAATGCTCTCGAACTCCAGTCATATGGCTCGATGCCTCGCTATCAATATACCAGATACTGGATGTCATATCAACTGAAGTGCGACATATGAGAAAAGCAAATTCTCTCTAAAGTTGTGTCCAAAAATATGCCTTCTCTATTGTAGCTGTTGTACCACCCTTCTTCCTCTTGTTGTCTGGACACTGTCCAACATAGTGCTCGAACTTATTACAAACAAAGCACTTCACTTTTCTCATATCTCTCCTCTGACCACTGCCCTGACAACTACTGCTCTCTCCTCCTCCACTCCCCTGTGCTTGGCCCCCAAACTTGGGACCTTGCCAACCCCCTCAGTCAGCCTTCTTCTTGCCCTTTGTCTAAAGAGAAAGATCCTCCTCACCCTGACCAATCTGTTGCTGCTACTGTTGTCACTTTCCAAAAGCCTCGACTTCTAGCCTAATCTCCTCCTAGACGAAGTCATCCCACATCCTCTCCCATGTAGGCATGACCTCCCTGGAAACTATGCCATGTACAAATGGACACTACATTTTGGTGAAATTATTCATATCTTGCCTCACCAAAGAGTTAGGGTCAACAACCTCGTCGATGTCTCCAAGCTCATCTCTGATCTAAGTGTAATGACCAAGGAATGAAGTTACCAACTTAGCCTTGAGCATGCGAATGCCCTTGAGTCGGTCATGAAGAACCATCTTTCGGTTCTCATTGGAGCTCTCATACAACTTGCATACAGATGCCCACATCTCATATGCATAAGTCTTCCCCGTCAAATGGGGTATGATATCGTCACAAAATGCGTCACAAATAGTTCTCTTCGCCTTGTTGTTCCTTCTCTTGAACTCTTCCACCAAGACGGGAGAAATGACAGGAATGGGGGGAACAAATGCCTTGACTATGTCCTATAGCTCGAGGTCCTCTAAGATGAAGATCATCCTCTCCTTCCAAGGCGACCAATTTCTAGCCCCTGCTAGCCTATCCTCAACTCGCATATGATATGCTAACATCTCTGCCAAATTCCATTCCCCAACTGATGCTCACACTGCCAAGGAAAACACTGTCTCACTCCTATCAACACAGGTGTGAAAAGAGACGAGTGTAATATGACCTCACTCCTAACAAAATAGGTGTGAAAATAGGTCAAGTCAAATCAACCTCACTCCTACTGCGTAGGTGTGAAAAGAGACTGATGACAAGTGTCCAAAAACTTCCCAACTATCCTTTTCAAAAATATGCCCTCTAACAACCACTAAATGAGTCAATGGCTGTCCTAAAAAATCTTCCAAGAAGATGTATATGAAAGCTAACAAAATGTTGTCCCAACTGCTCAAAATTTCAGCCACCTCTGTTCTGATACTATGAAGATTTTACAGGTCCTATTAGCTTGCCTACTGGGTATGTCTTTGACCACAGTTAGGCTCTAAGTTTCAACTGCCAAATGTAGTATATGTTGTTGTTTTATAAAAGCCAACAGTCCAAGTGGTTCTTGCTGATTTGTTATAGTTATATTTGCGATTTTGGGTGCTCTAGCATGTAGTTTTAGTGACCAGATGTTAGCACATGCATACCAAAATAAATATAACACATCTATAGATCTTTACAGCTGAAAATAAACAGATCTAAGTGACTAACACATGCATTTTTGTACACAGGTATTTTTGGTCAACATGACCCTGGATAAAACCCCCCTGGGAAAACCAGTTTGGGATATATATGTATATATGAGGAAAGCAAAAGATGGAATACAACAAGTACAATATATGATAGAACCTGATACAATAGCAGCCCAAACTGAGTTGATATACAAGCCCAAAGTCATCAAGTGCGCCCCACATACAAGCTGACAAATCCATTGAAACTAATCCAACTGCAAACCGTGAACTCAGATATAAAAACCCCTCCGCAGGAATGAAGCTCTGTTGGATGGCCTCCCTCTGCAAATGATCTCACTACAATATGATGGCTAGAAGTCCTCCAACAACTGATGTGCCCCAATATGACAATGCGCCCTCCTCAGAAGTAAAACCTCTCTAGTAACTAAACTAGGGTAGATCATGCAAGGCTCCCTCCATGAAAACTAGTGCCCAAGCTCAAGCATCCTCACAAAACTGACCTCATCCTCATCCTCCAAGAGCTCCTCTCACAATAAACAAAAGAAGAATGAATGCCTCCTTCACCCTTTGCGCCCCTCTTTGACATGCATAAGGAAACCTAAGATATGAATGGTGGAGATCATCTCATCTCCCATCTAATCAATGGTTGAGATATCCCCATAAATATCTAAATCAATAACCCACTTTGGGTTAAGTTTCCTAAGTCAACTTTATGTCTCTAATTCACCCCTTTGTGAATTAATAGTCACTTTTAGGCCAAAAATGACTAAATTTTACTTTAGACAAAGTCAAAGTGAAATTAGACAAAAGTACAAGGTAAAAAGTGTATAGTCCATCCCTCATGTGCTAAGGAGGTCACAAGCACATGGGGAACACCTCCCAGGGTACAAAACTCAACAGTTGAGAGTGGTTAAGACAAGTTCTCTGTCAGACATGATTTCTCCGATTGTCTCTAGTTGTTCTTTAATCTTTGATAACTTCATAAAGAATATGGTAATTGTTTCACCTTTATTCATCTTGGTACTTTGAAGTTGGATCTTCAACATAAGAGATCTGAGGGTGTGTCACTTTCAAACATTTCTTTTAAAGCTTCATACATATCATAGGTTGTCTTCAGGTTGGCAATATGAGGTAAGAGATGATCTCTTACTGAGTAGATGATTCATTTTCTTTCTTTGACATCTCCTTCCTTTCTTATCTTCTTCTCTACATCTGTAGTTGTGTCTGGTAGGGTTTTAGTTACCACATCCAAGAGCTCATATTCTTCAAGGGTGACCTAAAGCCTTGATTTCCAGGAGCTGAAGTTGCTTGCTCCATCAAGCCTATCTTCTACTAAGGCGTTGTTCTTCATTTGATTGACTTCTTCAAATTCTCGCCAACTGGATTTTGAAAACCTAATGTTTAGGTTGAATTAGTAACCTTGGATTGTGTTGGACTTATGAATGCAAACAATCAACTTGATATTGTCACAGAGATGCTTCCTGATTTAAGAAAAACATTTTTTCAGAAATCTAAGATTAATATTTTGCAGGAAATTTCGACACCCTAGAAACCCTAGGGCCAAAAACTCAAAATTATCGGAAATTGATTTTAAGAGATTTTGGAGATGCATCAGAGGAGTCCGTACTATTCTATGCCCAATATATCCCCAACGTCCAAGTATTAAGGTCTATAACACCATTAAAAGGAGGGTCATACATAATTTTCTAGAAACGCTAGAAGGGTCGTACGATTCTGCAAAAGGTGAGAGGAGACTTGGTGGGTGCTTCTGCAATGGGTTCTTTCAATACCTATGCTCTGATACCATGTTGATTTTTCAATACTCAAGGTTAAGCATGAATATCATTCCATTTTTATCATTCAACCATAACCATAAATGTTGTAGCAACCAAGATCACAAGAAGAAGCACCATGCACAAAAACACAAGAACTATCCCGGGAAACCCTTCTCAACAAGGGAAGAAAACCTAGCCAAATCCTTTGATATATTCATCAAGAGAAATACCTTCACCACCAATATAAAACCTAGCACACAAGAGGGTGCTCAAACCCCAAAAAACTAGAGCCCAAGAGAGGTGTGCACTTTTCCCAAGAAGGTGTACTTGCTGAAATTTCCAAACTCACTTGAAAGATATGATTCCTCAATGGGGAATTTATCTTTACTTATACTAGAATGAAGTTGTCAACATAAGTGTCTATTGGCACAACAGGGTCGACCTCACTAGCTCATAATATAATTAATATTAACCAGATTAATTATCTTTTACATTAATTACTAGTCACATTAAGGTGGGGCTGACCTGTGCCATTTACATTACAATTAGGGTTATAGGCAGGTTTGACTCTTGAACAATATAGCAAGGGATCTGATACACCCACTAGTTCTCATCCACTAGGGGAACATCCATAGGGATGTCCATATCTCTTGTTCACTACATTACACATAAGATCCACTTCTTCACACGTTCACCTGTGCTCGTCCACTCAACAGATCTTCTTTCCCACTTCATTACATAGGAGAGTCATTTGGAGTTTCTTTTCAACTCTTCTGCTGAGAGGAGGCTAATACATCATATTCATTTCTATTCTCATGACGATGCACCCATCACTTTGGGATTTCACATGTTCACCTTGTTCTCAGCCACATGCATGCTCAACTCAACAGATTGCCTTTCCCATAGGATAATCATCTGGAGTTCTTCTCAACTCTCTGAATGGAGGAGGTTATATCTACGTTCTAGATTTTTCCCAGATAGGAACCACATACCCTTCTTAGGGGATTTCTCTCAGGTTTGTAAGTTTGAGAAAGTCTCACATAGCTGCAATGATCCACATATCACAGGTTTGTAAGATGTAGAATGTCTCACATAGATGCAATCATCAACACTCCTCTGGTATGCAACCGAATTCCTATGGAGATAGAGTCAGTCCGATGCTTATCAGAGATACTCACCTACTCATGATTTAACTACTCACCTACTCATGAGAGTTTCAAGGCTCGATGCAATTCACACATAGGATATCTAGTAGCAACTCAAATCTTTAGTCCGTCGACGATTACATCTGGGCCTATTCGCACATGATCTGTTTAATCAATCTTGGAATATTGACATGATGTTTCAATCATCAACACTTCCCCAAGGAAACATTTACATTCTTTCCAAGCTTGTCCCAGATAGAGTTTTAGTGTAAATTCCAACTATCTTCTCATTTGCCAATATGTGATGGAGCCTCACTGCTCCTTCCTACACCATGTCTCTGATGAAGTTCTGTAAGATCCTTCGAAAAACCACCCTGCTTCATATCTTGTGTCACTAGTTATGATATATGAGGGGGTTCTATATACATCTTCTTCCCTACTTGTTTGGAAATCCTGCTCGATCCCAAGCTAAAGTAGCACCCTAGGTGCTAGATCTGTCTTCTGCACTTCCAATCCAAAAACTTTATATCCCGGAAACCATACTTCATCATCGGAGATCAATAATATCTATTTGTACAAAATATGTTGTGTTTTAACCCAATAATATGGTCATGGATCAACCATATACTGACACAAGGTGCTCTATGCAAAGCAGACGTCTATCTCGTAGCACAACTTACTCAAATGTGTCGTCATAGGTGTGGCCATGGACTTCCTGTCCATCATGCTAAACCTCTTCAGTCTCCTCACTGAATATATCATCTAGTGCCATCCACACTTCCAATCTGGTCAATATCCTTCATCTCAAACTATGAAATCAACTCCCTATGTCTGAGAGAATCCTCAGACCATGCTTCCGTGTGATGCCTGCTCCTTTGCATTCTACAAAGTGTCACAAAACTATGTTGGCTTCTTCTTGATCACTGAATCCATCTCAGATTTATCTCTTATGACCTTCTCGAAACAAGAAACAAGAAAAAACAAAATATATTTCCTTGAGTCTAGGTCAGTAACCAAGAACATCTCCTAAAGGAGATCAAATTCATTTCGCAAACAATAAGCATTTACATGAGAACAAGAATATCTCCTAGAGAGGAGATCAACAAGTGTATCTCAAGTATTAAGGGGTTAGTATAATGATCATAACTTCAATAGATCAAGATGCATCATAATATAATAATAATTGTTGAAATAATGTAACTGCAAAGTGTATTCTTATTATTATTTGATATATTATTCATTGGATCAATCCCCATTGTGGATTGATCATGTCGGATATTGTAAAAGGACCAAATCCCCTTTTGTGATTTGGTCATAATATAATTGTAATAGGTAGAAAGAGAAGTCAGCCCCAGAATATAATAAAGGTGGTTATAACCACCCAATAGAAGAAGTCGGCCCTGCCAGTGAAAGGACACTCCCACACGTGCTAGTCTTGTATAAATAAGGAGGCTAGCACATCACTTAAACACACTTCACTTGCTCATTGAGAGACAAGTTTAAGAACTGTAGTTGGAGAAGAGAGAGAGAGAGAGAGGCACAACTTTAGGAGAGGACTTTCTGTATTTGCTTGAGTTATCTCTTGGCATTGTATTGGCTATCTATAATAAGGAAGTTTTGCTGGGTTTTCTTCCCCTAAAGGGCTTCCCAGGATAAATGTTCCGTCTCTTGTGATTGTGTATTTCTCAATGATCTTGTATTATTCTATTGTTATCTATTGAAATGCAAAGAACTATAATAATGGATTAAACATTAACATGGTTTCAAATCCAAGCTGAAGAAAACATCTTTCACAAGAGTGAAAAATGTCACCGTTTCCGTACATGCAAATTAGGGCTTTTTGATGGTGAATCATTTCAACCCTAGAACTATCTAGAAAAGTACGCCCTCCCCCAAGGATTACTTTGGCACTCTCAGCACACATTTTCAGTGGCTAGATCTCCCGAAAAGTGAAACCCTAGTTTCACAAAATACCAGAAGTGCCAGAAAACCAGTGTACCAGAAGTACCAGAAGTACCATAGGTACCAGAAAACTAGAAACACCAGTCCAGAAATCTGCAGATCAAGTTTGGAGGAGAAAAAGTTGGACTTTCTTAGATCCAAACACACTAGGCTACTCACCTCAGCCAAGCACACCTCCTGGTAAGTTCAGAATTTGATTTTGAGGATTTTCATTTTTCGGTCATTTTCCTAGCTCCAGGTAAAAGATGTCTGCAAACACTAAGCTTGTTGACAAGCTGGAAGGTGTGGAAAACTTTCATTCCTGGAAGTATAGGATTGGACTCATTCTTGAAGAGAATGACCTAGCAAAATTCGTCAAAGGAGAAATTCTGGAACCTGACGATGCTGCAGAAAAAGCCAAGCATAAAAATGACACAATCGGGGCCAAAAGAATCATTGTAGATTCAATCAAATACCACCTGATTCCTTATGTGTCATCTAAGAAGACTCCAAAATAAATTTTTGATGCCTTGACTAGACTGTATGAAGGAAAGAACATAAACCGGAAGATGAATCTAAGAACTCAACTAAAGAATACAAGGATGCAGAAAGGAGAAACAATTCAGGAATATTTCTCCAGAGTATCAGAATTCAAAGAATAGTTAGAAGAGATTGGAGATACCATAGATGAAGATGAACTCATAATGATGAACCTAAATGGTCTCACAATACCTTGGGATGCATTCATCCAAACAATATGTGCCAGAACGG
>SNQJ01S0003230.1:709078-724197 GCA_010110895.2 Picea sitchensis
ACCTTAAGGGTACAATAGATTGTGGTCTCAGCTATGATGGAGATCATGATTTCACATTGAGTGGATATACTGATGCAGATTGGGCAGGAAGTGTTTTTGACAGGAAAAGAACTTCAGAATGTTTTTTTAGTTTGGGATCAACCATGATCTCGTGGCAGAGTAGGAAGCAATCCATCATTGCTCTCAGCACAACGGAAGTAGAATACATTGTTGCATGTTCTGCCAGCTGCGAAGCTATATGGCTTCGAAAGTTGTTGACCGGTCTATTTGACCTAGATATGGAAGCAACCACGATCATATGTGACAACCAGAGCTGGATAAAGCTGACAGAAAATCATGTATTCCATGACAGGTCGAAGCACATAGAGATTCGTTATCATTACATCTGTGACATGGTGCAGAGGGGAGCCTTAAAGCTCAAGTACGTTAGCACGGATGAACGGGTTGTTGATGTGTTGACTAAGCCTCTATCTCGTGTAAAGTTTGAGCACTTTCGAGATAAGCTTGGCATAGTCCGAAAGGACCTTCCTTGAAAGGGGGAGTAGTTGTTGTGATGAGACATCTCTTGCTTCCAGCTCCATTGTTGTGACGTAAAGCAAGAAGATGTGATGAGACTAGTACTGTTCTTTTGTCTTGATAGTTGTGACGTAAAACCAGTCTAGTATCTTGCTTCCAACCTGATGGTTGTGACGTAAATAAAGACAATGTGATGAGACTAGAACTGTGCTTCTAGCTTGACAGATGCGACATAAAGCCAGTCTAGTATCCTTCTTCCAGCTTGATTGTTGTGACATAAATCAGGACGAGTATCTTGCTTCCAGCTTTATTGCTGTGACATAAAGCAAGACAATGAGATGAGACTAGTACTGTGCTTCCAGATTGATAGTTGTGACGTAAAGACAGTCTAGTATATTGCTTCCAACCTTATGGTTGTGACATAAAGCAAGACGATGTGATGATACTAGTACTGTGCTTCTGGCTTGACAGTTTTGACGTAAAGCCATTCTAGTATCTTGCTTCCAACTTAAGTGTTGTGACGTAAAGCAAGATGTTGAGATGAGATTAGTACTATGCTTCCAGATTGAGAAGTTATGATGTAAAGCCAGTCTAGTATCCTGCTTCCAGCTTGATTGCTATGACGTAAAGCAAGACGAGTACTGAGCTTCCATCTTGACAGTTGTGACATAAAGCCAGTCCTGTATTATGATGAGCCAATCTCGTGTTGTGATGATGATGATGTATCATTTTTATACTAATACATATTGATGCAGATGGTGATTGCATTCCTTTGAGAATGATGATGTTGTCGATCAAGAAAACTTTCGATGATTTATAGATACGCCAATTAGTGTTCCAAGATGATATTGATGATGTTGTCCTCTCACCCAGTTGATGTTGTTGATGATGTTTTCCTCTCTCTTTTGCCTGATGCTATTGAAGAATACCCTTCTTGTTAAGGGGGAGTGTTGAAATAATGTAACTGCAAAGTGTGTTCTTATTATTATTTGATATATTATTCATAGGATCAATCCCCATTGTGGATTGATCATGTTGGCTATTGTAAAAGGACCAAATCCCCTTTTGCGGATTGGTCATAATATAATTGTAATAGGCAAAAGAAGAAGTCGGCCCCAGAATATATCAAAGAGGCCCCGAAATATAATAAAGGTGGTTATAACCACCCTGATTAAGAAGTTGGCCCTGCCAGTGAAGAGAAACTTCACACATGCCATATTAGTATAAATAAGGAGGCTAGCGCCTCACTTAGACACACCTCACTTGCTCATTTTGAGAGACAAGTTTTAGAACTGCACTTGGAGAAGAGAGAGAGAGTGGCACATATTTGGGAGAGGATATTCTGTATTAGCTTGAGTTATTTCTTGGCATTGTATTGGCTATCTATAATAAGGAAGTTTTTCTGGGTTTTCTTCCCCTAAAGGGTTTCCCAGGATAAATGTTGTGTCTCTTGTGATTGTGTATTTCTCAATGATCTTGTATTATGCTATTGTTATCTATTGAAATGCAAAGAACTATAATAATGGCTTAAACATTAACAAAGATAAAAGTGTTGACTGCAACTTTAAGTCCTTGAAAATTTCCTGAGGCCACAACTTGTCACATCATTTTGCTAAAAACCTCGACAACTAACAAGAAGAGCAAAGGTGATAATGGGCAACCTTGTTGCAGTCCCCTGTGGCATTTAAAGAAATATGTTGGAGCACCATTGACTAACATAGCCATATTAACAAAGGTGATACAACTCATAATCCATTGAGTGACACACCAATTTAAGCCAATCTGATCAACAAGTAATCTGAGGAATTGCCAACTGACATTGTTGAAGGCATTTTTTAGATCCAGCTTTAAAATGACAGAATTTTGTTTCTTTAATTTTTCTGTATGAAGGCATTCATGCGTGATGCCAACAGCATCAAAGATCAACCTATCCTTTAGAAGCCTGAACTGTTCAATAGAGATGCATTTGGCTAGTTTATCTTTGATCCAAGAGGCGATGATTTTTTATATAACTTTGTAGGCAAAATTGCATAGAGAAATGGGCCTAAAGTCATTAAAATTGGTCGGCTTGCTAATTTTTGGAATGAGAGTATAGAAAGTTGCATTAAGAGCTCCTGGAATATAACCTGTAATGTGTGATTCTTCCACCACATTGAGTAAATCCTCTCCTAGAATATAATATAAATTGTGAAAATTTTCTTATGTCCAGCCATATGGACCAGGACTTTTCTCTTTAGGAATAATGTTGATACTTTCTTTTAATTCTGTAATCGTAACAGATTTTCCTATATCCACATTATCATCATCATTAAATGAACGAGGAACATTTTTTAGGAAATCAAGTTGTGTATCAATGTTCTTAGATTCCATAGCCCTGTATTGAGCTTTGAAAAAGTTGAAAGCCAATTTTGTTAACTCTGAATCAATAGAAATCAAGTTCCCTTCCTCTGAATAGTGTTTTGACTGCCAATACAATGCCAAAGTTGATAGCCAATAAAATGCCAAGAAATAGTGTTTTGACTGCATCTCTGAGACGCAAACCTGTGAAAGAATCTAGTGTTTTTATCGCCTTTCTCAATCCATATAGCCTGAATCCTAAGTCTCCAGGTAGCTTCTTCTAAGGAAAGGATAGCATTCTTCCTTTGTGTGAGGGACTTTAGTGAAACTAAATCCTCTTGTTCAAAGATTTGTGAAGGGCACTTTGCAAAAATAATAGAGATTTGTTGTTCAATGGAGGCAAGATCTGCATTTAATTAGATCTTCTTTGTAGTCTTCCATTTAATAACAAATCTCTTCAAGTATTTGGGTTTATCACAGAGTAGAAGTATAGCAGAACTGTCGGACCAACTTCTCATTTCTTCCCAGGTAGAGCGGACCAAAGAAATGAAATTTGGATCTGAAATCCAGGAGCTATTAAATTTGAAGGGGGGAAGCTTTATTCCGTGAAGGCCCATCAATTTGTAATCATATCGGGTTGTGGTCTGAAATCACTGAATCTTCAACCCAAGTGTGAATTTTTTGATGGCAATCAAAAAGCTTGGAGTCTAAGAGGAAGTAGTCCAGTCTTTTTGAGATGCCCGTGGAGCCTGATCTGTCATTCCACCAAGTAGGAGACATAACAATAGGTTGAAGGTCGAATAACCCCGCAGCGTGAAGGAGATTGGCTAAATAATCAGCCAGGGGGTATGTCTGTACAAGTTCTCCCCACACTTCACTAGCAGTAAGGGTGAATTTTAAATCACCACCGATAATAAGATTATCTTCACATAATAATCCAGAGTCATAGAGTTGTTGCCAGAATGGCTCCCTATATTTATACGACACATAACAATTAAGAAGTTTGACAGGTTCATTACAATGCTTAAATCTTCCTTCCAAAAATATACATCCAACCGTACCAAAGGCAAAAAACTCAGCAAGGGATGGGTTCCAACCAGTAAGGAGTCCCCCGGAGCATCCAATTGAATCTAAGGCAATGACATTCCAATCAGGAAGACATTGAAAAAATATTTTTTTTGCTTTGTCTCCCTCAATCGAAGTTTCTAGTAGGAGAACGATATCAGGTTTGATCTGCTGAAGTAATCTCTTAAGGGAAGCAAGTTTTGTGGGGCTCCCAAAACCACGAAGATTGAGTGACAAAATAATCATTAAGGTAACCCTAGAGACAGTTGGATTGATCTAAGGGTCGCATGAGAGGAACAATAGGGTTCTTGTGTAGTGGTGGAGAGAAGGGAGGTGGGAGGATCAGAGTTTGATAACCCCGACAGACCGTCTTTTATAAAGTTGGGAGGCTTTTTGGGTGGTCTGCGTCGGGGTTTTCTAATAGTCACATTGGATCGGTCAAGGTGAAGGGGAGAATTAGCAGTTGAAATAGTGAGAGGACAGGGGGAAAGGGACGTTAGAGAATAAGTCTCAGAAGGCTTAGGAATTAAATTGGGGGAAGATACAGTAGGAAGGAGAGTAGGAGGGGAAAGGGTTAAAGAAGAGGGAGCAATAACCGACGTGGGAGGAGGAGAGAAGGTGGGATTAATATCACTAGTGAGGTGCGTTTCAGGATTAAAGGGTTCCAAACATGGAGGAGGAAGCCGAGAGTGGTCCTCCTGAACAAAAGTCAGTGATGGATACGGTGGACAGAGAGAGGATTCAGATGTAACAGGGGAAACAATCTAGAGGGTAGGGCCAAATAACTTTTCGTTAGTCTGTTAAGTAGAAGTTTCCAGAAATCTTCAAATATTTCTAGCACCCACAACTCATTTAATTTTAAATAATTTACTTCTTCATTTGATAAATTAAGGAAGAAATCAGGGTAAGAGACTTTCATCTTACAGAGGAAGTTGTCGCTATCCAGAGTCTGGGGAAGAGTTTTACAAGAAAGTTCCAAGGAGGTTCTGGAGAAACCAGGCTTGGCTGTAATACCCGAGTTCTTCAAGTGATTAGTCTGGCGTGTACACGAGCTCTTCAGGTGACCGGTTTGCCAAGAGATATGGCACTGAAACGGATCCAGCCAAAAATCAACTTGTTGTCTGAAAATGTGGTCCCCTAAATTGACGTCAATGGACTATGGGAGACCGCTTTCAAGGTCTATTTCAACCAACAACCATGCTACCTATTTGTTGACCCAGCTAAGAGAGCGCAAATAAGAAAAAAAAAACAAATTTCCCGACAGTGCTAGCGACCGCTTCGAAGACAAGTAGGGACCAGAGTTCGAGCGAAAAATCTGGCAATAGCACCCACATATTTATTTTGATAAAGGATTTAGTAAATGGACTGAAGCCAGGAGTCCACCTCTTGAACATGAGGACACCCCTATCTAGTATCCACGGGGGTTTTAATACCAAAAAGAGATCATCTTCCGACATGAAATGAAAAATGTACCAGTGGTTGGACAAGAGGCTTATCCTCAGACAATAACCAAGCACAAGTTTCCAAGACTCTTGTAGCGAGAGAGGTAAACGTGTTTTATTCATCTTGGTATAGTAGAACTTACCAAAGAGAGCTCGCTTAGAAAGGCTAGCCACACAGTCCAGTGCGACATCTATTCCTAGAGTGCAGCTGGATGGGGTATATCTAACCTTCCAGGACTTGAGTTTGTGATTTGTACGGGCTCTGGCTCTAAAGGATCTATTGTGGCCAGAACCATCAAAGGTATTTGGAGAGAAAAGTGGTCGAACAGCGGAGACTGTTTCAGTGGAGGGGGCGGTAAAGGGAGCCACGGTAACAGGAAAGGAGGATGGCAAAGAGCAGGAGGATAAGGATGGAGTCCCCCGAGGAAGAAAAGAAGGTTTAAGACGAGCCTGATAGTCAGGTACATGTGCAGTCACAACAGACTCTCTGTCATGAGGGGATATCAGATCTCAGGGATGAGGGATAGCCAGTTGTGAGGGGGATTGCAGAGGGGAGTGGGACGGGAGTGGGTTTGTTAGGAGTTGACGTATGCACTCGTACAATAGTTTATAGGTGTCGTTATTCAGGAAGAGATTGTCATTAGCCCAAAGCGTGTCGTCATTAGCCCACGACAGATCTACAGTGGTAGCCATAAAGGTTGAGAGAAACATGAAAGTGGAAATCCACGTCTACAGAAAGCCACACAGCATCCGCTGGTTCCAGGAAAGGGATAAAAAGTTAAAGCCACATTCACGTCCGCTGGGAGCCATGTGGTGTCGAGGTATGGGAACATCCGCAAATCACCAGGACTCATCCCACCAGTCAAATCCACGTATGCAGCAAAAGGGTGATGAACAGTAGCTAGGAGGGAAGTGTGGCTACACTATCATCGTGTGACAGGGATCCTGCACTGCGGGAACCCTAGGCATCATCTTCTGTGGGAACCCTAGCCTTCGTCACATTCTTATCGAACTAGCAATACTTCATTTCAATCGCATGCAAAGAACATATATCATGCATTCATTTCCTTTCTCATAACCATACAATATCATTATTTTCACATTTGAGTATAATTATAGAGCATGTAAGTATAATTATAGAGCATAAAGGAAGCACAATGAGAAACTTATCTTTCATAAACTATTATCTATCCAACTTACTCAGGAGGAAGGCTTATCCACCCAATTGTAATCTCTATTGCACTTTTATTTCTCTATAACAAGCCACCCCCATGCCAGGCCATCATACCACCATGGAAACTTAGATACCTCTCAAGGAAATTTAGAAATGAGAAGGCCACTCTCCTTCACAAGAAACCACATAGCATAAACCCCTTTACCCACCAAGCTCAGGGTCTCCACAAATTCTTTCGAATGCCTTCCCAACTGGCTTTACTTGCACAATAGAGGCCCTTCATTTCCTTTGTAATCCCTCAATACCCTCCCCTTTTAGTGCCACTTCCTTTCCCAACAAGCATCAAATTTGCGACCCTTTATTCTTAGGTTGGGTTTTTGGGTATTTTTTACTTGATTTTTCCAATTCCAAAAGATAAAATCTTAAGAGAGAGTCTATTCACTTCGGAAAAAAAATTCCCCCCCTTGTGACTTGCTCTTTGTTCTCTTTCTCAAAACTCCCTTCCCCCGGGTTCTCTCCCCTAGCTCCTATATTTTCCTAGAAGGTTCTCGATTTTCCTTTTTGCTTCTATCAAAGGAATTCATAGGTCAACCCCAAAAATGAGGTGGGTACTTGGTTGTACCTCTGGTTGATGATCTTCAGTTGTCCTAGCCATTCCTCCATACCTCCATTAAGGTGGCCAATTAATTGCTCAACCACCGAGCCTCCTTTCATTAACCAATTTTTGAGAAATGGGAAGAGAGAAAATATCTTCGAATGAGTTGAGGCAATATGGTTCTTGGGTGAAGGTTAATTGATTTGGCAAGCAAGGTAATCCCCCAACCACCTCACCAATTTCCACTCTTGGTATCATGGCCAATACTAGAGCTCCACCCTTCAGTCAGTTGTTTGGCCTTTGTTTATTAAGAAAAAACATATTTACATTGCTTGTAAGATTTCAAATATTCTGCTCGTGACTCAAGACAACATTAAGTCATAATCATAATTACAAACTGGGGGAAAATGGGGTGTTACATATAACATTAGTGTTGTGTATATCTTCAAAATAATTTCAATGATTCAAAGAAGGCCCACAATGAAAAGTTGTGGCAAATTTAAGAAGTGGTTCTTTTAATGTCAAATATGTTGTTTTATTTCTCTTGAAAAAATAGAAATGAGTAAAAACATTGAAAAGTTATAACAACTAAGTTGTATATTTCTTCAAGATCTTTCCAACGATCCAAGGAGATCCCAAATCATAGGTCGAGGTAAGTTGCTATAGTAGTTATGAAACATTCCTCAAAAGAAGCACATTGTGGAGGGGGTATAATGTTATGTAGGTGCCTCATTTATGTTAGGTGTGTCGCTTATGTATGTGGGTGTGTAGGTGTATGGGTTAGTTGTGTCCCTTATGTGCATGACTACATTACTTATGTGTTTTACCTATGTACTTGGGTTGGGTGCATGAGTTAGATGCACAAGTAGATGCTTATGTGTGTTTGGGTTAGATGTATTGGTAGGTGCATATGTTAGGTGTGACACTTATGTGAGTTAGGTAAGTTTCTTATGTGTGTGAGTTAGTTGCATATGTAATTAGGTGCTTAGCTTATATTTGTGAGTTCAATGTGTGGGTTTATCATCTCTGCCATTTCATTATCTCTCAAATTCAACATTTTACACAAGCTCAGTGTGTTACCAATTAAGCATGTGGTTTGGTTGTTGGGAAGCCAATAAACCTATAAGCTCTCTTAGTGCAAGTTGAATGTTCATAAAATTATAAAATGTGGAGCCAAAACTACTCATAAGCATATGATAATTTGAAGTATCAAAATGTCTTAAAAGAACCTTATATTTTCCTAAAATGTGGACCATTAGAATTATATTGGAAACTTGTATGACATGGAAACATGTGATCATGAAATTAGAATTAGGAGGTGTTTAAAAAAATTGTGTGTTTTCCTCTTTAAAATTGGAATAATAAACAAATAAAGACAATGTTGGAAATTTTGGAAATTGCTCAAAATAATTTTTTTTTGAAACTTGAAATGATAAATATTAACAAAATGATCTTCAATATGTCAAGAGTGTGCCAACAATAAATTAGACCCTAAAAGGATATCATACAACCTTAGTGGGTCTAATGGTTAAGAACATGTGTTTCCTCTTAAAAAATCACAAATTCAAATCTAAAAAGGAATATGATATGTATACCTCCTTATGACATATATCTCCAAAATAATACTCTCTAACTTACTGCTTCACATCCGCAAAAAATACTTGAAAATTTAGTGCTTCACATATTAGCTTGATGGACAATTGCTTGAACCTTCCTTATTCCGGATTTTTTCTAAGCAGAACATTGACCTGGAGATGCTCAGTCTGTACTTGGCTACATGCTTTCACATTCACAAAGCGTTATCGTTTACTTCGTATTTTGATTTTAAACCCGTTTGCTTCATAACAATCTAAACCGGATAGGTCATACTGATGCAACGACAAACCCTAAAATCCACATAATGTAAAAGTAAAGTATCCAGCCGTAACGTTTTTTTTTTTGTTTTTTTTGGGTGAATCCAGTTCTGAATTTCAGTGAAACCAAAACACATACATATTAGCAGGTACATATTATCATATATATTATATCTGTTGTTCTTGTATGTAAACATTATTTACTTATGATTTCATACAATATATTGTTTACGTACATCTTGCATCAGGTTTCCAGTTCGAATCTTGTACCACTCTGAACACCCTGATTTGGCGTTTGGTTTAGACATCAATATCGATGTGAGGTTTGGAATTGTAACAGTTTTTAAATAAGTTCTTTGGGCCTTGAGTCATTGGTACGGTTCCACCATTTGCCTGCTCAAAAGATGCGAAGAACCCATACATACTTTGTTAGAGCTTGTCAGTCCAATGGAAATGAACTGAATGCATACGCTCAGAGATTGTTTTCCAAATCGACAAGAACCGAACTTTTCCAAATTTTCTTTACTGCTAATGACTTGGATACATAAATCGAGTNAACCCATACATACTTTGTTAGAGCTTGTCAGTCCAATGGAAATGAACTGAATGCATACGCTCAGAGATTGTTTTCCAAATCGACAAGAACCGAACTTTTCCAAATTTTCTTTACTGCTAATGACTTGGATACATAAATCGAGTTAAAAAAAACGTGATTGCAGTGTATGTATAAATTTAAAAGTTGGTTTTGAAACGGTCATATATTGTTAATATATATATATAACATGTTTCTTTACATTCTATTTTAACTTAAACAAGGTTGTGTGGTAGGGCAGTTCCTCTCAAGGAGGCTAGAAAGCAAATTGTGGAAAATGAGGTCTAATTGTAAATGAAACTAAGTGTTTGGTGCAAAAGGTATATCAGGAAAATGTTGTGCAAATTGTATATCACGAAAGATAGGGCAAAAGTAAATGACGGTAGGCAGGCAACAACATCTAATTTTTGAAAGTATATAGCAAACCTAATTTTTTTGAAAGTATATAACAAAGTAAAAAATTTGTTGACATAAAAATATGGACGGTGAAAGATAAAAATATATGATGACATAAAATTAATAGGAGATAAGTAATATAAAAATTTAAATGCATTTGTGAACATGGGGTATATGTAAATAAAGCTTGCATTGTCGAACGCCATTTATTTTGAAATATATAAAAAAAGAAAAGTGTGTAACATATAAAAGAGTAGATGCATTTGCCATACAGACTGTTGAAGGATAAGAAAAAAAGTCTAACATATTAAAAAACAAATACATTTGTTATACAGAATGCAAAAAATGAAAGTTTGTTACATACTATTGCAAATTTTGAAATATACCAAAAAATTAAAGTCTGTTACATATAAACCGGAATTTCAATGCGTTTGTGATGTAGACTGGGATTGGGGCTCCTGCGGACCATTAGAGAAATATGTACAAGAAACAGGATTGTGGAAAGAAGATAGAGTGCAATAGCTGCAAAAGAAAATAAATGGAAAGATATAAGTGTTTGCCTATACATCTATATTTAAGAAAGTGGAATAACCGGGCTGAGAAACAAAGAAAGATGTGATGACTAAAATTACAGTAAGGGTACATATGAGCGCTTTGGATATTTGTTTGCGGTTGTTATTTCATTGATGTTGACGACGATTGCGGTTTCAAGGATGTTTTCCACGGCTATTGGAATGTCGGGAATTGCCTGTTGTCTTTCGTTGGCGGCCTGTTTCAATTGTCTTTCGACCCATTCTTCAATGTAGCTTCTCATTGGGGCGACGTTGATCTCATTCCGAACTTTGATGTTGAAAACTTTGTTTTTTAATTCCTGGAAGTCGATAGAAAGATTAGAGAGAGCCTGATGAATTTCCTTATTTTGTACTGCATATTTGACTAGCCAGTCATGGACGTGAGCTTAATCAAATTGAAGGATGCTGTAAAAAATTTCGAGAGACAAGGTATTCAACATAGCAACATGTTTATTGAATTCTTGCCTAGTTAAGGGCAAGGAGTTTGCAATTAAGAGGGGGTCTTGGAAGTCATTGGTTTTCCCTGCTAAGTCTATATTTGATAGCTTTGTGAATAATTCATCTTTCTTCACTATGGCTTGTTCACATGACTGAACAATGAGACGCTGGTTTTTTACTTTTTGTTTCCAACATGCACTCAATTGGTCGATCTGGTTTTTGGATGGAAGATCTTCTTCTCTTCTTTTTGTTTCTGTCATATTGTTGACAATCTTGCCAAAAGGGATTACCGTTTTTAAAAACAAATTTTATTTATCTTTTAATTCGACTTGCAAAAGCTCGAGCAAGCTATGTGCCCTGGTTCCAAGGGAAGAGATGGTTTGTGATCTTTTCCACGCCTGGGTAACCATTTCCATTCGTTTTTTGATATTGTTCTCCGCACATCCTTTACAGGATACGAGCAGGGTGGAGGATGCTTTTACATTGGGTGCAGGGGTGCCAGGCATGGCTATTACCAAAGGATCGACAAGAAATGGCATAAGAATGAAAGCATATTCCAATTCCTTAACTCGGTCCTTCAGTTTGGCATTATGGGTCTCGATGCATCTAATGGAATCATGAAGTGTTTCTCTGGTCGCGGTGTGAAGTTGACAGATTAAAGTATATACCAAAAAATTAAAGTCTGTTACATATAAACCGGAATTTCAATGCGTTTGTGATGTAGACTGGGATTGGGGCTCCTGCGGACCATTAGAGAAATATGTACAAGAAACAGGATTGTGGAAAGAAGATAGAGTGCAATAGCTGCAAAAGAAAATAAATGGAAAGATATAAGTGTTTGCCTATACATCTGTATTTAAGAAAGTGGAATAACCGAGCTGAGAAACAAAGAAAGATGCGATGACTAAAATTATAGTGAGGGTACATATGAGCGCTTTGGCTATTTGCTTGCGGCTGTCGTTTCATTGATGTCAACGACTATTGCGGTTTCAAGAATGTTCTCCACGGCTGTTTGAATGCCAGGAACTGCTTGTTGTCTTTCGTTGGCAGCCTGTTTCAATTGTCTTTCAATCCATTCTTCAATGTAGCTTCTCATTGGGGCGACGTTGATCTCATTCCGAATTTTGATATTGAAAACTTCGTTTTTTAATTCTTAGAAGTCAATAGAAAGATTAGAGAGAGCCTGATGAATTTCCTCATTCTGTATTGCATATTTGACTAGCCAATCATGGACGTGAGCTTAATCAAATTGAAGAATGTTGTAAAACTTTTCGAGAGACAAGGTATTCAACATAGCAACCTGTTTATCGAACTCTTGACTGGTTAAGGGCAAGGAGTTTGCAATTAAGAGGGGGTCTTGGAAGTCGTTGGTTTTCCCTGCTAAGTCTATATTTGACAGCTTTGTGAATAATTTATCTTTCTTCGCTATGGCTTGTTCACATGACTGAACAATGAGACGCAGGTTTTTTACTTTTTGTTTCCAACATGCACTCAATTGGCCAATCCAGTTTTTGGATGGAAGATCTTCTTCTCTTCTTTTTGTTTCTGTCATATTGTTGATAATCTTGCCAAAAGGGATTACCGTTTTTAAAAAGAAATTTTATTTATCTTTTAATTTGGCTTGCAAAAGCTCAAGCAAGCTATGTGCCCTGGTTCTAAGGGAAGTGATGGTTTGTGATCTTTTCCATGCGTGGGTAACCATTTCCATTCATTTTTTGATATTGCTCTCCGCATATCCTTTACAGGATACGAGCAGGGTGGAGGATGCTTTTACATTTGGTGCAGGGGTGCCAGGCATGGCTATTGCCAAAGGATCGACAAGCAATGGCATAAGAATGAAAGCATATTCCAATTCTTTGACTCGGTCCTTCGGTTTGGCATTATGGGTCTCGATGCGTCTAATGGAATCATGAAGTGCTTCTCTGGTCGCGGTGTGAAGTTAATAGATTTGGGACGACCACATGTTGGCAACGTCAACCTCTGAACGAGATTTTCCTTTGATATTTTTAACATTTTTTTTCTCAAATATCAATCTTTTGTTCCAGCTATCAAAAACAACGCTCTGGAACACAAATGATTCATCTTCATCAAAATTTTGGGTAACGGATATGTCCATTGGATGGCTATGGTGGATGTCGTATTGGGGTTGATCAAGGAAGGGGAACATGGCATCTAGATCAGTGTCAAGTTCCATGTTCTAACTCTGAATTTCCGGCTCTTCTGCCTGACCCACATTTTTTTTCCTCTTCTTCTCTACTGGAAGCTTGTGAGAACTATCAATTTTAGAGTGAAGAGGGTCGCTATCTCCTCCTCCATTTGAAGAACTTTGGATTTATTTGTTGTTGTGATGGGTCGTTGGAGCGTTGCTTCATGATGTTGTGCTTTTTGGAGTGGTATTTGCGGATTGAACACTCTTGTCACTGGGGCCTTTCCCCTGTTGCGTGTACAATTTAGTGTAGCTTTGCACTGTCTCTACGTCGCCGGTATCAGAGGCAGGATTGTCACTGTCTCTGTTTTTGGGCAGATGTTTATTTACAAAACAATCGTCGAGGCCAAGTGATTGTAAATGTTCTCTAAAAATATCATAGGGGTCGAATCCTCTTATGTCTTCAGCATATCTGAGGATGGAGATGCTAAAATGTGCTGCGAAATCATCAATTTTGTTGACGTTTTTCAAGACGAACTCCCATATTTTCCAAGGCAGGGGAATGAATTGTTTATTTTTCTTCCTTTGGAACAAATGGAACCAGTAGTTGTATTGACGTGCTACTTCTGCAATAAAAATTATGTCTATAACGTGAAATGGAAGGAGAGTAGGTTGTTCCATGGAGCCAAAAATTCTTATGAGAGTGTAATTTTCCAAATATTAGAGTGTCCCCTTATTGTGAAAAAAACTAGTTGTCTATTCAGATATGCAGGGAGCATTTTCTCCTAACCACAAAACTTTGAAAACAGACAGCTAGCCATTAAAAACCTCATAAAAACAGTGGGAAGTCGTGTGCTTCCACAAGGCCTGGTACCGGAACGTTACTGGGTGGAATTCACAGTTGATTTTTTTTCGATAGAGACAGTTGCGGAAATGGACATGAATGTGTTATTGCAAAAACAAAATAGGATGACATATAAAAAAAAAAAAATCCTTTTGTAGCTTGACAATTGGGAAGAGATTTCATGGGAAATTAACCTGACCCAATCAAAAAGGGCTTGTTCATTCACTGTGAAATACAAAATATAAAGAGCCATGCAGGAAATAGTGTCTGTGGACTCCTGTCCCGTTATTCTTGTAAACAACCACGCAATTTCCTGAAATGGATTTCTAAATGAACTAACCTCCATACTTGTAATATCTTCAAGAAATAGATTCAGCCTTTCCAAAAAATAGGGCAAGAGGTCCAATCCGTTATTATGCTTTGCTAGGAACTATTTTCAATCTTCTCCTTTGAATGTCAATGTTGGCTCAGGCAATTTCAGCATCTGGCAGAAGACCTGAGGTGACAAAGAAACATAAGAGTCGCCATGTAGTGGAATAATTCTTTGGTCTGTATTAAATTTATCGGCACACCAAGAGACTAGGTCCTTACAGTAAAAAACCTCAAGGACACAGCCTGCATGAGCAATCCCGAAGGTCCAAATTACTTAGTTCTCTGGGGTAGGGGTTGAGTAATAAGAAAATGCCCTGGACCAGTGGAAGTTCTGGTCCTCATGCCCGAAGGTGTTCACTGTATCTCCACAGAACTATTGTCAAGTAGATGTCATAGGTTTATGAGAAGGTTGCTTTGTTGCAGATGATGGTTTAAATGAATTGTTAGAGCGAAGAATGTAACTTTTTGTTAAATCTTGGTTAAATGCTTCTGAATGGGAAAGTCCTCGAGCCTTTCGTTGATTAATGACAACCTGTATTGGTGGTGCATGATAAACTGTTAGCAGTAAAATTTGTTTATTTCATATTTAGAAATTCAAACGTGGCAGGTACGACGAACATAAATTAAGGAATGGAGGTTTCGTGAACGTGCGAAGGGCACGCCGTATAAACGGGATTTCATGATTTTGAAATGAACACTCGCAAGGGATAATATAATCCGCCCGCAAATTTTTGTTTAATGCGCATGAATACAAGATGTCCTCGAGCCTTTCTCCCA
>SNQJ01S0003231.1:1527-26755 GCA_010110895.2 Picea sitchensis
AGGTGACATGGGTCCGCCTGTCTATCACCTGGGCCCACCTTGTGGTTCTGCCACGTGTTCCTCGTGCCCAACTTCGACACTTCATGACTTTTATCCCCAAGTGTTGTCTCCTTTATATCCCGACATCCAAAGTGCCGAGATCCCGAACTCCTTGATACTCCTTATCGCAACTCGCAACTTTGGGACTTTCGGGACAAAAGTATCGACTCTCCGACTGCCAAAACCCGAGATTCCGATCCACCGAAATGGTTGACGACATCCTTTCCCCGTACTTATATCATGTCTCGCGATTTCGGGAATCCCGAAACAAATATCTCAAGCTCCTATCCTCCGAAATGCCGAAATGGAAAATTCTGACTCGTTATTAATGTTGGCCCCACAACGGAACTTCTCGCCCTATCGAGACTTCACACTTCACGATTTCGTGAATCTTGGTGCAAGGTTTTCGATCCTTCAACTCATGAATCTCCGAAGTGAGAATTCACGAGTGATCCAACGACTCCTGTCGACTTGGATCCTACAGTCCAATCTCTCCTAAGCTTGCACTTGAAGAATACTTTTCGTAACTTCCCTAATCCTCTGCAAGATCTGACGACTCTCGGGACTTCACGAATTATCCACAGAGAATTTCGACCGTCCAATTCCTCTTTGACAAATCCTACGAAATGAACAAGGTACTTCTTCACGGAACTTGTCCACCTGCAAAACAACTTTACTACGCCTCCTTCCAACACTCCAAGGCACTAGCCCTCTTGAGCCTTTCTTTGATAACTTTGAAGACTCTATCCCTCCCGAGCTTGCTTGAAAATCCTCAAGTACTCTACGGGTAAATCCTGCGCGCACTCCTTGCAGCACTTCTTCAAATACGCTCTAGTATTTGAACCTTTTCGACTCTGTGAACTCCTTGTAACAACAGTCTTTCAACAATTTCCTCAGGTTGTAAACTCTGAGACTCTACTCGGCCTGCACACACCTTGCACGGCTCCTATGCTTAAATTTCACTTCTGTGAGAATGAGAACAATGTTATCCCTCCTGAGCTTTCAGAGACGAACTCTGTCTTCTATCAACGCACACCTTGCAAAGAATTTCACTGCACTCCTTGTAGGAAAAACTCTTGCTCAGACAGAGAAACAATTGAAACTCATTCCTTACTCTTCCTCTCTTAAGATTTCAGACATTCAACAAGAAAATCATACATACATAGCATAAACAAAAAATGCATGACATAAAGAGTAAAACAACACTAAGCATAACATTCAACATCCATACACATAGAATATCACAACACCACAAGTTTGAATCAAAGCTTCATGTATTAATTCAAGACTTTTGTACATAGGTGTTTTCAAATACAGTTCTCTACTTCTTCTCCTCTCTGTGCTCTATGCCTAAAATCTGACAATTGATAATTGTTGCAAAATGATACAAGACGAGGGTGTCTATAGTCGGTTTTCCCTCCGCTCCTAAAACTGTCTAATATGGAATACAAGGCTACCTACTTACATTTATTATACGTAAATGCCTCTACCTACTTCAGACGAGAGCAGATTGCTCAAGGTCTGATTACAATCTACAAGTTTGAAGTGTGTCTCCTCTTGATTATTTCATTTAATATCTGTACATTGATTTCAAAACATTTCAAAACACTTTTACAACGTGCTGAAATGCGCTGGCGCTTGTCCCAACTGTCTTCTGCCTCCGCGTGCTTGCTACTTGCGATGCTCCTGCATCAAGGTGAAACAACCTCTTCCATTTCTCCTTGTCCAACCCTCTTTCTCAAACAATATCCACTGATTGATTTGATGACATCTCACTCATGAGATCATAATTTTGATGTAATTCTCAATCTCCATCCTCCTTTCACCATGAGAAGGTATCCTTATATAACCTTGGAGGGGTTCAACTACTTGAGAGATATTTGGGATAGGTTGAGGATTCTTCTCCTTCAGTTGAGGATATTCCCTAAGATCATGCCTTGACCATCTATTCGAATCCAACCACCTTCAGGATTTGAGGGATTCTTCCCTAATTTTCCTCGACAAACCCAAAATTCACTCAAAATAGGGCAGATCTCCCCTTAAGGGTGCATAGAGCGCTCCAACACTCCCCCGAAGAGGCTTAGGGGGCACTAGCACCCCTTGACATTGGGTAGGGTAGCGCTCCTCCACAAAAATAATTTTTTAGTATTTCTTTCCATGAAAAATAGCTTGTACTCTCTGTCAACAAATTTTTCTTCTTCTAAACTAGCTTTTGAGGTGTCTTAAGTGTCTTTGTGATGTCGTTAGAGGCACGATATAAGCAGGGTGGCAGTATGATGTTTGCAACACTTATGACACTTGTAGTCAATATGCGACATTTGCGGACAAGATGTGACACTTTACAACACTTGTAATGATGACACTTGTGACACTATTGAAATGATTAGTTTTGAGGTGTAACATATTCCCCCCCAAAGTGCGAAGTCGGAAGACGACGATGATTGAAGTACTTTGTAGATTGTTTTGAGCAAGGGTATGGATGTAGAGGAACCTTGAAAAATCTACACACAACCATCAAACAAATATTACGACATGTTTCAAACCCAAGGAAGGCATACATATGCTTGAGTGATAAAGACTTTTAGGTATGGCCACGATAAAATACACTGTTTATCCATAATTATATTGACAAAAAAGGGTATAGCCACCAATGATACAATGTGGATCTATACGCCTATGACATGACCTGATCGTAGCCACAAAGAGTACACAATGTATCTACGATATGACAAGACATAGCCACGACCAATACAAAGTGGATCTATGTAATAGTATATGTGTCATAGTTCAAGAGAAAAATCCTTCGCAACCTGGGAAAATTATGTATCAGAGTGAGTGACTCAACCCAGGGTCTTCTTACCGATCCTGATGTAGCACGAATCTAACCATGTGAATAAATGTCCCGATGTCGAACATGGAAGAAACCACTTGATTACCAGTCAATGACGTAAACCGTTAACAAGTGCGAGGGAGATCAACATTGATGTCAATGATTCCCAAAGTACTCTAGTACATTGCAACGAATGTGAATGGATGAGTTGAATTCAAACATCCATGGAATCATTCAATCAAAGGTCAATGATGTAAACCTACTGTCGGATGTGAGGAAGCCTGCCATTGAGGCATGCAGTTCCCAAAGTACTACTGGTTTCTAAGTCTAGCTCTTGGATAATGTGTTGAAGTTGACAGGAATAGACTCGTCGAAGGAGGGCCTTGATGTATCCCCCATAAACAACAAGAAACAGACACAAAGATGTAATTTGTGGATCAAATGAACATGAACTGACACGGGTATTGAAACAGGATATTTGTGATGGCTGACTCTTGAGGTGGATACTTCCCTTGAACACTAAGCCACAACAAAAGAAACTTAACATGGACCAAAATTTAATAATGTAGTGGATACTGTGACTTTCGTCAGGTGACCCAAAGGAGTAAAGGAAACTCAGAGGATTGGCTTAGTGCAGAGGTTCAACGGATCAAAATGCGTGCAAAGAAAAAGTGTCATGTTCAAGGGTGACCATAAGAGTTACTTGGTAGTGTTCTCAAACTTCTTGGCTTGCTTCTTTCAATTTCTTCCCAATCCAGATATACGAGTACCTCTTTTTAATTTAACGAGCTCGAGGAGGGTAACACATGATTGATATAAATTACCTTCGGTAAGTTCCTCTTCCTTTGTTTAATGAACTGGAAGAAGTAAGGGTTCAGTATCATATGAGTCCTTCAATGTATGAATGTTTAACGAGTCCATAGAAGGTAAACTCGGTGGTTTTCATATTTAGAGAGTCTGAAAACAACGTAAAGACGACTCCAATGTTCGTCCTTTTTCGTAAAATTAGTCTTACGAGGCCAAAAAAAATACAAATTATCACTCGAAAGACACCCTTTCAAACCTTTTAATGAGTGGGAAAGGAAGCAAGATCACTCAACAATATTTTCATATTTTAGAGAGTCTGAAAAGAGTTTAAAGAAGACTCCATAGGGTTCCTTTTTCATTTGTCCATTCGAGTTCGAAAAAGAGATAAAAGTTTACCCGATTACATTCTCATGTATTTGTGAGCGCGAGAAAGAAAAAATACTAAGCTCGATATGCCCCCAGCTTGAAAAGCTAGTGGAATTACTCCAGAATTATCATCAAAGGCTGGAGACATGCCCCCCTAAGCTTCAATTCATTCACCGACTTTGAGGTTGTCACCAATTTCTCTACTATATGGAGAAAAAGGATATAGGTGGATGAAATGAAGGTTCAAATACGAGACCTAACGAAAGACTCGAATCGACATCTACGAGATCTGGAGAAAGACTCAATATGATAGGAGAAGTGTCTGTTTCATTTTTTAATGAGCTTGACACAAGAAAAGAACTATGCTCAGGGTTCCGGGTTCAATCCCCAGATATCTGTTTCATTTTTTAACGAGCTTGCCACAGAGAAGAGAACTATGCTCGTAGCTTCTATCTTGATCATGGCTTCCAAGAGGATAATTCTCTGTAAGGACACCATGTCAAAGGAAAAAACTTGGTCATGGATTCCAAGAGATCTTCACTGGATGGAAGAAGAATGATCTGGAAGGAACACATGTTGAGGGTCTCATCAAGGGTAAGGAGATGAGGCTCCAATAGCCCTACCGAAGAGATCACCATGTCAACTACCGGATCTAAGTCATCCAAAGTTGAAGTCATGGGAGATAATGCTACATAATTGACCTATGGCAGGGGTGATACCGACTACATATAAGACCTGTTTAGGGAGGTCATTGGGTTGATGGTCAAGTCAGGGCCAACAAACGAAAGTTGATCAATAGTCACCATTCTTCCATCGTGCAGGAAAGATATCACACGAAAGAGAGTGGACACAATAGCTTTCATTGCATAGACATAATCTCTCCCAAGGAGTAAATCAAAATCCAAGGGGTCCTGGACTACCATAACATCAATAAAGACAGTTTTCCCTCCCAAAGTTATGGGAAAATCCAAGGGGTCCCCGACTACCATAACATCAATAGCATGCTTTTCCCAAAGTTATGGGAAAATAAGGAAGGATCCCCAAAGGGTGATTGGTTCTTCCGTTAAAATCGATACCGGGTAACCCACACAAGTTGAGGATAACCCAAAGCCTGCCAAGAAATATAGGACAAAATACTAAAAGATGAACCTTCATATATCAACATCTGAGAAACGTTTCCGACTAATAAAAATTTTACTAGGAATCTTGAAAGGAATGAGAGGAAGATGGACACCGACATCCCTTTTAGATCTCGATCGCTTTCTACATGTAGAGACGCTAGGCTGAAGAAGAATATGTTCCTTTGTTAATGACATTTGACCTGTAAGTAACTGGGGTTGAGCTTCGACCTTGAGCTCCTCGATAGGTCCTTTAGAACAAACATAGATACAAATAACTTCCCACTAAGATTAGCTCAAATATAGATCTATCTATTAAAGACAAACTCATGGAAACATAAATTCGAAGAAAATAGGCCAAGCAATAATATATTAATAGGAACAAGAAGTACTTACAGTCCTTTGATGAAGATGCAACAACCTCACCAAGCTCTCTTTGTCGAAGCCCTTGCTCAAAAGTTCCACAATCAAAATGAATATACTTTACTAATTATCTCCTTTATGGGATCATAAGTTTGATGTAATTTTAATTCTACATCCTCCTTTCACCATGAGAAGGTCTCCTTATATAACCTCGGAGAGAGGCTCAACCATTTGAGAGATCTTTGGGATAGGTTGAGGATTCCTCTCCTTCGCTTGAGGATATTCCCTAAGATCATGCCTTAACCATCTATTTGAACTAAACCACCTTTCGTGATTTGAGGATTCTTCCCGAATTTGCCCTCAACAAACCCACAATTCACCCGCCAAAATAAGCAAATTTCTTGTTAAGTGCACCTTTGCGTTCAATGCCGCCCCAAAGAGGCTCAGGAGCGCTATTAGTTCTTGGATAAAGTGCAGTAGGGGATCCTCCTCCACAAAACTCATTTTTTAGTAGTTATTTCCATGGAAAATGGCTTGTACCACAATGATTTTTCTTCTTCCAAAATAGATTTTGAGGTGTCTTGGTATCTTTGTGATGTCGTTATAGAACGTAACATGTTGTGGTAGTATGATGTTTGCAACACTTATGACACTTGCAACACTTATAGTCAAGATGCGGCATTTGCGGACAAGATGTGACACTTTACAACACTTGTAGAATACACTTGGCGACATTATCATGGAGTAATGACGCAACAATCTATGTAAGGCACAAAGGAATGGGTCACATGTATTTGATAACTCGTCAAAGTCGCTATGAGAAGCAAATGCATAAATTCCCGCATCATGAAACCAACCAACACATTATGCAAACATTGTCAACAAGGAAAGCAAAACAAAGAATCAAGTTAAAATCGAATGAATATTCAACAACAAGACTACCAGAAATTGTGCACACCGATCTAGTTGGACCACCACAACAAAGGGCTTAAAGGTGAAAAAATACTTTGTTATTAGTTGATGATTATACAAGAATGGCAGCTTTTATTTCTCAAGAACAAGTCATAAGCTTTTGAAAAACTTCAAGATCTACAAGGAAATGGTTGAAATGAGATGGATCAAGAATCAAATTATTGAGATCCGATAATGGAGGAGAATTCACCAAAGGAATTTATGGACTATCAGAAAATATGGAATAAAATGCATTCTCCATTGCTAGACTACCTCAACGTAATTGAGTTGTTGAAAGAAAGAACAAGACGTATAGAAATGGATCGAACAATGCTAATGTATTCAAATTGACGTGACATATTTTCATTAATAAGTATAATGATAGCCTAATGTCAAAATAGATTATCGCTCAGGCGAAACAACACTGATAAAACTCACGACGAGCTATGGTGGAAGACCAACAATGGAAGCACTTATATTTTTTGGGAAGTAAATGGATACATCAAAGAGAAGATTGGAAGAATGGGAAAGTTTGACTCAGATGGACAAATGAATAATTGTTGGTTAATCAAGCACAAGGAAATGATAAAAGTGTTACAATCTAAGATTGTTCACCCAGGAAATCATCAACGAATAATTGATTTACGGAAATGCGGCACTTAATCATAGAAAGAAGAAAACAAATCGATGGAACAACTTTTCAAGAAGAAGATGAAAAAGAAGTAGAAGAGAAGATGAAGATGAAGAGAATTTTACGTATGAAGAGGCTAAAAGTTCAACAAGTATCTCCAAAGACACCTAGAAAATGAGTAATAAAAGAATCATCCTTCCGTGATTAGATTATTGGAAACAAAACGATGCGTGAGTTGAGACTAGAAGAAAACTGCATTCACCGTATCAAAACAACACAATTCAGCACTCTTATCTACAATTGAAACCAAACCTGCTTTGAAGAAGCTAGTAAGGATGAATTTGGAATAAGGCCATGGATGAAGAATTCTATCAAATAGAGAAAAATGACTCTGGGAATTGGTTCCAAGACCAAAAAAAAAAAAAAAAAAAAAAAAAAAAAAAAAAAAAAAAAAAAAAAAATTGAATGAATATGGACATGTTACAAGGAACAAAGCTAGATTATATTCAAAGGATATGCGCGCAATGCGTATTGAAGGACCGACTTCGAAGACATTTGCCCTCTGGCCATAGAATGGAAGCAATCTATTTGATTTTAGTTTATGCATGATCCAAAAATGTTAGCGTATATCATGACGCAGCCCAGCTTTTCCGAATGGGGAACTTGAAGAAGAAGTATACATTGAACAAACCGTAAGGATTTCTCAGCTTTGTCGAGAATCATCAACCCATGTATAAATTCTTTAAAGAAGGTCTGTATGGTCTAAAACAAGTTCCTAGATCATGGTACTCCGTGACCGATGGGGCATCTACAAGATATGGTTCGTAAAGGAAGTGCGACAACAACTTCACTATCACAGGTAAGTCAAGGTAATATTTCATTAATTGAAGCTTATGTTGGATTATTTTTGGTAGTGATGATGACAAAGTTGCTTCGCACCTGGTAAAAGACATGCATAATGAATTTGAAATGTCGCTATTTGGAGAGCTATCCTTCTTTCATACTTTCAAAGCAAAACCAAGGAATTTTTTATTTCTCAAACCAAGCATATCGATAAATGCTAAAGAGGTTCGAATGGAAGACGGTAAACTATTTGTTATATCACCCCCATGCAAACCGCCTGTAAGTTGAGCAAAGATTGATGATTTGAAGTCTACGACAGATGCAATACAAGTCACGATTGGAAGCCTACTATACGTGACAACATCTATACCATATGTAATGCAAGTAGGTGGATCAAGTGGCACCAAAGGAATCACATGTAATATCAGTAAAGAGGATCTTCAAATAACTCAAAGGAACAAAGATTACAGGCTGCAAAGGAAAAAGATCTATCACTTATTGCCTACAGGATGTAGATTGGGTAGGTTGTATTGATGGATTGATGAGGCACTGGAGTTAAACATTCTATTTAGTGAGTGTTTGGTATCATGGCTGCCAAAGACATCAATCATTATCATCTCTATCTGGCACAACATAGGTAGAGCATATTGCAAGAGTAATTCATGTTGTCACAAAGTTCTTTGGATGAAACAAACTCTTGAAAGATATAGGTTGAGTATGATGAGTCTATCCCAATATATTGTGATACAAGTGCCATCAATATCTCAAAAAATACAGTGATTCACTCCAAGATGAAGCATATTCCAATAAAATATCACTTCTTAAGAGAGAAATTCAGAGAATAGAATGTTAAGCTAGAATATATTTGTACAAAGGAACAATTTGTTGATATATTTACAAAACCATTTCCATGTGAAGCCTTTGAATATATTCACTAAAGACTTGGAGTTATTTCTCATTCTAAATGAATTCTTTTGGAATGATTATCTAATGTCTGTCTTATATGTACATGAGGAAGCACCACAAGAGATCACCATCTGTGGGGAGTACTCGATTGAAAGATACCTTGATTATCATGACAAAGGGGATATATTTATCAGATGACAGAGAGGCATGGTTCCAAGAGGAAGGTGCATCATCACATGCAGAGGAAAAAGGAAAAATTTATTAGACATAGAGGACAAAGGCATGGTTCTAGGGGAGCATGAGTGATATAATTTCAATATTTCATCGAAAGTGTTTCCATCAATGCCAAAGGGGAGATTAGGATTAAGGTTGGTTGACATTGATGTCAACCCTGAAGAAATCCCTGTACTAACACAAAGTGTTTGGGTAATGGACCCAATATTTTGATGTAAATATGACTCCATTGTTATATTTTCATGGTTGATAAGAAGCAAGATGGATGAACTCCAAAGTATCCCCACATGGGAAGATGCTTTGTGAGTAAGAGAACCCATGATTAATTGTATAATAATGAGATGAAGGACAATTAATTTGTCAAGGAAACCATCCTAGATGTATATGCTTGTCATTCTATTTTCTCGGTGGTAGAACGTCACATTAACTCCTCACAGTTAGAGAGTTTTTTTCCATGAGAAGTTGGAGACCCTGTGTTTGGGTAATGGACCCAAGTTTGTTTGGATGGATAACTACAGATAAGTTATGATATATTTTCAGAAATACTATTCTATATGGATATACATGTCATGCCATTTTGGTGGTATGTGGAATCGCCAACCCCTCACCGCTTGAGAGTTATGGTCTTTATTAAAGTTGGAGGGCCCTCATATGTCATCTGGAAGTCTCAAAAGGTCAAAGTGGTTTAAGGATTTTAAAAGGTAAATAATAAATTGAAGTGACAAAGTCAAAGATAGTTATTTAAATTGAAGTGACAAAGTCAAGTAGGTCTATTTAAACAATAAATTAATGGATAATTTAAAAGTGGGTTAACCCTAAAATAAAGAAAATGCGACCTAGAAGATGTTTTTATGGAAGCTACTTGAGAGTATAAATAAGAGGTAAGGCTCTCATTTTAATCACACCTGATAATATTGAACATCTATATATGTGTCTGAGGCAACAAAGGATATAACTTTAAATTGTGCAAAGGTAGAAGAAAACATACCGAAATGCAAGGAAGGATACCCTTTGATGGCGATTTCTACATGTTATTTACAAAATCATCTCAACATTGCCATATAAATTCTTTTTTGACATAATGATTCAGAATTAAATTGCTATGAACAGAAAACATATCCTGGCATCTGTGGTAAAAAATCTGGCTTGTGGGTTGTTGTAATTTCTTTGGAGTTACACCCCATGGAAAATAGGGTTATGGCTAGTCCCTAAACTAGTCAAAAACAAAAGGTTTCGTAAAAAACGTCATAATCCTATTCATAATAGATATAACGTTGTTGTGGCAGGTATATAGTATGTTGTGCAATACGATGACTCATTTTCTGAAACAAAAATTTAACGCCTACGTCACCTCTTAGAATAACTCGTAATCTGTCAGGTATGCCATTTTGCTATAACCTTTTCTGAGAGGTTCCAAGTAGTGAGACTTGGAGGAATGCATAAAACATACAAAGAAACATTTTGCATCATTTTCAGATCTTTATACATTGCTGGCACAAAGCCAAGGATTACTCAAGTTAGGTTGCTGGACTCCATCCAAAAACTAGTATGTGACCAAACAGGATTTTATGAAAAATGATAGTCTTGTTGTTAAAGTATGAAGGTTTGGTGGTGGAATGTGATCATATATAGCACTAGGTCTATTAAGCAAACTACAAATCAGATTTGATGATGAAAGTTATGAGATCTTTGGTTGAGGCGGTACATGTTGAGTACATGGTTGAGACAAGTAGTTGATGAGTTGGCACATACATGAGGTGTATAGTTGATGATGTTGGTACATATTGATGAGTCATAGTTGATGAGTAGTTGACACATGATTGGTAGATACTTGATACATGGTTGGATTCACTTGTTTATGGTATAGGTTGATTATAGGTTATTTGGTACAGGTTGGTACATGGTTGGATGCACTTGTTTATGGTACAGGTTGATTATAGGTTATTTGGTAAAGGTTGGTGCATGGTTGATGCACTTGTTTACGGTACATGTTGATTACAGGTTGAGGTACAGGTTGATGCATGGTTGATGCATGGTTCATATTTATTGGTACAGGTTTACAGTGGTATATCTCATAGTGACAGGTTGACAATGGTTCCATCATTCTACTTCTACTTCAGGGTGGCAGGACAGGGAAAGGACATGTGGCTGTAGCCACCTTTCGGTTGTAGCCGGAGAACATAGGGGGTTGTAGCCTCCTTCTGGTTGTAGCCAGAGAATTGGGGAGTTGGAGCTTCCCTCAGGTTGTAGCTTGAGAATCTAGGGGGTTGGATCCTCCTTCTAGTTGCAGCTGGAAAACAAAGGAAGTTGGTGCTTCCAATGAATACAATTTTTCAAGACATATAAGAAAAAACATTCCTTGGTTTTCTCCCGATTTGGGTTTCCACATAAAACACTGGTGTACTGTGTATGTGTGTGATTGTTATTTTCTTATTTCTCATTATTGGATAATACTACTACTTTGATATAACACTTGGATCAATTTGGATAAAAAGGAGTATAATTGCACTATTATTGATTCACCCCCCCCCCCCCTCTCAGTAATCCAACATTCACTTTATTATTTACCTTCTAAAATCTCTTAAACCACTTTGACTACTTTGAACTTTTGGGGCTTCTAGATGACATATGAGGGTCCTCCAACTTCGTAAATCCATAACTCTCAAACCATGAGGAATTATGTGACGTTCAACATACCAACAGAAATGGAATGACATGTACTATCCATATAGAATAGTATTCCTTGCAAATATATCAAAACACATACCATTATCCATCAAACAAACTTGGGTCCATTACCCAAACTTGGGTTCTACAACTTCTCATGGCCATAAATCTCTAAACATGAGGAGTTATGTGACATTCCACATACCACCGGAAATGGAATGACATGTAATATCCTCTAGAATAGTCTTAAATTCAAATATATTAAAACTCATACCAATATACATGAAACAACCTTGGCTCCATTACCCAAACCTTTGTGCTACCATAATTCACTACCAGACTTTCTCCAAGGGTTGACATCAATCACTAAGGGTTGAAATCAATATACAATATCACTGTCCAATGTTTGACATCAATGAAAACCGACAATCCATACCAACTATCCATCAACCCAAGCCAATTGTCTGACAAGAACAACAATGGTGATGGAAATTGAAAGAATCTTCACAAAGAGGAATCTGAGACAACAAGTTCAAAATGAATGCATAGAACTGAAAAAGGAACATTCAATATTTTTCCAACAAATTTGAGAATTTAGTGGAAATTGGGAAACCTTTAGCCTGGGCTAAATATGGCAAGTTATTTCCATATGTAGATTTCTGAAAAAGTTTCTTTATTTCCAGGGAAAAAGATGATAATTTTTAGAACATGACCAACACTCTAAGAGGTCAAATCATTGCCGATCTACTCATATATGACTTATATCTTTTATGGAAAAAAAATAATTTATTCTCACATACCCCTACATACGAAAAACACACTAAGTTGGATATTGCATTCAGACATATGAAATATTTCAGTTACCCTTCAGATGTGACTTGGAATCTTCTCCTCCAACTGTTGGGAGGTGAATCATCAGAAAAATAGGAATCGACTCCTCCAACTATCCTATTTCCAGGGAGTCAAATATTTTGCAGTATCTCAATTTTCTAAAAAATAGGATCAAATATCTTTGGTTTCAACCTATATTGTATAAATACTCATGATAACTCATTGTAAAAGGACATTTTTGGCCCGAACTTAAGTCTCAATAAAAATATCTGCAAGTTTTGAAGATTCAAACTTTTGTGTTTCAAATTATGTGATTTCTCTTTATTTGTTACTTCCACATTCTCAATTTCTTCTTATTCCATGAATGTGATGATTTAGTACAAAAAATACCATCATAACATTGCAAAGGTATCCTTAAAAGTTTCATATTTCTTCAAAATATCGTGAGTTTAAAAGGAGATTTGTGCTTATATTTCATTATTCCCTTTTGAATTCAAAGAAGTATTCTTTAAAGTGAAAACTATATTTTGGTTTAAATATACATAAACAAACATTTCTTCTTCTTCCTAAAATTTAAAGTAATATTTATCAGAATATACATTGCTCTAGTTTAAAAAAAAAAATCTCTATATTCCTCTCTCATCTTCTAAAGGCTTTAATTGTCTGAAACATGGAATGATTTGCCTTCTCATATTAAATATTTAAAAAGTTAAAGACTAAAGATACCTTCCTAAATTAGCAACAAAAACACTTTGTTTTAGGATAGACTGACTAAAAAAAATCAATTAATCTAATGGATTCCTTTGCATAGTTTCTTAGCCAAAAATATCTCAAGGGTTACAACATTCTTTTGGCGTCATTGTCGGGGACTTGAATTAAAGAAATTTATTTTTCCCTAGGAAAGACGACAATAAAACCTACTCATTATTGGTGAACAAAGAGACATGAAGGATAAAAATCCTTCACCTGGTGAATCCTTATTTCCAATCCTAGCATCAGGAAAGAGAAACACTCAAGCTCACCTAGATTATAATAAAATAACATGAATATCTAATCCTAAAAGACTAATGTCAAAGAAAAATCCTAAACGTACACCCACAACTCTTCCTACCATAACCTCCTCTAAACCTTCATCTTCCACCCTTCCTAAATCAAAAGGAAAATCTCTCGTTGATTCAAAGGATTCCATAATAAAAACTCATGTAAACCATTCTATTCCTTCAAAACCATCCCAACTTCCATCTCCTGAATAATATCTTCCAAATTTCTTGAAACCATCCTTGAAATTCGCTTCAACAAACTCCATTAATTTTTTCTCTAAAAGTTATATTGGACTTTCTCTTAAAGAATCTATTGTACTTTCTCAAATACTTTCAATTTAAGATTCTCCTCTTATCTCTGGGAACAAATCGCTTGAGAATTATCCAAATCTTTCCCCAAAGGAATATTTTGAAGATTTTTTTGTTTGGTCTACAACTCCAAACTTTTCTTTCTTAAATCCAAAAAGGGAAGTTTTAAAAATCCCTCAAACTTCCTTGCCAAAAAACCCTCTAGAAGAAGGATAAATTATCAAAACTTATATCAATCCTCTTTTTCTTGAGAAGTCTCAGTTGATACTTCAACACCTAATCATGGCAGGGAAAGTACCACATCAACAACCACTACCTCCTCCTCCACCAATATTTTTTAATAAAGTTGTTGCTAAATATGCTCCTTTAAATATTCCAGCAAATATCCATGTTGTTCCTTATAATTATTTGAAGCTATTGCCTAGATTTAATAGGGAGGGTGAGACCACAACTCTGGAACATTTGGAAACATTTGATTATTTTACTGACAATCAAGATTTGGAATATGAATATGTTTATATGAAGATTTTTTTTCAGACATTTGAGGGTGAGGTGAGGACATGGTTTAAGGGTTTCCTCCTTAATTCCATTAATTCTTGGGATGCTCTAAAAACTGTGTTTATTAAGCAATGGGGTGAAAAGAAAGATCACTTGTATTTATTGACTGAGTTTGGGAATCTTAAAAATAAAAAATATGAATCTGTCTTATATTTCATCAAGAAGTTTAATAAACTTTATAAAAAAATTCCTACATATGTCAAACCATCACAACCAGCAACAAAAGTCACTTTTTCAAGCTCTTTTGATCCCAACTTTTCCTTATTTCTTAGAGTAAGGATATCCACTACCTTAAATAGTATGCAATATGATGCAATATAAATTGAATCCAACATGATTGCATCAGGAAAATCTAGAGTTAGAAATGAATCAGGAGAGAGAGAGAGAGAGAGAGAGAGAGAGAGAGAGAGAGAGGAAAACAAAAATAACAAGTTGGTACATCTAGTACTAACAAAAAACAGGAGGATAAAATTGAAGAGATGTCAATAATTATCAAACATTTATCAAATAAATTGGATAGGATGGAAACATAGAGAAGAAGGTCTAATATTAGAAACTAAAATCATTTTAGAAGGCCTTTTAATCCTCCCCAGGTTTTGTAGAGAGAAAGGAGAAATGAATATCAACCTATACAAGCGCCTATCAAAAATGAAACTTTGGTTGATAACTTTGAAGAAGATCAAATTGAGGATATTGATGGGGAGATTATTATGATGGAAGGTGATCCTTCTGAAGTATGTGTGACTTGGGCTGACTTTGAAAAATCTCTAATATTTAACTCATATTTCAATGAAAACGATAACAATAATCATCATGATTCATCGTCATCTCAATATAGAGCCTTCTCAGATGCATTGCACGCTGAATTAAATAGAAAATATGACCTTGGACCAAGAACCAATGTAAATATAACCAAAAATAAATCAGGTTCAATTAGAAAAAAACACAAAATAAAGACAAGGGGAAAGAATTCACAACCCCTAAATAAAAATCTGATCCACGGGTTATAAAGAAAACAGATACAGAACCAAAAGAAACATAAAAAATAAACAGTTCTTGTAACTTGGAAAATGAACTTGATAAGATCAGAATCACTATCCCTTTGTTAGAAATTGAAAAAAAACATTTTACGGAAAACTAGCGATGAAAATGTTTGACTATTATGTTGAAGCAACCCGACCAAATACATTAAATTTGCAAGATTAAATTCCTATTGTGATGTTTGTTCTTCACATTGAGGAAAGTGGAGAATAATTAGCCCCATTTTATATCTCTTTAATATTCCATGAACATCTTTTACACAATTGCATGATAGATTCAAGAGCTTCTCACAATCTAATATGAAAAATAGTTATGGAGAAGTTACGATTACAAATAGCAAGACCATATCATTACTTGTATTCCTTTGATGCTAGAAAATTTATATGTTTAGGGATGATTAAAGATATGGTAGTTCACTTAGCCAAAATACCTGTAAGACAACTTTTGATGGATATAGTTGATCCAGATTATTTTCGGCACGAAATGAGAGCGGAGATATAATAAAGAAATGCATAGAAATATCGCAAATATTCAATAATATAACAAAAATATATCAGACATGAAACCATAAACACATATATACAGTAATACACAATTTCTATTAATGAAATAAATGTACAGAGACTGTAACAATACAGAGTGAAAGACTCGTTAGAATGGTGGCAACTTATCTCTCAGAAGAGATGTGACGGCTACTCGCATTCGCAAGAAGATGATTACAATGAGGATCTTAAGGCATTTTTACAATAAACAGGAATGCCAAAATCCCTAGAAATCCAAAAACCTAACCCTAGGAGATGAAGCGCCAAAAGTCATGTGGGCCCAGTTTGGGTAAGTTAGTACATCAACTTCTCGGGGTCGTAACGTTTGCATGCAATCTTCATTTTAGGCGTATGATAGCTCGTTATAAAGGTATCGCCGAGGATATTAATTTTGGGGGCTCAATAATGACTTTGAATATCATCGAGAACCTCGATATTAAAAAACCTTCATTTGGTCCCTCAAAATGGCCCTGGAAGTTAAAAATTGCTAAAAATAGTGAATTGCCAAAATTGCCAGAAAACTATTTTGAGCTAGTCGGAAAAGGTGGGTGGCCACTGATATCCACCTGGATCAATCCTACCTCTTTAGGAAGAAATGGCCTCCATTGCGTTGAGTTCCCAGGGGAGAGGGAGAAGTGTTTGTTGAATCTGCATCTTGGTGAGCTGCTTGCCTTGTTGGAGACGTCGCGCTGCTCAGTTTGTGTAAGTTTGTCATGAACCTATTGAGGCTGAGGATGTTCAACAAGTCAAGATACATGGGAGGACAGTGTGCATAGGGAATCTTTGCGCTTTTCTACAACCTTGTCAACCTAATTTTGTTGGATAAAAGGTGCTTGGGGAGAGGTTGTAGTGGTTGCAGTGTCCTTCTATTCCCCTTTTGAACGTATTGTGAAGAAGATGAATTTTGCAGTATGAGGTACTACCTTGCGACACTTTTTAGGTGGAACAGTAGTCAGAACTACCTTTGGTATTCTGTAGAGATGACCCCCCAGAGAAACAATGACACTGCGGGGTCAAGACTCATAAACATCATGGCGCTTCCACATATATGGTTGGCCCAAGAGAAAATCACAGACATCTAGTGGGGAAACATCACATAATACCTCATCCTTGAAGGAATGGATGTCGTATGGAAATCGACATTGCTGGCTGACACGAAGATCTCATCCTTGGTGAAGCCACCCGATGTTGTATGGTTGCAGGTGTGGTGTTGTCGGCAATCCCAACTGCTTGATGACCTATGTTGAGATGAGGTTCTTCTGGCATTCGCTATCAATAATAAAATGCAGCGGGGTCCCCTTCACCCACATCTGTGAATGAAAAACGTGCTCTCCCTCTTTAGGATCTGTTGGTTCTTCTGGTTGAATTTCTGCGGTCGTGACAATAGCAGTGGGGTCTGCATCAATGATCTTTCCTTTACCAGTATTTTCAGAATCAGATTCTGAATTAGGGTTCGGCTCCTTGGCTTTGATCTCAGTCGCCAATGACTATTTTGAGTGACATTCATCGGTGTTGTKCCAAGGGATTTTGTGGAAATCACACCATTTTCCAATGTCCTTCTTTGTCTTTTCGTGACCCTTCTTTTCTTGTTCCTTGGACTAGTTTTCGGGAGACTGTTTGTTAGGGCCGTATTTTTCATACTTTGGTTGTTGGTGATTTGAAGAACTGAACTCTCGTTTCTTCTAGTGCTTAAATTTCTGCTCGATTTTAATAGCATATCAATAAGCAACACCTAGTGATAAGATGTCTAGAAAATCCGTTTCAATTTGGATGTATCTGTGTAGAGCCCCATGGTATTTCAGAACCAAATGTCATTTGGAGTCTTTGATATCCATCTTGGTGTGCAAGGTATGGAAGGTATTGGTGAACTCTAGAACTTCTTAGCTCCTCTCTTGCCGCAGTGTGGTCCATCTCATGTACTGGTCCTCATAGTTTCCAACAGGGTAATACTGTTCCTTTACCTTATCCACAAAAAAATCCCAAGTGGACTCGACATCATATATTCCACACTCCTTTGTGGAACTTTGCTTCTAGTAAGTTTCCCACCAATGTTTGACATGAGGGAGAGCTTTAAGGAGTGCGACGGTGATCTTTTCTCTGTCGAAAAAATTATGAACAGAGAAATACCCTTCTAGCAGATTTAACCATTTTTCTAGGGCTTCTGCATCTATCTGTCCTTCAAATACAGGAGTATCAAAATTAAATTATACCTTGAAAGGAGAGGTTCTTCCAAAGTGGTCGCTTGATGAAGATGTGTCTGTTTCTATCGGCAGGCATTGAACGATGTGGGAAAAATTCTCCATCATTTTTTCCCTCTGTCGCGTGAGAGCTTGCTCAAGCATTAGACTAATAGGATCGTCTACTCCATCTTTTTTCTTTTCTTCTGCTATTATAACCCTAATTTGCACCATACATGCTTACCTGACATCAAGTCATCTCAAATTCCTTCTTTTCCAAAACACTGCTGAACAAATCTTCTTAAAAACCCCTTTTATAAAAACCCACATGCCCTACTCCATTACTGCACATGTGTACATGCTAGCTGACCCAAGACAAACAGTGTGTACCTACAAAAGCACGAAAAAAGGAAAGTTGTTGACAGAACACACAACTTTGGGTAAGTTAACCAAACCTTTCGGCCATGCATGGGCAGTCACTTGACCAAATACCTAGCTTCTTCTAGCCTATAAAAGAAGGGTTAGGGGTCCCATTTGAAGGAGGAGAATCATAGTAAAGAAACTATACCCGATTGAGCATTCCCTTTGTCCCAACCTTAGCCATCCTTGTGCCAAGAGAAGTATAAAGAAAAGCAGTTGGAAGATAGTGGAAGAAGATCCCAGGATCATTATCGAGGAGTAGTAGACGACTTTATCATTGTAAGGTATCATTGTGAAGTTAATAAAAAAATTGTTTTTCCTGTCCTTCCATATGAGATTGTCATTATTGGAATATTGATTGTATGATTTCTTAAATATCTAACCTGTTAGTTCATAGATAAAATGCATGTGGAGTTATTTGTTTTTCTTTAGTGAATGCAGGTCAACATTGGGAGGAGAGTTGCAGTCAAAAAATGACCAAGCGTAAAAAGGGATCGACATCAAACATGAAAAATAAGGTACGTCAACTTAATCTATTGAGCCTTGTATTTACATATGAGTAATGGGGGTTTAGGCATGGGATGATGGTAAAAAGTAAGAATATTTAGGTCATTTCTACATGCATGATAAAACCATTAGTGCTAGTCCATAGGAGGGATTTCCCACCCACAACAGAATTGGCGACCATATTGGGGACCTCTAGGGTTTCTGGGAATATTTTTTCTTGGGTATTTTTAAGAACTGGTTCCATTCCTTGTTTTAAAGTTTCTGTAAAAGTATGAGCTAACAGAGATTCTTTTCTTCCATATCAGTTATCTCTATTTGTTTACTTGAATGCATTTTTTTTTCAAGAGCCACATAGGTACTGGCATGTATAAGGTTTGCACGCATGTACCCATGCCCTACCTTCCCACAACCTACATGTACATGCTAGCTGAGGAAGTGTCAGTTGCATGTATGAGTTCAGAAAATTTCTTTTAGAGAGGCATTCATCCTCTCCTCTGTCATAAATAATCCTTCTCAAGGGTTTTCTGGAACTCATTCTAGTCTTTATTGTTTGCAGTCTATAGCTTAGGTTTCACCTCAGATTGGTTTGTTCTATGAAGTTTTCCTTGAATTGTTTTCTTTTTTCTGTCAAAGTAAGTGTCTGAGTCTTCAAGAGATTCTGGTTCTCAATACCAGTAGTCTCTACCTGGGCTTGATTTCTTTTCCTTTCATTTTTTAGAGTTTCATAAGTACATGCGGCATGTATAAGGTCTGCACGCATGTGCACGCGCCCTAACTATACACAGCTTGCGTGCACACGCTTTCTATTCAACTGTCAGCAGCGTGCCTATGGAGAAATTTTTTGTTTAAGGTGAGGCAACCATCCTTTCCTTTGTCAAGAATTATACCTCTCAGGTTTTTGGGTCTCTGTCATAAGCGGTCAGTAACTTAGGTTTGATCACAACAATAGCTTCCTTTTTCATTAAGAAGTTTTTCATCAATTTTTTTTTCTAGGGTTTTTAGACAAGTGTGAGAATCCAGTTTTAATTTTCTTGTGTGTTGTTTTTAAAGTGACTCTTTGTGATCTGCTCTTAGGCCAAAAATTTTCTTGGTCTTTACTTGTTGATATTTTTCCTTTTTTCTTTGTGAGCATTCAAATAAAAAAATAAAAAAAAATCTTTGTTTGGTTAAATAGTGTTGGTTTGCATTAGTAACCAGGAAACGTATTTTCTTTCATAAGTTATTGATGGTTTAATTAGATAATAAGTAGCTCATAGTCAAGTGAAATCATGCTTTGAGTTTGTTGTTCAAAGATCTTAGAAAATTTTTAGTTTGAAAAGTTGTTTAAGATTTGAGTCAAGAATAAGTTATTTTTGTTTCCAGCTTTCTGTTTATTTTCCTTTCGTCTTTCAAACATCACTAGTTTCACTTTCATAACCTTTGAATTAATACAAGCCATAAAAATTAACGCTAAATGTAAAATTCATTATACTTTTTATGTTTGTAGGGTCAACCAACTAGTTTAGGGTTAGGGCCTTGAATTAGGTTGGAGAGGAAACTCTTCAAGGACATTAAATCAAACATTAGATTATGAGTTAGGGAGTGTCAAAGTCCAGTATTGTGAAAGTTATCTGGGACCCCCCTCTAACACAGGGGCTAAACACGAGGTCATGTGCGAAAAGATAGTGGAGATAACCCCTCCAAAGATGGACCAATCGTAGTGGAGAACACATATAAAGGGCTTGTCTTGGGATTTCGCCGATTGCATTTGCCACAGAGCTTCATGGGTCTCAAATTCATTTGAGGTCCTCAGTTGTCTTCCAGACCACTTTCATTCGATACCCTTGACATGTTTCAGGATCGATACCCTACTCATTTTGGTCTACCTGACTGTCGACTGTACCTGCCTGGTGATTGTTTGCGCATTGGCAACTTAGTTGCCTATCTTTTTTAGAGACATACACAGGTGACTATAGGGGTATACCACAATACCTAGGACAAACATCGGGCCATGCTTTGCAGAGTATACCCAGAGGGTGATTCTGTGTTCGAGTTGCACTTGCACCAGTAATTTTCTCTAGTGTTGGTTGTTGTAATTGTTCTTCCAACTAGTTTAGTGTTTGCTTGTTTTATCTTAGAGGGACCGTTTTAGTGTGTGTTGTTTTTTGAATGAATAGAAATCCCTAGTGTTTCTTTGATCTTCTCAAACAATGGAGGATCAAGAGCTCTATCGGTCATGAAGGATTCTAGGCCTATCACCGGTTACACTAGAGCCACCTTCGCCACCACTAAGGTGAAATCTAGACTAACAAGGGTCTTTTGAAGCGACGGGGTCATAGGAAACTGTACTCGACCAACATCCGGAGGAAATGACCGTTTTAGACCTTGGAGAGAAATCTCTTGGTCCATCCGAAACTCCAACCACTGATCTTTCAGCACCCATCATCGTATAGATTCACCCTTATGAGTGCCAGACAGTGTCGCACACAACAATGGAAACAAATGCGGGCACTTCTTCTGGGAATTCTTCAATTCCCACTACGGTTGTCACCATAGGGGATATTCCACCTCCTAACCCACCATCACTAGCCCGAACCACCATGGTCTCGACTACCTCTACCTCGAGCAATGGTCCAATCCCGTCTACGACGACAACCACTGCCCATTTCACACCAAGTGTGATAGGCCCTTCGTTCTCATACGGGATGCCTAAATCAGGTACAAGTTCTGTACTTTCCTACTCCACTGTACAAACTTTATTTCTAGGGAAGGGAGATCTAACGCTCCTTTTCAAGGACACATGGGGGGCACTTCAACTCCTTTTAACGCTTTCCCTTATAGGGTAGGTCATATACCTCCTTCGTCCCCTTCACTCGGTGGAACCCACCAACAATCCGTCGGGCCACCCACACACCATAGTTTATTTGGAGCAGGGAGTCAAGGACCACCTTCTCATAATATGCCAGTAGGTTCGACATTGTTTTCTTTGTTTGGTGTGTTTGGTAACAATGATTTCTCATCAACTGCTTTCTCGACTGGGGGAAACCCCGGTTACGAACAACCTATTCCTATGTAGGGTACTATTCTTGCACAGGGGTAAAACCCAGGAACTTCTTCCGCATCAGGACCTTGGAATTCTTGGCAGGGATTAGTTCCCTCGTCAGGAATGTCGATCAGAGGCAATTGTTTTCACAACCAATGGAACCTCGGACAGGGTGCTATGCTGATTCCCATGGGATCGACATGGGGAAACCCTTCTCAAAGTCCTCCGAATTTAATGCATGCCCAACCATCTACATCCTATTTTGGGAATCAACCGATGATGTCTCCTCACATGTAGAATACATACGCTGGTCATGGCCATGGTTTTTACCAGAACCCAATCCAGCAGCCGAAATTTTCCTGGCAACCTAGTGCCAGTCAAAATCTACGTCCCTTTTTCCATGGTTACCACCAACAACCCAAAATACCTTCCCTGGAAACCTTTCATTTTCCAGACTTGACAAGATTGTTGAATGACCCTATTTGTCACGATCCGCATTGGCTCCCTATGTCGACTAGGTTGCCTTCGTACATACCAAATTTTGAGGCCAATCCTAACGAATATCCAGGAGATCATGTGACTACTTTTCACCTTTGGTGCTCATCTAATTTGTTAAAAGATGACTTTGTACAGTTGCAATTGTTTCAACATACTCTCATTGGGAGTGTCGCGAAATGGTACATTGAGCTCAATTGCTCAAGATACTCTTCCTTTAGTGAATTGGAAATGGATTTCCTAAACCATTTCCAATTACCTGTGAGATACGACGCTGGCACAAAATTGTTGGCCAATTTCGAACAGACAAAAGAAGACCATATCTTTGATCACATCCGAGAATGGAGACGTTGGAAGACTTTAATTAAGGTGCCAGTCCCACCAGCGTTCCTTCTTGAGTGGTTCCTTAAGTCTTTGGTCCCACAGTTATCCAAATATGTTGCAAAGTCGGGAGTGTTTTTCGAAGAATATGCCATCATGAGAGCTCAACATATTAAGCTAATCTACTCTCAGTCTGGTTTATTATATGTGATATTTCCAGATGCGCCACACTCAATACTTGATAAAACCAGACAGAGAGTGGGACCACATGTTGATGGTATTGTTGTTTCATCACAAACACAGCCCGCTAAACAACTGAAGAAACAATTGCAACAATTGTCCATACAACACACAACGTCCAGCCAGACAATTGTTCCGACTGTTCCCCCTACCCAAACATCAGATGTACCCATCGTGCAATTGACAAATCCAAAGGCCACCCAACATCCTGAAGGAAATAAAAAACAATGAAAGAAGGGTAAGGGGGATAAGAAACCCACTAATAATGCTGGCAGGGGAAACAATGAGAAATGGAAGGCAAGATATCCATGCAACCTGTGCGTGGAAGACCACTCAACCCACCAATGTCCCCGGCTTGCAGAGGCCCAAAATTTTGTGACACAACAACAACCTATAGTGTTAACCAATCCATTTCAACATGGGCAAAACCTAACCCAAGCCTCTACAAGCACGGAAGGGGGCAGTCAAGGACCCTCTCCGTCTTCAAATAATCATGCATCCGTGAATGTGTATATGATGAAAGGTGATGCTTTTCTATTGACTAGAGCGCATGACTACAGTAAACCAAGAACTTATGAGAAAGGGAAAGAAGATGAAATCCCATCTCTTCCTCTCCAGATCAAGAAGACTTTGCGTGAAACAATGAAACGCATCCCAAAAGGTGTGTTCAAGAAATCTTCTCACAACCCAAACGCAAGGGCCGCTCAGATCTATTCTGTGGTGGAGGATTTGTCTCAAACCCCTTGTGCGATGTCCACTTTGGAGGTCCTCCAAAGATGCCCTTCCCAGAGGAAATCTTTGTTAGCCACTTTAGGATCTACCGAGACTTGTAATCTGGGTACAATCATGCTGGATACAACCGACTTAAAATCTCGTCTGCCTTACCACGTAGTGTTTCAGAGAGTAGTGGCTTACCCCACGAAAATTTTTACTCAGAGCATTTTCTGCATGGTGGTTGATGAGGGCGCCTTGACATGTGTTATGTCGTTGGCATGTTGGAAGGCCATTGGCCAACCCATTTTGTCTCCGTCACCTACTCTTCTCACTTCTTTCGACGGTCATTCATTCTGACCACATGGCATCATTCCCTCTTTCCCCGTGCATCTAGGAGGGAAGATCATGTGCATCGAGGTAGAAGTAGTTGACACATCCCTCGACTACAATATCTTTTTAGGTAGGAGTTGGAATTATTCTATGAAAGCAGTGGTTGCTACAATTTCCCGAGTCTTGTTGTTTCCACACGAGGGTCAGATTGTGACCATTGATCAATTGTCCTTCTCCAGACCTGACCCTTCATTGGGGGCATCTGTGGTCCCGATGATTAATAATCCCCAACTGGGCATCGTCAACGTAGGAGTTGGTTTGTGCCCATCTTTGATGGGTACCTTTGATTACTCGCCCCCTCAAGGCAATGTCAAGTTCATATCAGACCACCATAAGGTTGAGATTTTCCAAGTTTCGTCATTTCACACAACTTACCTCAACAATATGTGGATACTTCCTTCCCCATTGGCCACGATGGAAGGGGCAGGGCACCTTGGCATGTCCATACCCTTGTCCGCAGCCGAAGTAGTGTACTCTTTAGTCCAACAAGCTTTGGCCGACACAGATCCAACTCCTGCACAAGAGTTAGATCCGATTCTAGAGCCTATTTGGGCTCAAGGCTCTCTCGTTGATACTGATTCATTAGACTTGGTATTGCCCTCCGACGAAGAAATAATTGAAGCAATGATTAGTCCGGACAAACCCTGGGACGATCTCCATCATAGATCATACTTCCTCCCAGAGTTAAGCAGAATCGAAGTAGGAGAATTCACCTTGACTATGACTGGAGATAGGTCTTGTCCTATTAATCCCTTAGCTACACATGAGGTTTATGCCAAGGGTAATATGGAAACTATATTTGAAACTATATCGATTAATATCTCCAGAACCCCTAGCGTCATGTAGAATGTTTTCATCGGAGTTGA
>SNQJ01S0003231.1:55029-75357 GCA_010110895.2 Picea sitchensis
AATGCTTGGAAGCGCCCAGGACTACATTACAACCGATGAGCTTCGACAAGATAAGGAGGAGGTATTTTTCGTTGGTATTTGTTTATTGATATTTTGTATATACTTTTGTTTTAAGTTCTAAATCATAGAGTTAACATATCACTTATTTCATCATGTTATCTAGATTTATCATTGACCAAATGTAGAAGAAATGTGTAAATGAAAATCAATGAAATTATGTTAAAACGAAGTTGTTATTTTGTATGTATTCGAGGAATGATTAATTTCCTAACATCCTATATGGGTGTTACATTCATCATCTCTGACATGGCGAAGAATTTTTTTCGAAACTCTTTCTCATCATGAGAAAGCCCCTCTTCCGATGCCATCTTCTCGCTTTGAGAAGTTCTCTTTCTCAATACAATGAATGTATTCTCTTAAACAATATCACCTTCACCACGATGTATCTTTTCCATGGTAATCATGCAAAACTCAAATCCAAATGTCAACTAGCTCTAATACCACTTGATCTGAAAAGATCTTTTAAACGATAATGGTTGAGTTATTTTGCATGAGTTAAATTACAATTTAGAAAAATGAATGAAAGAGGAAGAATTATGAATGAAACATGACAACCATATACACATATATAGATATGAAATAAATCAAGAAGAACAACAAACCATAAAACACCAAAGTGATAATGGAGTTCGACAATCTTGCCTACGTCTCTGGGCGTTTGTCTTGGTGGGTGAGGATGTATTATTTCTTTTTGAAGCTTTAAAAGTACATCACAATAGTGCCAAAAAGTTTGCAAACTAATTTGGTCTTGTTCTTCTAGATCTCTAGAACCCAACAAAAGAAACGACACTCAAATCAGATGACCGAAGCTCCCAGAAATGGCCTGCAAAGGTGCGCTCCTCAATAGATTCCTTGCATAAAAACGGCTTTGGCTTGGAAAATATTCAGCATAAAACTTCTCTGAATCTCCTATATGGCTTCAAGAAGCCATATTATATATATATCTGAAGTTGGTAACCATCTCCCAACTTCCCCTCGATATATGGCCTCAAAAAGGGCTTAATATCCCCCAAAAATGACCAAAATCCCTCAATTTTGTTGAATAAATCATTAAAAATCACTATTATAATGTATAAAACCCATTATGGAGAAATATTGGGGTGCATCCCCTTGGCATATGGAAAAATTCTATGTGTCCTAATGCTGGTCCTTAGCACTCTATCCCTCGAATTCATGCTCTTGGTCGCATGCTCTTGGGCCATGTGGTCATAACCCATAAATCCACATGCTAATTAGTGGTTACAGCCCCCATTGTTTAAGCCCACGGTTATTGCAGAACTTTATCAACTCCATCCCTACTGCAGAACTTTAGACCATTGGAGTCAAATATAGAACTACATTGATCATCTAGGCTAGGAGGGTTATTGCTAAACATAACCTGTTGAAATCAGTCCAAACCAAGGTAACACAGATTGAGAAAATTGTGCAAGAGTTCAAGGATATGTCTGAAGAATTTTTTATTAGAGGCCTCCCACCATTTTGGGATGGAAAATGAAAATTATATATCATGAAGAATACACTGCTCTCCTCACTCAGTGCAGAATGGATCACTCCAAGTTTGAACACCTAGAGGAAAACCTAAAAGGAGCAACCTTTGTTGAACATTTGATCACAGATTTTGAGATTCTGAATTAGTTCAAAAAAGTGAAAATTGGACTACCAGTCATGACCTATGCCTCCTACATTGACCTAGAGATCTTGATCAAAGAACTGATGGATTATGATATCCCTTCTAACTTGCAATGGAAGGAGATAGTATGGCTAGGTAAGACAAAGTGCAATTTTCCATGGTCCAGTAAATGACGTCTATGTGTCACTGAATATGGAAGACCACATGGAAGACTAGAGAAGAGCAAGTGGAGAGGAAAGAAATTGAAGCATCAAAGTAATCAGAAGCCAGATCATGAAACATTTTCTGGCCAAATTATTGTAATTGGTTTCAAAAACTGAAACTACCATTTGTAATCATTGTAATCAATTTTAGGAACTGAAATGTTTCATTTCAATTATTGTAATCCGTTTCAAACCAAAGGAACTCAAATTGTATAAATGTTAGGGGTTCCAAATGTATTAGCATTGGAATAAATTCAAGGGCATGATATTAGCTATTCAGAACTTAATTTGTAATTTTTTGAAGCTGAATTGAATACACATGTAGAATTCTTGAAGTTTCCATGAAAATATTCTAATGGTGGCAATCTGAGTTTTGTCTCCTCTATTTGTATGTATTTCATGTATTTTTTATTTCATTTTCACTATCTTTTGTTTAAATTGGATAGTCAAAGGCCCAGAATTCATCTTGTGATTCTCTTGGCTGAAGCAGTTTAAATTGTGTTAAGTTCTTCCTAACTAATTTAGAATTCATTTATTTAATGCTCTGAAGCATTTATACGTTTTTTTTGTCTTCCTACACTCTACAAATTTACAAATTATAACTCAAATTTATCACCTCATTTAGCCTTTATCCTCTGTAGACTTCTACTGGATAGTCATCGTTTATGTTCACTTTCAGAAGTTTGAGTCCATAGCCCTAAGTGTCTCTCCCCTTCCCTGCCATCAAATTTATAAATAATAATAATAATAATAATAAATAAATAAAAAAAACTACCCATTGATTGTCAAAGAAACACCAAGTGACACGAGAGAGCCCTCTCTCAGCTGAGAAAGATAGTACCCAACTCTAAAGTTTGTTTGTAGGTTATCTCTGTCGTTTGTTTTATCAGTCGAACAAATTTACAGAGTGCTAACACCACCTAGAGATTAGTAAAGGTTTTTGTTATCTGCCAAAATAATTCCTTGAAATACGAATAAATAATACTCACTCTTACTATTTTTATATGTTTTTTATTCATTCCATCTACCATACATATATTTATTGGTTTTCATCCTTTAGTTTGTATACTTGAAAAGAGTATATATTTCAATTACCAATAGAGGCTCAAAATGGATGTAAGTGTGAAAACATAAAATGGTATTTTACATTCCAAAAACCTATTTCGTAGAAGGTAAATACCTTTTCCCAGAGTGAGAGGATAGAAATTCCACTATATATACTCCAATTACTATTTCTTGTGCCAATACATTTTCATAAATATCTATTGGAAATACTCATTCTTTTGGTGTTGAGCACTACTATTTTTAAATAAATCAATCACTCATGTTATATGATATTGTGAGGTTTCACAATCTTTCGCGCTCGTTATATTAAAACATACAGTACAAGATTATTTTAAAATTACAAAGATGGTGGGTGAAGATATTGAATGTTGGAACCATAAAGAAAAAAAGATGCATGATGGTGAACATTGGAACTAGAAACGAAAGGATGTCAAGTGTAAATTGACTCTATGATACTGATCAATTTGAATGAGTTCCAAAGTAATATAGGTAATTTATCTCAATTAATATAAAATTTTAATTTTTTTTTAAATTTATTTAAAAATAATAATTAATAGAGATATCATGGTTATTATAATGTTGATTAAATAAAAAAATTAATGTTTTTTATTTATTTTAAAAAATAATTAATAGACATATAATAGTTATTATAATACTAGTTAGAATTCAAATTTTTGTTACACTATTGCATTGCATACTTTGTGATGGCTTCTGCGGCTCGCACCCTATGGTCACATGTTATTTGTAACATGACTATAGGTTTGGAGCCTCGGGATCGAGATTTAGACACCCCTTTCTCTCCCTTTCGATGTTCAAAGGGCGTTTCATTATCTTCAAGAGGTTTTTGTTAGTTGGGGAGAAAGTTTGAAAGGCTATGATTCAGATTAGAAGTTGAGTTGTTAGCAGTTAGGGTAGATCCTATGGCTACCTATGATGAAGAGGTTGATTACTCACCATATCCAAGTGAGTTACTTCCATGGATGGGGATAGTTGGCATCCCACTAATTCCCTCACCGGTACAGTTGTCGATGACGGTTCCCTCGAAAACTCGGGGTGATTTATTTTCACAGTTGTCTGGGGTATTTGGTTTATTCCTTGGTTCATATTTGGGGTCATTATCGTGGTTGGGGAGGGAGGTGTGGGGTGGTGAGGTTTTGGCATCAGAGGGTTTCACAAATTTTGGTCATGATTCTTTCTATGCTCCAATTTGTGGTCCATCTCCTCAGGCCTATGAGGGTTCCTTGTATCCTTCCCAATGTGGCTTATTTTCTTCATCGTCCCCAGCTTCAATCTCCTAGTCGTTTCTGGATCCCATAGTGATTTTGTCGGAAGTGACCTTTCAATATCCAAACCTAGGGTTCATGCACGCTCAATATTTGGGTCAAGAACCCTCATCGGATTGCTACTACCCATTCGTGGATCAAGGTTTCTTTCTTTGTCAGAATTCTAGGGAACTAATGGAATGGTTTGTCACTTCTAATTTACATCCCTAAAACATTAATGGATGGGATAGAGGTATTGGTAGAGACTGAGGCTGAAATGATTCTTTATATTTAGACCATGATTTTCAAGGTGTTCTAGAGCCGAGACGTAGGAAACAGAACAAATGCTTAGGTTATTCAAAAGTAGACCCTAACTTCATTCTTGGTGAAGACCTAACTATGTTCAGGGTGGTGGTGATGGATGATAAAACAATAGTCAGAAAATCATATGGTCGACAATTCAGTGAGAATACTTTGAGAGCCTAGGCCGATTCAAATTGGGGTGCTCCCTCCAACCCCACGCCCAAAATCTTTCACCTCTCTAAAATTTGGTTTATGATTATCTTCTCTGAGCCCTTATAGGTGTTTTCCATGCTTCAAAAAAATTGGTCAATTGATTCTTCTTCATTTCTAATGAAAATATGGAATCCCACCTTTGATGCATAACAATATGGGTTCGATTGTTAGGCCTTCCTCCTCATCTCTCTAAATATCAGGGAAGGGCTGAGGGAATTACTTAACCTAACTAATTTGGGACGGACAAGGGTCCAAATCCTAGACTATGAAGGTGTGCCTTTTCGATGTAGGATATGCCATGAATATGGGCATATTGTTATGGACTACAAGAAAATCTCTCAATGGCGCTTTGGCTATCATTCTTATGATACGAGAAGGCTCGTACAAGAATGTCAGGAGGGTATTGGTGGCAACTCTTCCTCTTTAGTGTTGACTTTAGTGGGTACCCATTCTAGTGATCCGACAGTTCTCCTGAATATTTCTTCAAATGGACAGACTGTTTCATTTTGGATCTTATTCCGATATTATGGGATGAGGCAAGTACTGACTTTGGCCCGATGGCAACACCACAACAACTGATCGAAATTTTTTTGGGTATGTAAATTTCTATCCCCTGTCCAGTAAATGGTATGATTAAAGTTTTCAATTTCCTTATAAGGGATTGTAACTCTTCTTTTTGGGATCTCCCCTTCCCAAATACTATGGCTTTAAAATATATTTCCACTTCATCTCATTTTCCTTATCCATTGTTGGCTAACTGCTCTCTTTGCTTGGGCTCTCCTCCTGGATCCCATGTTTCCTAGTCTTTTGAAGAACCTTCTTCCGATGTTTCTGAGGATTCAACCATTCATTTCCAACTTCGCAACAGATTGATTTCCATTCCCACAGAAGACTCTAGGGGTATGGTCCCTAATCTATAATTTATGAAGACAAAAAAGTGTCGAGGTAGAATTTCACATATTTCAATAGATCAATATCGGGCACCGGTTGATATTTATTGAGGCCGACAACAGTCTATTATTGGGGCTCTTAGAGCAGTAAAAACCCCTGTAGGGGTTCCCCCATGAAACTCCTTTCCTTTAATTGTATGGTTTTGGCGAGTCCCAAAAACAAATCATCCTTGAAGAGGTTGGTATCCCTACACCAGCCTAATGTTGTTAATTTTCAAGAAACTTTAGCAGATGAATTCTTGGCTACCAAGACTAACTACTCTTTTCCTGGGATGGATTCTCATGGGACTGGATGCTTGGGGAAGGTTGGGAGTCCTAGTCATTGGATGGTGTTCTAGAAGTATAAGATTTTGAATTCTTGGACTTCTGATTCTTGCTTGGGGGTAGATGTCTAGGTGGAAGAAAATGGCTTGGAGGTCAGAATAATCAATTTTTATGGGCCACATTCGGATAGGATTCCTTTCTAGGATTATTTGATTAGAAAATATATAATGAAGGTTGAAAATATAATAATAGGATGGGATTTCAATTTCTCTTTGGGGGAAGCTGAAAGTTGTGGTCCCTCGACACACCCTGATCCTCAAGCAGCGTACTTCAACCATCTTCTGTCTTCAAATGGATTTATTGATATATAATCAATTAAGCGTCTTCCCACCTGGAGGAATATTATGGTTTGGGAGGCTTGTGTCACCAAAAGTTTAGATTGTTTCTTGATCTCATAATCTATGTCGATGCTTCCATTCCAATTTCGTCAATGGATTCGGAGTGGAGGTGAATCAGATCACTCCTCGGTTTGGTTAGATTTTGAAGGTGGTCCCCAAAATCCGTCTTCCCCATTCAAATTCAATTATACTTGGTTAAAGGATGAGGGTTTTCAAAATTTGGTTAAGTCTAACTATATTCATTTAAAATATTCAGAGGGAATTTTGGTTGCCATCCAATTTGTGACAAATCTAAAGAGAATGAAAAAGATGGTCATTCCTTGGGAAAAAACAAAACAAAAATAATATGAGAGAGAACTAAAAAGTATTGAGGACTAGATGGATATGATCTATCAAGATAAATATTATGGGTTCTCCTCAAGTTCCTCTTGAGAAAATTTGAAGAGTCTTGAGTTAAGACATAGACAATTGTTGGCAGATCAAGAAGCAACATGGAGGCTTAAAAGTAAAGGAATCTGCATAGAGAATGAGGATGAGAATACACTTTTTTCCATGTCTATGCCAAGGAGTATAAAACAGCCAACACAATTTCAATCTTAAAGGATCGGGAGGGAAGATCAACTACTTCTTTTGAGGGGCTAACGAATATGAGGAGAATCCAATTTCATTCCTTATTCAAAGCAAACATATGAGTGAACATAGTTGATTTCATAAGATTGGATTTATATTTTCCTATGTTTGTGAATGAGGAAGGGAACTGAGATCTCTATGCAGAATTCACTAAAGTTGAGTTGAAAGAAACTCTTGAAATCTTTCAAAAGGATAAAATTCCAGGTCTAGACGGATGGACAGTTGAATTCTACATTGGATTTTTTTATCTTATCGAAGCATACCTACTTAAATTCATTGAGGAATCCAAAATAAATGGAGGAATTCATATTCCTCTCAACACTACTTTTATATCCCTCATTCCTAAGGTGGATGATCCCCAATCCTTTGATGACTTCGGGCCTATCTCACTTTGTAATTGCATTTACAAAATTATAGCCAAAATCATAGCCCGTAGGCTGAAGCCACTTCTTTCGGAATACATATCAAAAGAAAATTTTGGTTTTATTGAAGGACGTCAAATCCATGAAGAAATAGGAGTAGCTCAATAATGTATTCGTAGGCTAAAGACATCAAGAGAAAAATGTACCATTATTAAGATTAATCTTTCAAAATCTTTTCATAGGGTAAATTGGTCTTACATTCGGCTCTTACTTACTCATATCGGGTTTGAGGTTCCTTTTATTAAATGGATGATGGAATGTATCAGTTCAGTCACATTATTTACCCTTATCAATGGGGCATCTTCCTCTTTTTTCATTTTTGAAAGAGGTTTGTTCCAAGGATGTCCTATGTCTCCACTTCTTTTCCTCCTGGTGGATGAGGGTTTGAGCATGGATATTTCTAATGCAGTCAGATCTGGGGAATTCCAAGGAATCCAAATAGCCTCATGTCTAAGGATCACGCATCTCTTATTTGTATATGATGTCCTTATTTTTTTTCAGTGGTCGGGTTCGGGATGCGGAAGTTCTAGAAAAAATTGTATCCCTCTTCCGCTCAGCTACAGGGATGAAAATAAATATACAAAACTCTACCCTCACTATCTCATATATGGAAAGAGAGGAAGTGGATACTTATTGGAGTATTTTCCTTACATAGTCTAGGACATCTCAAGGGGTCTAAAATATTTGGGGTTTCAACTGAAGCTGAAAAACTATCGCAAAGAATATTGGAAATGGTTGTTGTCAAAATTGGGGAAAAGTTTAAATGGTTGGAGCTTCAGGTGGTTATCTAGAGAAGACAGACTCACTCTAACCAAAGTTGTTCTGGAAGACATTCCAGTCTATTGGAAGTCACTAGCCTGGATTCCAAATGGTGTGCTGGAAAATATTAGATGGACTTGTTCCCGCTTTATCTGGTCAAGTTCAAGGGATAAGTTCACTCAGCCCTGGGAAAAATGGGACTGTCTTGCACGACCAAAAGATTTGGGGGGATGCAGACTCAAAAATATTTTTCTGTTTTCCAAGGCTTTGGCGATAAAGTCAAGGTGGCACCTTATTTCAGTCACCAGTCCGTGGTCACTGGTAGTTACACAAAAATATATTTTCCCTGATACAGTGGAAGACTAGATCTGATCTCCAAACAAGTCAATTCTTCAATGCTCCATAGTTTGGAAATCTTTGATATCCTCCTTTTCACTAGTAGGGGAAGGTCTGGCTTGGATGGCAGGTAAAGGAAACCACTTTCATATAGGTATCGATCCCTGGCCTGGGAGTGGGACCTCTCACATTCTACCAGATGAGATAATTAATCAACTTCATAGGCATAATATATCCCTTCTCTCCCACCTCTATTATCCTAACATAACTACCCTATGCAATCAAGGTTGGAAAAGTGTTGCATCTCTAGGGTTAAATGGAGATTTAGCAACCCTATTTGAAAAATATATCATATCACTCCAGAGATTCCACATTAGACTCTCAGATAGGGAGGATGATTTGGTATGGAAAAAGGATCCATTAGGGTCTTACACCCCCAAAAACGGCTACATAGCCTTGAATATAGACCTCCTTCAGTAGAATCCCAGTTGGTGGTGGAGGGAATTATGGAAGTTAAAATGCCCACAAAAAGTCAAAATATTCATATGGGCAGCCCTAAACGAAAAAATTCCAACTTGGGAAAATCTAAGAAAGCATTAGTTTGAAGGACCGGGCAAATATCCTCTTTGTCAAAATGATAATGAATCTACATTCCATATTCTCATCTCCTGTTCTTTTTCAAAGAGAGTTTGGATCGAAACTTTTGCAAGCCTCGGGAAGAATTGCATATGGCGTAGAACCACTTTGCAATATGTTTGGAAGGCTTGGATCTGTGATCCAAGGTTTAAGGAGTTAAAATCTCTCCCTTTCATTATTAGCTGGGGCATTTGGCTGGCCTGGAATGCAATGATTTTCATTGAAAAAAGCTTTGTCCCAGAGAGAATTGTCACCCAAATTCTGTCCATCCAATCACATTTCCCTCAATCAAAAGAAGGTCTTTCCTTGCATCTAAAGCAATCGACGGCCATCGACACTTCAAATCCCTGGGCATAATTCGATGGGGCTTCTCATAATTACACTTGCAGGGGAGGAGCAGTTTTTTCAACTTACCGAAAACCACTAATTTCATATAAAAATTGGAATGGGTCAAGGTACAAATTACTATGTTTAACTACTGGCATTGAAACTGCTACTTCTATTTTGCAGAGAGAAGGAAATTCTTCACATTCAAATCTTTGTTGATTCTATGAATGTCATCAACTAGGAAAGAAAGCTTCAATAGTGTCACAATATTTTTCTTTTTGTTATTTTGGAGGATATCTTTCGTTTGTTGGAGGTATTTGATTCAGTGGTTATCTCCCATGTCTACAAGGACAGGAACGTGTTAGTGGATGCCCTGTCAAAAGCAGGACTGCAACTAACTCTGGATCAATGGCACATCACAGAGTATAAAGGGGAGGAATCACATGTTTTTATCATCAACCTTTTATAGAGGTTCTGAGGCAGACGTGGGAATGAATATTTTTCTCTCCTTTCTTATCATTTTCATGATTGGCGCATTTTGGTCACAATTTGTTTCTTATATTTTTCTCACCAAAATATCTCATCATGCTTCAATTATTGTTTTCAACAATTATTAGCAACAAATAGAAAACGATGTGGAACTATAGTCTAACTACTTGGTAGATGAAAATAGATTATCAGCTTACATCTATGCCTTTTTTTGAAGCTCCCTCTACATGTACATATAATGTTATTACTCTACAGTCTATATTCCACATTGTTCTAGGTGATGTAAATTATTGTCTTATAGTCCTACAAAGGAAATTATGTTCTTAAAAATCCCTTTTTGTGGTCACTTGTTTTTGGGCCAGTGTCGAGGGACACTTTTTTATGCCCAAAATACACACAGGGGGTGTGTTGTGCTCTTAGAAGCACCTACAAAATGTAATTTTGTCTCTCCGGATGAATAAAATTACACTTTTTTTCTAAGGAAAATAATAATAATAATAGTTAAATAATATATAATAGTTATTATAATACTAGTTAAATAATATATAGTTAAATAATAAATTTATATGACAAGGTTTTATTGATCAATTCATCCATAAGCAGTGTTGATTATCTTATCCGATCAATATAATTCATATAAGTACAATCAGATGGTTGAACTGCATCTAATGGGAGATTAAAGATATATTATAAGCTAAACTCTAGCGCTTGTAACAGAAATCCACTCAACTGCATTCATTGACATATCATCTTTCACACGGTTTTGAAATAATACACTGCAAATCGAACACAATATGCCTTTCATGATCTTTGGTTACAAATGAAACATAGTAGTTTTTCATAATCACTTTATGAAATTATTTTTTCACAAATTTCTTTTCCTAAATTGTAAACATTTTTTGTTACACATAAGAATATAGTTCCAGTAAAGTAAATGGAAATCTTATTCAAAATATATATATTTAATTTACGTAACACTAAAAATTTCATAGCTATTATCTTATACCATAGTTTGAACCCTTGAGGTTCATAAATCCTTGGAAAACCTCTCGCATGAAATATCATACGTGTGTATGGAAGTACGTTGGTTGTGTCCATTTCATTATAATGAAAAAAATAGACTATGAATCTTCAGTCAGTTCAATGAGGACTTGATATCTTTGTAAGGGGAGAGGATGGGATAGAAATACTCAGACTTCTACCACTGAGTCTCTTTGATCTGTAATCCCCTCTGCAACCTTCAACTCCTGACAGAGGTTTCTTGAGTTGTAGTGGATGAATTTAAGTCTCTTCTGGAGGCGATGTGGGTACTTGGAAATTAGTTTAACGAACTCAAATCCGAAGAAATAAATTCAATGAAATCGACAACTCCTATTCGCATTGTCGATCCTCTCATACCCTCTACTTTCTTGGATGGATGAAATCCTAGAGATGCAGACTTTTTTTCACATATGTGGAAAATCGTAAATTGCATGGATTGATTGAATACTAATAAATCATCACGCGTTGTGTATGTTTCCTTAGGAGGCCTCACGGTTCTTTCAAAAGAAAAAATCAATGAGATATCTCTTGGGTTGAATGCGAGTGGATATTCATTTTTATGGGTTATTCATCCATCCTCTTTAAAAGGGGAGATTCACAGTGACGAAAACTCACCAGAGGGTTTCCAAAATGGAAGATCTGAACAGGGACTCGTCATTTCTTGGTTTCCATAGTTGGAAGTGCCTTCTCATGCATCTATCGGTGCATTTATGACACACTGTGGATCGAATTCAACGCTATAAGGCCTCATATTGGGAGTTCCCATGTTGGTGGTTCCTCAGTGGAGCGATTAGGCGACCAATTCTCTATACGTTGCATAGAAGTGGAAGATAGGATTGAGATTGAGTAAACAACCAACAAATGGATTGGTAGCGAAGGACGAAGTGGAAAAGGTATTAGGATAGTCATGGAAAGTGAGCGCGACAATGAGATTAGGATGAATTATTTATGGTAGAAGACATTAGAAAGTGAGGTGATGGTAGTGTTGAGTGCTCAACACACCCTAAAAGCCTTATGAGATTTTATCACTTTTTGGGTACCAGTTGTTTTCTTTTACTGTCTAAATTGAGTTCATATGGGTGGAATGGTTTGTTTTGTTTTGTTTTCATGACTCTTATCAATCAAGTCAGAGTGTTTGAACTTGTTAGATGAAACCTTGTGTCTAAAATAACTTTACATCCTAAATAAGAATCTGCAGCTAACTTTGCACCTAGCGCGCTTGTGTTCGACATAGGTAAAATTCAAGCAGGTAAGTGGCCACATAGTTACACTAATCATCGATCGCTGATGCACCATCAACATCAGTAGAAAGTGGAGTTGGTTTGCATGACTATCCTCCATGAAATTTCAAAAGATAGTCAATCCCCATCGGCATCGACAAAATACGGGAAGGATAGACATTGACAAGGTCGTAAAGAAATCACTGATAGTCAATGACTGATGCGCTTTATCGAGGTCAGGGAAATCTAGACAGGTTAAAAAAATCATTTTTTTCTACGACAAACATATCGCCAAGCGTCGATCCCTGATACACTTTCGGCATCGGGACTTTTTGCGAGACTCGATCCGAGATCACTTGGGTAGGTTTATTGTCGATCGTCGATCCTCGATACTTTTCAGTGTTGGCAAGATATGATCGGGTTCTAGAACGTATAGCTTAAATAAAGTCTCAATTCTGATTAACACGAGTAAATGAAGACATCAGTATCGAGTTCCATGTGTCCTTATCACGTAAGGGTGTCGTACGACCTAGTTTCATCTCGATTCATCTTAAGGTTTCTTGTGTCCTAGTCACACCTCTAGGTCAACTTCACCACATTAGCTCTGTACAAAATGATCTATCGACATCAGAGATTTTGAAATAAGTTATCAACGAAAAGGGCTCGAAGCAGAATCTTGACCCCTGACTCACCAACTGGACTAGAGAAACAATGGAATGTTTGCGGCATAAGATATGATCGGATTTGGACAATTAATAGACCAGTTAATGCTTGATCCTGCATTTCTTTATACCTTGTGCACCAATTGAAAAACAACAATTTTAATTCATCGATAGGCCATGTTACAACATGTGCCCGCGTCGTCAACCCACGATCCAATTTAATTTTAAACATATTTGAAGATTTGGTCATAGATTTGATAAAACTACACTCATAACCTGAATTGAATGGTTGATAAAACTACACTCATAAATCTATAGAATGGTTTTGAACAAACTCATTATGTGCACAAGTTTGAATTCCAGAGCATCTGAAGAAGAAAATCAAGCATCTCGAGACTGTGTTGATCCTCAGATTATCAAAACCAGGTTAAACAAGATGCAAAGGTATGTGTTCAAATTTGTGAATTTGTTGGTCGTGATTTATATATACATATGATCTCTTACACAGTCTCTAACTATGTTCTAGCTATAGGTAAAATATCACCAAAAAATCCAACCACCAGACGCTTATCGAGATCACCCAAGCTAAAGGAAGTTGAGACAGGTGAAGGTTCTTCTCCAAGGACCACGAGGCAGTTGGAGTACGCTCCCAAGGTGGAGCCTATCATTAAAACATTAACTAAGAAAGATTTTTTCCAACCTCTAGTCTTAGGTGATACAGAAGAAAGCACCAGATCCAAAATAATGCTCCCATGGTGGGGGGACCTTTTTAACAGAATCAGTCGGGAAGAATACCTAGAGTGTATCCCACATAGTGACCCGAATGTAAGGGTGCTCGATGACCAGGTGTTCCCGAACATCCGATGGTCATATTTACACATGGTAGCCAGTAGAACCTCAGTTTTACCTTACATAGAGGTTTTGAAGTGGCTAATCAACCATACATACAGGCATAATTTCTTGATCAATGATGAGAATGGTGGGTGTGTCGTATTTTTCCTCCCGACAGAGGTCCAAAAGTATTACAAAATTAGAGACCCAGAGGAGCGACTAAACACAAAATTTGTGGTGAAGTTCTATGAATTCCATGACACCATCTAGTTGATGGACTCATTGTGGAAGGAGGACAAGAATTTTACCAACTGGAGCAATGACTGGTATGGGATGGTTAACTTGAGGGAGCCATACATCTATTTGATGGCTCTCATCTACCAACTATATGCAGAGTAGTAATACTCCAAGTTTTCGGAAGCATGGATGCCCTTATCATACACAATGGTGATCATAGAGAGCAACGTCAACTAGGGAGTGATAATTTCCAAACAATTGAGCATCTATGTACGACGGGATTAGACGTCGAAAGAAGGGGAAACACCCACTTTCCACATGGCCTCGTACCTACTCGATGTCATCTTCATGATAAATGTCTTCATCGACATGAATTTAAGCTGGCATGTTGCAGAGCTCTCGATCCACGTTTATTTCAGCATACTATGGGAGAACATGTATAAAAAATCCTGTGAACTCATATGCGATGAATTCATCGCTCGTATTCATTTTATCATATTTAAAAACAATGCCCAATATTATCCACAACAACCAAGAAAATGGTAGAAAAGGTAGGCCATTGGTATGTAGATGAACGCTCAACCTATATCAGGGTGTTTGGGGCCACCAGATCACCACATCTCCTACCCTCTCACGTCCTAGACCGACTCATTGTGGGAGAAATTTGCTATCAAACTATCCTGCAGGGTTATAACTCCACGCTAGTCAAGAACAAGAAGCGGGCCTTCATACCCTACGATTTCCATGTGGGGTTTTATCTAGTAAAGGACACTGCTCAAGCAAAACAGGAAGGGATAAGCTAACTTGAATTTAGGTTCTTGATAGGCCAATTCCACAAGAACTACCCTAAAGGCCTAGTCCTCCAACATGCTTCATAGGTATCATCTTGTTGGCCATACACTCATGATAAGTTTGAGGATGAAATTTTCACAAAGTGAGCTCAGCACTAGGAAGAGGTAGTACAAAGGATGTCCAACCCAATTATGACCAGGTTCAAAGCCATGAGCATGGATTAACAGGTGGATACAATAGAGCAGTCGACTCAAGAGGCCCTCAGAACCAAGGAAGAATCAGAGTAGCAGAGACCACAGAGGCACAGAGAAGGGGACTTCTCTTAATATAAATGGCATAGAGAATCATTTATCAGTTGAAAAAAAACCCTGATCTAGTAGATATGATGAGAATTATAGCTGATGACCAAATAGAAATCCTAGGAGAGCCAAGTGGCCTAGAGCAGATACAAATTGAAGAAATCGTTGGGCCAGAAAACCCTGAAGTTCCACCACATGATCACCAGGGGAAATTTCAACCTAGCCTAAGATAGTGAGGACATCAGGAAGAAAAAGTGTACCAAATCCCTTGTTCGACTTGATAACTATTGGGCACCAAATCGGGTTATCTTTCTGTTGCATTTCCATTACCTTTTTGACCTTTTTGCACTTATTTACCTATGTTTACTATGATAAACCTATGAGGTAAATACCCCTACCTTTCCTATTGGAGTATTTTATTAATGAAGTAAAGTCGCGGAGTTTTGCCTATTCGCAGCACTAAAACAAATGTTTGACTGCAGCTTCTGGAGAACATGACCATGGCTTCATCATGTAGCAGATCCGCTCTTCACAACAACAACCAAGCCATAAAGAGGTTGCGCAACTCGAGTCGCAGATCCCTGAACCATCCTGGGAATTTCGCTGATCCTGTCCATCTGGTACTGGTGTCATTCCAACTAATGTATATTTTATGGGATACAGTTACCATGTTTTGGGGAAAGAGGTTGTTCTCCCTTTTGATGTATAAAAGATAGTTTCTTCCTGTAACTGGGGATGACCCCATTGAGATTGTAATAACCTTTTTCAGATTTATAAAACACTATCTATTTTGTTGTCTTCATCTTCGCTGTGACCAACGCATCCCTGATCAGAGAGTTGGGCCCTCTCTTTTGATTAGGTGTTGCGTCTTCCTGTGTGTGTTATTTATCAGTTTATGCTTGTTGTTACAATGTGTTATTTATTAGTTTATGCTTGTTGTTACAGTGTTTTATTTATCAGTTTATGCTTGTTGTTACAGTATGTTATTTATCCGTTTATGCTTGTTGTTACAGTGTTATTTATCAGTTTATGCTTGTTTTTACAGTGTGTGATTCTTATGAGTACTTTTCGGAAGTTGTAGTCAATCTGGTTGACAGTAATGTTTTGAATCTTAATCGTGAACCCTTGGCCAGAACGAATTGTACTCTTGCCCCTGCATATACCTTGCGTGTTGCCTTGAAAGGATACGCACTCGGATTGATAAATTAATCTAGGAAAAGGGTGAATAAATCGTTCATACCTGGACACCAACATTTTGGCATCATTGTCGGGGAGGCTAATAAGGTGCAACACAATGATCCAGACCAACCAGAGGGTCAGTCTCTCGTCCTGGGGAGAGAACGAGTTTTCTCACTCTGCTTCAGGTCCTGAGCATAGGTGATCTTTCCTCTTTTTTTCTTTTTTTTCTTTTCCATTTTTGTCAATCTCTTGTCCTGGGGAGGGAGGAGTCTTTTGACGCCCTACCCCAGATCCCGAGTTAGATTTATTTCTTTCAAACCCTTGTGTTTTTTTTGGAAACCCTATCTTTTACCCTGGGGAGGGAGGAGTCTTTTGACACCCTGCTTCAGATTTGAAAAGTATCAAGTCTTTCCATGGTGTGTTTGTTCTTGTCCAGGGGAGGGAAGAGTCCTTTGATGCCATGCTCTAGGCCCTGAACCTTAGAATCTTGTTTTTTTACCTGCCTTTCTTTTTCTTAAGATCTTTTGTCTTGGGGAAGGAATGGTCCTTTGACACCTTACTTCAAGACTAAAGAATTGTAGGTTCATGCCAAGACCCTCCATCATACCAACACTTATATGAAAAAGGAACCGAATAACGAGCGCAAAGGGAAAGCCCCAAAGAAGGGAAGACCAGATTTGGGAAGAAAGACCTACTTCCAACAGATTATAGAAAAGGTTGAATCAAAAACATCATCTTGCGCAGCCGTGAGACCAAGGGTATGAAGAGTGAAGTCTGAGGGACAATCAGTAGATCAACCAGTGTTGTCTACAACATTCTTGGGTGACACAACACAACAGGTCCCTCCAGCAGTTGAAGAAACATCTAGTAGCATACCTGACCAAGGAAATCTTAAGCTGGTAACAGAGGGGGAAGAGGTCGCAAGCAAAACCTTGACAGGGTCAGACCACTCCAGCAAGAGAGAGGAGGTTCTAGCCGAGGAATCAAGTCATCAGAACGCATGAGAAGGGATCGAAGGAGTATTTTCATCACCAAGGGACCGAGGAAGTGCTACTAAAGAAACTCAGATCCAAGGGGTAAGGAAGCCTCAACCATCTCCTACAGAACCTGGTGAAATACCCAGCGGTTATTGGAAGATATTTATGGCTCCCACAACCTCCACTATCGAGTTTCCAATCAGATACCTAGGAGTTGGTGCGCCCACAAAGCCTATCCCATTAGCAGCCTTACCAAAATTTCATGGGCTTGTTTTAGAAGATCCCAACACATTTCTATTCAAATTTGACATAGTGTACCAAGGGTATGACTACACGACGGAGGCCCAAAAGTTAAAAAAAATTACTTCTACATTAAAAGGGACGGATCTGCGATGGTTCATGGGCCTTGGAGGAAGCTCTATTTCCACATGGGATAATATGAAGACAACTTTTCTGGAAAATACTAGGATTATTGTAAATCCCGGAACATTAAGGAAGAACTTTTCAAGTTCACACAAAAAGAAGATGAAAGTTTGGAAGATTGTGTGGAACGATTCAAGTACACCTTATAGAGGTTGGGTCACTCTGACCTGGATAAGGAAATTATAAAAATTATCCCCCTCCGATCTTTCTGTGAGGACTCAATGGAACTATTGAACATTGTGGGAAAAGGAGACATCTCTAAGGAAATCTTTGAAGGTATCTATGAATTATGCATTCAGTGCTCAATAGGACTTGCAAGAAACAGATAAGGAATTTTCTCAGTAAAAGGTTCTGGCAGAGGTGTTACGAAAGAAAAAATTGGAAACCTGCTAGACAATCTGAGGACGGACATCCTCAGCACCCTGTCAGCGCATATGGATACACTGCAACTAAAATAGAAGCAGCTAGAATTGGATAGGACTATGGCGATATTATGTCCGACGTGTAGAAAGAAGCACCCAAAAAGGGAATGTGCACTAAAATCCATAGAGGAATGTGCAATCTGCGAGCTAAGTCATGCAACAAGCTCATGCCCCTCCCTGCCAGGCCTGAAAGAAGTATTTCAAGGAACGGGGAAATACATGGAGAAATTGTACCTCATGGGGTCTAGAAAGCCATGGCAACCTCTACCACCAATGGGAAATCAGAGTATGTACTCAGATCCATCTCAATATTTCAATAATTCTAATATGAATCCTCAGTCCATGCCCTATCGTTCCATGTGGCCACAATACCAGTTTCCACTATGGCAACAGTGGAACCCTCAATCCAGTTCAAGCTCCCCATGGGATCCAACTTGGCAAGGATCCCCTCCTGGGAAGTTTCCTCAATCGATGCCACAACATCAACTCCAACTTCCCTCTAATGTGCCTCCAGGTAATCAACCTGCCTATCCTTAGCTCCCAATCCAACCTGATCTGAATCCTAATAGCAAGGGAGCTCATCAAATTGACATTCTTAACCTACCTTCATATAACATTTCCACTGCAGAGTTCTACGAAATGAATCTACGATCAGGGCGGACAGTTAATGTTCAACCTCCTCCAGTTACCATTGAACAACTCGATAGTGAAGGTAAAGAATCAGAACCAATTAATAAAGAGCCAAAACAAACTGATAGAAACCAAGCACCTCCTATAAAACAACATTAATCTGAACCACCTTACCCAGAGAGACTAACTTTGAGTAAATCAAGCCCTCAAGCTAAATTTGATTTATTAGGAGAATTACAGAACTTATTTGTTAAAATTCCCTTATTACAAGCTATGAAGGATGTGCCAATATATGCAAAGACTCTTAGGGAATACTGTTCAAAGAAACCTACAAAGAAATCCAAAGACCCCCTTACCATTCATGTTATGGGAAAATTATCAGATTTCATGACGGGAAAGTCAATGCTTGAAAAGTATGGAGATCCGAGGAAAACAATTCTGACAGTACAAATTAATGGGGTACAGATTCTGAATGTGTTGGTAGACCTGGGTGTTGCCATCAACGTTATCACCACTGAAACCATGGATGCATTAGGTCTTTGTAACTTGAAACATACACCTACAGTATTGGAATTGGCAGACCAATCCACAGTCAAACATGTAGGAAAGTTGGAAGATGTAACAATTTCAGTGGATTCGTGGAACAATCCTATAGATTTCCTGGTCTTATAGATGCAATCTTCGGTGGGAAACCATCCTTTGATTTTGGGTAGACCATGGTTGGCTACTGCAGATGCTTACATTGGGTGCCAATCAGGGCACATGGTTATTTCCAATGGGCACAACATTAAGAACTTAGTGTTATACCCACCCGCAAAACCAAACCCATCCATAAAACCAACAGGAAGCAAGAAAATTTTATCTAGGAAAGAGTCTGAAACATAAAATGAGGAATTGAGGCTAGTTCTCACTATTGGACAATCCCTTCAGTTGAAAATAGAATCGGAAGGTGATGTAATCACCTCCTTATGGATGATCCTTGCTCCATTTCTGAAACAAATCAACGATTCCTAGAATCTATCCTAAGCTGTGAGACTTAGGAAACAATTGAAACAACATAAGGATCATAGGAGCTACCTGTCGATGCACCCAGTGAAAGTGTCCCAATAGAACTAGAACCAGGAAAAACCCTAAATATTAATCCAACCCTGTTAGAATCCCAGAAGAAGCAACTTGTGGATGTCCTTCAGAAACACAAAGAGGCCTTCACCTGGGATTATACAAATATGAAAGGGATCCCTACTAATTCATGTACCCATCATATATACATTAAGGAGGATTGTTGTCCTATGAGACAACCTCAGAGAAGGATGAACCCCACATTGAAAAATGTTGTGAAAGAAGAACTTCAGAAATTACTAGACGTAGGTTTTATTTACCCCATATCAGATAGCCAATGGGTCTCCCCATTAGTAATGGTCCCTAAGAAAAATGGTAAATGGAGAATATGCATGGATTATCGAGAATTAAATAAGGCAATGCAGAAATATCATTTTCCTTTGCCATTTATTGATCAAGTTTTGGACACATTGGCTGGAAAAAAGTTTTTTTCTTTTCTAGATGGGTTTAGTGGGTATAACCAGATCTAGATAGCTCCTGAAGATAAGGATAAAACCACTTTCACATGCCCCTGGGGAACATTCGCATACCAGGTACTTCCTTTTGGCC
>SNQJ01S0003231.1:75367-93201 GCA_010110895.2 Picea sitchensis
CGCATCCATGGAAGGAAGTAGCAGAGTTCGTCATGAGATATATGACTTGCGAAGGGAGATACTCCACCATATTCAAATACCATCTCTGAATACTAACTCACCTGCGATTTCTCCAAGCAGAGGCTTTCTCACTAAATGTGCCTTATTTCTTATTGAGAAGCCTTCATCTAATGGCACATTCGGCTCAGGAGTCGCGACAGGTATTGGTGACCATCACCCACCATGGGTTGGTTCATATGTTAGTAATGAATGCCATCAGAAAAATCATGATCCCATGTGAACTGTTTCGGGATTCCATAGAGGAAGAAGTAGCAGTCGTTGTGGCTGCTAGGGAAGATGAACCAGAAGCCACGGAGGAGGAAAATGTAGGAGAAGATGACTATGTTGACCAAGAGGAACCGGAAGAGATGGATATGGAAGATGAAGCATTTGAAGAAGAGGTTGCTCCCTAAGAGAAATCTTAAACCATGGAACCAATGGAAGATGTAGAAGTTGACACAAAAAGGCCCACTAGTACCACAACCGAGGCTATCCCACAAGAACCAGCCTCGCCTATGGAACTAGCAGAGAAATTTGATAGCATGACAACCATAGAAGTGGTGTCACAACAGACAGGAGCGGGTGAATTGGTCGATATTGCAACCAAGGGTACTCCACAAGGACCTCCTGTCACCATGGAGTCGATGGAGGAGGATAACCAGAATGAAGAAGAGGTCGTGACCACCCCGACCATAGATCCCATGGAAGAAGTTCTGGGAGAACTAGGGCGTGAGGTTGGCGTCGAACCACAAGAACCAACGTCGACCTCGGGACCGAATATTGAAGATCCCTTCCAGTTCTCCTTTTTCTCCTTTATTCCAAGAGGAGCAAGGCAAACTCATTCCCTTCGGTGTACAGAAGAAGATCTTGCCATTCCTCCAACTCTATCACAAAAACCACAACTATGTGGGGTGGATGATACTCAAATAGACACATTAGCAGGAGAGAATATCTCAAGGGAACCACTGGTCGTGATGAACGCGTAAAAAGAGGAAATAGTTGTAGGTGAAGAGGAGGGACCAAGAAAAGCGGTCCCGACAAATGAGCCAATGGAAGCTCCAGGCGAGAAGGTCGTAAGACTCCCAGTCAAACAAAAACATCAGCTACAATTTAAGGAGACAATGCAGTTTAAGATGGAGGTCAGGAAACTAAGGAAACATGTACACAAAATGCAGGATTGGATGAAGAAATACAAGCAACAAGCTAGAAATTCCAAGGCCATAGGAGTAGAAACAAAGACTCAGACAGACTAGGTAGCCATAACCTCTGCTACTACTCAAACCGACCCGGTCGAGTGATTGTTTTAAGACCATGAGCATGCCTTAATGGTCGAAGTGAAGACTTGGAAATCTACTACGGCTTAGTATCAAAACAAGATCAGAAGAACTCAGGAATGAGCCTCCACAACTATTTTTGAATATGTGGAGTGTATAGACATCATGAGATTAAGGCATGAGAAGCAGCAGCTCAAGATGGAACAGCTGGAAAAGCAAGTGGCAGAGCTAAAAACGGATAAAGAGAAAATGTTTAATTTGGCGCAAGAGGTGATGGCATGTCACCCCCATGCTTCTTGTTATTCTTTATTCTTACATGAACATTTTCTTCTATTCTACATGGAGAACATAAAAAATGAGATTAGTTATAAAATAGAAAATGGTGTACAATTCCTCCAAATAATGAGGCACCACGACGTGCCAACTCAACATTTGATGTGTGAATTTTACCTGCATGGATATCTGTTGCGCCTGGACAGAGACTTCAATTCGGTCTCGTATGTGGGAGACATTCATTTAAGGGCCCTCACCTCTTACACTTTCAACCAAATCAGCTGGCAGAAGGATTTTAACACATTTGAATCTAGTCAAGTTACAAATCCGTTTATGGTAAGAGGAGAACTTGAGAGGTCAGTCACCATGTTCAATAAACACAACACCTTTTTGGGAATTGAGGCGAATAGAGACAGAATGTTGAGGACACAAAATTGGTGCCTTGATCTTTGCGTTAAGAAAATAGTCACATTTCATGAAGAGGCCCTTGATTGCTGTCAGAAAAGGTGGATGATGACACCTATAGTTGTTTGGAACAGGGAACCTTTTGGGGCACCAAATTTTTCATGAGTGCTCCCCAGGGTGCCCAGATATGTGGCATGTGTCTGAACAAGCGGGGTTCGATGGATGGGACTCCAGTTTTAGTTTCCCACTATTTGGTTGCCAGTAGAAGATTACACTCCAATGTATATCGTCCTAGAAGATTGGTGGGAAGAATTCCACCTTTCAGATGGTTTTAAAGTTCCAGGGACATAGATGGCCGAAGAATATGATCTCACCCATTTTCAGGAAGCCAACAATCAGCGAAATCCAGACCTGCGAAGGCGGTGAACTGCATGAGGGCATGCAGAAGGCTAGTTGGGGGGAGATGTTGAGCACCAAATCGGGCTATCTTTCTGCTGCATTTCCATTACCTTTTTTACCTTTTTGACCTTTTTGCACTTATTTACTTATGTTTACTATGCTAAACCTATGAGGTAAATACCCCTACCTTGTTTATTGGAATATTTTATTAATGAAGTAAAGTCACGGATTTTTGCCTATTCGCAGCACTAAAACGAATGTTTAACCGCAACTTATGAAGAATAGGGCCAGGGCTTCATCCTGCAGCATATCCGCTCTTCACAACAACAACCAAGCCATAAAGAGGTCACGCAGCTGGAGTCGCAGATCCCTGAACCATCTTGGGAATTTCGCTGATCCTGTCCATCTGGTACTAGTGTTGTTCCAACTAATGTATATGTTTGGGGATATGGTTACCATGTTTTGGGGAAAGAGGTTGTTCTCCCTTTTGATGTATACAAGACAGTTTATTCCTGTAACTCGGGATGCCCCCATTGAGATTGTAATAACCTTTTTTCAGATTTATAAAACACTATCTATTTTTTTGTCTTCATCTTCGCTGTGACCAACGCAACCCTGATCAGAGAGCTGGGCCTACTCTTCTGATCAGGTGTTGCATCTTCCTGTGTGTGTTATTTATCAATTTATGCTTGTTGTTACAGTGTGTTATTTATCATTTTATGCTTGTTGTTACAATGTGTTATTTATTAGTTTATGCTTGATGTTACAGTGTGTTATTTATCAGTTTATGCTTGTTGTTACAATGTTATTTATTAGTTTATGCTTGTTGTTATAGTGTGTGATTCTTATGAGTACTTTTCGTAAGTTGTAGTTAATCCAATTGACAGTAATGTTTTGAATCTTAATCGTGAACCCTTGGCCAAAACGAATTGTACTCTTGCCCCTGCATATACCTTGCGCGTTGCCTTGAAAGGATACACACCCGTATTGATAAATTAATGTAGGAAAAGGGTGAATAGATCGTTCATACCTAGACACCAACCATAACCATCTATGATGATGAGGAGAGTTTGAAGGTGTACATGGTGACTCCAGTGTAGATTCCAGAGGAGAAAGAACCTAAAAGAGCATCTACCCTAGGTCCCAATTATCCAATTCAGAGACTTCCGCCGAACGAGCATGAGGTTGAAAGTGACTTAGACACTAATCCACTCGACGTGTCAGGAACCCTAATGGACAGCTCAAGGGATGAGCTAGTATTGGGTGACCAGAAAGAGGATTTTCCACGACAAGAAATCAACATTTCAACAGTCAATTTCCAAGTAAGTATTGAACCTACCCTTGGTTCCTTAGTTTTGGCTGATACCTTACCAGATGATGAGAAACAAATGGAATTTGATCCATCGAGATATATGGAAGAGGTTCAGGAACCCATCCTAGAACAAATACACACAGTCGGGAGCCTAGGAAATACTATAACTTGGGGAGAGAAACAAATCCCCGAACCTATTGATGAGGTCACCAATATACAAGCAATAGCCTATGACCGAAAGAGAAAATTCATCATGAAGAAAACCACTAAGAAGAGGAGGCTTACATTGGATAGTTCGATTCTCATCACCACAGAGGAAAAACTGCTCAGCACAGAACATGCCAAGATGTCTGAGCTTATTGGTGCAGGGATGGCTATCATAGATGCAACCTTCGATAGATAAAGAAGAGATGAAAATGATTTGGTTGATGAACTTAAGGATTTGGAGCATCTGCACCATTTTGCGAAATACTATCAGGACTCCACGTAAGCCACGACTTTCTTGAGAAGCAAGTTCCAAGATGCCTATGACAAATTGACGAATGAACGACACATTTTTACTGCAGGAATAGCCGACTTCCAAGAATACACCCTTATGGAATTATAGACCTGCAAGGACATGGAAAGGTGGTATGATAAGTCTCACCAAGTAGTGGAAAGGATCGGTTACATTAGCGCAGTTCAAAAGGGTCAAGATGTCGAAGAGCATGACATTCAGGTGTTGAGGGACATCGACGTAGATCGGATCAGGAAAGTGGTTGAATACTGGGTGAAAATGGCCCAAGAACATCAGCTGAAGATTCAAGAGAAATGGGTCGATTGTGAAAATATTTGGGTAAATATTAATCGGGAGATGAAAGACATCGACCTCCCAGAATTTGGCTCACCCGAGGACTTTTTCGACCTACATGACATTGTCAAGAAACATGTGGAACAAGACTCGGCATGGACAACAAAGATCGCAAAGGTGGCGAGCATGGCGCCAGGTCAGGTATAGAATTTCATGGAGAGTCTGATCAAGGCTTGAGTAGTCTTGCAGTGGTTAAGTGTCAAAATAGTCAAGTATCGAGCACGGGCAGTAGAAGTAAAATAAATACTTTTGGCCCCGATGGACCAACACAGGTTCCCGTATGCCAACACATGTGAGGAACTGTTCATCAAATGGTCAGAGTATGAGAAGATTCATCCGCTCCAGTAAAACTATTTGATGACTCTTAGAAGACAGATAGATGAAAGTGCCATGTGGCGATATTTTGTTTTACTTAGCTTTCACTTTTAATAGCTATTTTTAGTTAATGTTTCATTATAAATAAGAGGATTGACATTTTAGAAAATGTCGATGGTTTTGGAAAAGACCCTCATTTTTTGGAATTGTAAAGAACTATTTCTGAACTACCTTAATTGGGAAGTCATGTTTAGGACCGGAGACAAACTTTTGTTTTTCATCAAAGGCATTGTGTGACTGGATTTGAGGAGGAACTACTTCCGACTTTATTTCATGAGTTGATGTTGTAATGAGTAAGAGATTATGAATCTATTGATAAGTTCTTTGTTTCAATATTTTTTGTAGTTCTTGTCTCTAATGATGAAATCAAATTGTTGGGTTAATGTGTGATTAATGCTAGAGCTAAGGAAACTGTTTTTCTTGCCATCATTTTATTGCATGTATGTTTTCTTTCAATAATCGTATCTTAGTCAATAATTAAAATACCAACAAGTTGATGTATTAGTACTAGGCTTGTCACAAGTGTTAAAATCTTTGTTTGCATGCTTGAGCACAAGGGTTATCCCAAGCTCAACCTTCTTCAATAGTTAAGATTCCCCCTTTTACTAGCTGGCTTATACCAACACACATCTTTTTATCATACCCATCTAATAAAATAAAATAAAAAAAGAGAACGTTTAAACTGAAGGAGGAACTTTCATAAGAAGATATCCTGTCAATCACTATGTAAAGCCCATTGATTATTTGTCCGGATCAAAAGATATGGAGAACCGTTCCACTATCAAATGTTGCAGAGTCTAATTGGGCCTTGGTGGCGGGTTTGGTTCTTGTTTTTGAGTTAAATGGATTTAGGACCCCTCAATAGGTGGAAGGTAGGTCTTCAAACAAAAATATCGAAGAATTTATCGAGGAGATTTTGTGAAGGAATCGTCCATGTCTGGTTCATATTTTCTTATTGGATGAGAATGTATAGCTTCTCGAATAACCATAAGAAAGGATATTCTATGAAATCGAATAAGAAAAAATACATTGTGGTGTTGTAATAAACTATGAATGATTCCTACATAGAAACCTCACGTTATCATCGGGGGAGACATCTCACCACAAGCTCAAGACCGCTTGAGCTAATTCTAGGTTTTTTTTTATTATTATTATTATTATTATCACTTAAAATAAATAAATAAATGTTTTGAAGTGAAAGAGATGTAGGATTATTTCATTACACATATTAGTTAACCTAGATGAAAACTAATACACAATGTGATTTGCACCTCTCCTTCATGTGTGTCATGGATTTCATAACTTTCTATATGTAGAACATGTTAACCATTTTTAGAAAAGCTATAGAGGTTGTATGTTTAGAACCTTGGATTTTACACAACTTTGTGAAATTTTAGGCCTCCCTATGCCTTTAATTGTCTCTAAATATGATTCATTTATATTCATAATCTCACTTTTGGGATATCCCTTCGACCTTCCTCAACTCTTTTCCTAATCCTCCTTGGATTCAATATTTTCCATTTCTAGGTATATTTTTGGCCTCCCACTTACCCTTTTGGACATTACAACAAACTATTCCCTTGCATAGGTTCTCCAGAAGGGAGAATCAAAAATTTAAAACACCCCATATATTTTCATAGAAGTGCATACAGAGAGAACTCGAACATGGATTTATTAGGAACCAAAACATTAAATAAAACAAGGGTAGTGTGGGATCATCACTTTGAAGAGCATGGTGTCTATGTCAATCCATGGGACATGCATTTACCATCCAATGGTAAAACTTGATGATCTTCAGTGTGGTGAATATTGAGATCAAACGGTTTCATTCCTAAGTCCCTGCAAAAATTTTCAAAGTGTAGGTAAGACCACTTTGCTTAAGATACTTTTGTTTGAATATCATGTTATAATATAACTAATTTATATTTATATATGTTGAATCAATGTTGAAATTTGACATTCACTTTTGTCTCTTGAACAAAATATTCATGACGTTTCAATATTTTTTAATAACTCACAGTTGGCCTATCTTAGGAGGAGTCAATAACCCACAAATATTAAAGAAAACAATATTTAACTTAGTAATAAGCACAAACTAAAAATAACATGCATTTGTTTAGATAGATTTCTCCAAAAATATTAGATTCACCTTACCCCCCAACGAACCAAGAGAGTCGAACTCGTGACCTCCCCAACTTAACATTGGGGGAGAGATCTCACCTCAAGCTCAAGAGCCAAATTACAACCACTAGTCACAAAGAGATGCATTTGTATGGATTTGTGCACCTACCAATCATTTTTTCATAATTGGATGGATAGGTGGTTTATGGTTTTTAAAAAACCTCCCTACAATAATAGGGAGGTGTCTTTATATTTTCTCATAAATTTATGGGCATAGTTTATGTTAGGTATCCATGTTAACTACTTTGACATTAGATAATTTCAGGGGGGTGGGTCATGGTTCTACAAAGGATATAGAAAATGTTAGGTGTCACCTAGTGTTGGGTCCTTGTCCTCTCAGGAGAAGTCCCAACCCCCTTTCTCAACATCCTCCAATTAGATAAAGCATCATCCAGACATAAGAATCCATATCCACCTTGACTCAGAGCTTGTTGCACCACATATGTTTTTTAGCATTAGTCTGACATGAGTTACCTATTGGCAGCCCAACTAGTCTCTTGTTTTATGTTTCTATTCGAAGCATTTTATTTACATCTTTTGCTTCAGTTCTGCGCAAGTGGATTCGTCAAACTGATAGCTCATACAGTACAGGTTTGTTTTTCCTGTCATTTGATTTTCATGTTTATTTTTCATGATTTGATGTTTGTTACCCTTCTCTAAATTCATGACTAAGAAGCATGAATTTAGTCATCTTTCATCTAGCAACAACTAAGAAGGAACTTGATATGTGATTATCCCATGCATAATTTAAAAGGATTTCTTGTTTCTTTTAGTTGTAACCTATGATAAATGATCTATTAATTATTGTTTCATTTAAAACATTGATTATTTCCTAGGTAAATAAAATGGATACATATGATTTTCTTTTTTGTTTTGTTTGTACATATCGACCTATATATGAACTTAAGAAAATCATTGCGTTATGAAATCCTTTGGTGAAATCTAAGCGCTTGGGTGAACACCTCATCATTACACCAAAACCTATGCCCTATCATGATCATTTACGATAACCCTTACTCCTCACCGAAATTTCTGTATTTTTCGTTCCATTATGATTACATCAAGGGTAGTTTCACGGGTTTCAAACCAGGGTTTCATGGAAAACAAAAATGGCTACATGAGTTTTACTATGTAGACCATGCATGTCCTCTGCTCGGACGGAGGAAATTAGTATTCCAAGTCGGGAATGATAATCGAGTGCTTTGATCTTATGCACATCTCGCCTAGTGCCAGGTATGTTTACCTGTCTCACTTCGAAACTTGTGTCTTTACCCCGCTCAGTTCTCATTCTAGTTTTCCTTGAAAATTTCATTTCGGTATTCTCCATTTCGTCTCTGTTATGGATCATGTCATTAGGATTGAACCTAATGGCCACCAAACCCTACTATGTCATGACGGTGTCACTGAGAGACTCACCCTGGTTGGGTGGATACCTTTCATTCAGTCATTTTGGGGTTTTAACTTAGATTTAGACAAGGATTTTTCCAAAATGTTTGATGGTTTGAGGGTAAAACTCGGTGATATGCAATTTCATGTTGATGAGGGTTTTATTTCTAGAGCCACCAGTCTCTCTGCTTCTAGAAATAAATGGTTCAATAATATTAAGGTATAAAATATCCCTTGGTAGTCATTGTTAGCATCTAAACAAATGAAGTATCATGTCAAAGGATTACCCCTGGAATTATTCTAGTCTAAATGGAACGATCTAATCCAAAATGGATCCAGGAAGGCCTAAAAATAAAATTTCCCAAAATCGGACGAAAACATTGCCATTGCGTATGTCTCGTCCTGTTGATTCTGTCCATATAATTTTTTTTCTCAAATGGATGTCGTATGCGACCGTTATCGTGTTCTGATCGATTTCCCAAATAGGAAAAAAGTCAACTAGTCAAAGGGTGGCATGGCATCCTGTGAAGGTAACATGTGGCAGGGTAGACTGGACACATGGCATATGTTGAAGGTGACACATGGTAGTGTCATAGTAGGACATGTAGCAATTGACTGGACAGACAGGGTGGTAGGATGACTAAGTAGTGACTGGGATTGTGCAAGCCAATACTGGAGTGACACGTGGCCCAATCCAATGATGCCACATGGCACCCTGGATTAGGCCAATAAGGTCGAGTCAAAATTAATTTGAAACTATATGTTGTATGAATGGAACTCGCAACCTCCCGAGCACAAAGGACTCCACATCCTATGATAACCACCATGGAGCATTCATTACTTATGAAATTATGTGGCAAGCTTGTGTATTAAAGGTGATACATTGCGGATATTGTGCATAAAAATATGTTAGATCCTAATCAAATGGCATACCAATCGTGCCATATGGAATGTGGGTTTTAAAACTCTATATATTATTCCCTTATTAAAGGGCATCTAATTACATGGAAGATTTGAACCATATATTATATGGTTGTTGGTTCAGATATATATATGACATCTGATAACATTGCATACAACATATAACATATGTTATATGTTAACATATGCTACCAATCCAAAATATATTCCACAATTTGTAATATATGGTTAATTAACTATAAAAAAAAATGCGCCCAAGTCATAGTTTAGTGCCACATTTTTATTATATGGTTTTTAAACCTTATAATACGGTGCTCAATCCATATTTCGATGCCAAGAAATCATGGGTTGTTGGTATTTAATCCCACAACCTCACTTTATTTAACCAAAAGACTTACCACTACACTAGAGGTCGAATTATTTGAAATTATGCAGAAGAGTTCACTTTATGCAGGAAAAACCAGCAAGCCAAGCAAACTTTGGAGGCTTATTTCGGGAGCTACACTCAACATTTTTCACTATCATATGTTGTATTGGGTTTATGAGGTAGAGAAGAACATAGATGATACAATCATAGATCTATTTTATGTACTTTTTATGTACTTTTAGAGCATTGAATAATTAATAAAGAAGCCTCCCCCACTGAGACAAAGGCCTGGAGACGTAGGCAACCTTGTCGAATTTTGTTATCAAGTTTTTTCTTATGATTTGTTGTTCCTTATGTTTATTTTATGTTCTGTATTGTTTAACATGGCTGCAACATTATTTCATTAAAACCTCTTACTCACTTAATTTTTTGAATGGTAATTTAACACATGCTTAAAACTTAGCCAAGTCTTTAAAGATCATTTTCAGATCAAGTGGTATCAGAGCAGGTTGACAATTGGTTTTTGAGGTTGCATGATTTTCAGGGAAAAGATGAATCATTGTGAAGGAAATCTTGTAGAAGGGGATCCAAATATTTGATCAAGAAAGAGGACTTCTCAAAGTGAGGAGATGACATCAGAAGAATGCATGTCTCATAATGAGATCAAGTTGCAAAAGACTTTATTCACCATGTCAGATATGGTAAAGGTATTATATGAGGATTACTGGGAACAGAAGAGGCCTTTCCAAGGGGAATATTTTAAACAAGATAAAAGTGAAGAAGGAGAGGATCCTCCCAAACCTCCTCCTTCACCTTCTTCTTCTCCATTAGCTTCTTCTTCTTCAAGTACAAGTTCCAAATCCACCGCAAGAAAACATTCCCATAAACATGATATGCCTTTACTTAAGCTTGATGTGAAATTTGAGTTACCCATGTATGATGGTGAAGTCAATGTAGAGAGGCTTGATAATTGGGTCAGACATATGGAAGTTTATTGTAGTGTGCAACAAATCAAGGATGAGGCAAGTTGCAACTCAAATCAATTTGGCATCGCTTCATCTTGCAAGCACAACACTCATATGGTAGCAAAGCAAGTTGTAAACTGACACGCAAGAAGTGGGTAATGTAGTTCCATCATGGAAGGATTTTGTTTTTGCACTTAGAAAGCAATTTTATCCTTTGGGTTATAAAGATAAGGCTTTAATTGAATGGCAAGGTCTTAAACTAAGAAAGGGACAAACAGTGCAAGAATACACAGATCAATTTAGTAAGAAGGAATTAATGTTGGATATTCCATTACATACCCAAGAAACTCATATGAAGTATATAGGAGGTTTACCTACACACATTCATAATAATGTATTTATGTTTGGACCTACTAATCTTGATGAGGTTTATGTTCAAGCAACATAAATTGAAGCAGGGAAAATAGGAGTTGGTGTATCAAGGGAATCTTCTTCAAGGAAAGAGGACAAAAGGAAGGGGAATGGAAAGAAATAGAATTCAGTGACAAGAAGGGAAGAGAAGCTCTCTTGCAAGCATGGAAAGAAATAAGGGCATGATGATGACCATTGCTGGCAATTACATCTTGAGAAGAGACCAAAGTGGTTTAAAGAAAGAAAAGGGAGGCAAACAGTTACAGAAACAACACGGCCAACAGACTTGGGATATGATTTAGGTGATGAAACTAAGATCACAACAGTTGGTTTGACAGGTAAAATTGGTGATAGATACGATTCTAGATGCAAATTGTTTCACATAAGGGTGATAATGAAACACACTAAGATCGATACATTGATAGATAGTGGATCTCAATCTAACTTGATTCAAAGGAAGTGGTTAAATAGTTGGGATTAAACACTAAGATGCATCATAAACCTTACTCACTTAAATGGATAAGCAACAATCATAAATTGCACATAACAAAGAAATGCACTTTAAAGTTTGTAATTTCATCAAATTTTGTGGATGAGATAAAGTGTTATGTGGTGCCACTCAATGAATGTGGAATGGTCTTAGGCAATCCTTATTTGTATGATCATAAAGAAATATTCTACAAGGAACATAATCGATATCAATTAATCAAAGAAGGCAATGAATATGTCGTACATGCTCATCACTTAAAATCAAATCAGTGCCTTCAAACAATGGAATAATTAAGGAAGGAAGCTTATGCAAGCAACACACCTATAATTGTGACTAATCAAGAAATTGATCTTAAGAATGAACATGAGATGGTTGTGGAATGGAATTTCAATCATAATTTGCTTCAAGATAAGATAATGTCGTGCAAGTACTTCAAACATATTAGCTCATTTGCAGTCATATTTATGATGTTATCGTTGCTAATGTTTTCAACATGGATGGTAGTGGCTTTAGTAAGATGTGAAAGAGTACAAGTGGATAACAATATGTTGTCAATTGTCATGGTTGTTTTGCAATTGATTATGATGAGACATGTGCACAGGAAAGAGTTTAAAGTCAAAGAACAAGTGGGGTGCCATATCTCACACTTGGTGACTAGTTAATACCCTTTTGGAGGACCAAAAGGTGTTAGTGGGGAGGCATGATCCAAAATGGATCTAGGAAGGCCTAAAAAGAAAATTTCTTGGAATAATATGAAACCAACACAATTGTGTTTGTCTCGTCGCTTTGATTCTGTCCATATAATTCTTTTTTGCAAATGGACGTTGTATGCGAAAGTTATCGCATTCTAACCGATTTCCCAAACAGACAAAAATTCAACTGCTCAAAGGGTGATGTGGCATCCTATGAAGTTGAAATGTGGAAGGGTATATTGGACACATGGAATATGTTGAAGGTGACACGTGGTAGTGTCATAATAGTACATGTCGCAGTTGACTGGACAGACAAGGTAGTGGGATGAATAAGAAGTGACTGGGATTGTGCAGGCCAATACCGGAGTGACACATGGCCCAATCCAATGATGCCATGTGGCACCCTGGATCAGGCCAATAAGGCTTAGTCAAAATTGGTTTGAAACTTTATGTTGTATGAATGGAACTCGCAACCTCCCGAGCACAAAGGACTCCACATCCTATGCTAACCACCATAGCGCATTCATTACTAATGAAATTATGTGGCAAGCTTGTGTATTAAAGGTGATACATTGTTGATATTGTTCATAAAAATATGTTAGATCATAATCAAATGGCATACCAATCATGCCATATGGAATGTGGGTTTTAAAACTCTATATATTATTCCTTTATTAAAGAGCATCAAACTCCATGGAAGATTTGAACCATATATTATATGGTTGTTGGTTCAAATATATATATGCCATCCGATAAAATTTCATACAACATATAACATATGTTATATGTTAACATATGCTACCAATACAAAATATATTCCATGATTTTAAATATACGGTTAATTAACCATAAAAAAATGTGCCCAAGTCATAGTTTAGTGTCACAATTTTATTATATGGTTTTAAAACCTTATAATAAGGCGCTCAATCCAGATTTCAATGCCCAAGAAATCATGGGTTGTTGGGATATAATCCCTCAACCTCACTTTATTTAACCAAAAGACTTACCACTACACCATAGGTTGAATCATGCCAAATTATGTATACCAATTCACTTTATGCAGGAAAAACCAGCGAGCCAAGCAAACTTTGGAGGCTTATTCCAGGAGCTACACTCAACATTTTTCAGTGTCGTATGTTGTATTGGGTTGCTGAGGTAGAGAAGAACATAATTAAGCCAGTCAAAGATTTATTTTATGTACTTTTGATGTACAGTTAGAGAATTGAATAATTAACAAAGAAGCCTCCCCCACTGAGACAAAGGCCTGGAGACATAGGCAACCTTGTCAAAGTTCGTTATCAAGTTTGGTGTTATGATTTGTTGTTCCTTATGTCTATTTTCAGTTATGTATTGTTTAACATGGCTGCAACATTCTTTCATTAAAACCTTCATACTCATTTAAGTTTTTGAATGGTAATTTAACACATGCTTAAAACTTAGCCAAGTCTTTAAAGATCATTTTCGGATCATGGCCTCTTGATGATTATCAAGAAATTTATAACTTGTGAAGGTCATTTTGGTTTGATTTTCTACTTCCACATACGTTTGCTCATATTATTTATGGGGTTTCATCTAAATTTACCCTTTTATATGCTCCGAAGCCTCCAAAAAATGGCCAGGTTTTATCAACGTTCGATTAGCAATCCCCAAATCAGTCTCTTTCATCATGGATTTATCAAAACTCTGGTCGAATATCATTTGTCTAGTTTTGGGGATAATTGGGAAAAATTTCTTATTAGAAATATTTTTTTATCCGTGAGGAATAACCCTATAGTGGGCGTAGTAAAAAATGATGAAGGGATTTTACCTCTACAATGTCCATCATAGGAATTACAAATCAAAATTCAAATTGGTGAAACCCTTGTTTCGCTATCTAAATTCCAAGATGTATCCTTACCTGTGACACGAACAACATTTAAAAAGAAGAGATTTCTCCCTAAGAAATCACTAGAAGTTGTGGTTTATGATTTAAAGGATCGATTTGGGAATAAGAGCCAACCATAGCTTGTGATCCTTGTTAGAGAAGAACAATTAAATACAAAGGGTAAACCATCACGATTCAATAGTGAGGTGGATTTCAAGAATAAAAGTTCTGGTCAAGTCATCTCCAGGTTGATTCATAATAAAAAGAAATACAAAGATGATACTATCCCTATTATTATGATAGAACAGGATTCGTCTAAAGAAGATCATATGGAATATGACTTTGTTTCAAACTTACCTCCTTTCCTTCAATATTGTAAAGGCTTATCTAGCATACAGTCTGATTTAAAAGCCAAGGATGGTTTTTCAAAAAAGGAACAACAGTGTTCAGTTCCTGACTTAGAACCTGATCATTGCCATGATTGTATTGCTTGGGAACAGAGGTATTACTTTGACATGCATTATCGACAAATGCGGTTGAATTAGGTCACGATGCAAAACAAGGAGTTAGAAGAAGAGAATTCTAAACTAAAGTTAAAAGCCCAGAAGTTCGTAGCTTGCACATTTAGAAGGTATAAGCAACCTGGAGACGTGGTTATAAAATAATCAACAAATGTTAATGTCATCACAGGATCTAAAGTATATCATCCATCACTTTCAAATGATTAATTATCGGTAATTAAATGTCATTTTATTTTATTGAATAATGTTTAAAAATATCACGATTGGTTGTGATAGAGTAGCTACAGAATCAAAGATTTTGTAGCTAGTCTTAAATTAGTTAAATAGATTTGGATATTATTTTATTGTATCTTTTTTTAGGTCTTTGTAACACTCAAATGGTTGAAAGACACAATGATTATGCTATAAGATATATTGGATGTTATTTCTTTTGGAAAGTTTTAGTTTCTTTCTCCAACATTTATTGATCATGAATGATCATTTGTAACAAACTTGTTAAAGTTGTTGTAATTTTGTTATTTTTAATCTAGTTTAGATTGGAGATTAGAGGCTTCAGAATTTTTAGATGATTGATCTCTATCCTATCAATAGGAGAAACAATTTATAGTCCCTTTAAATATTGATTTTTGATTTAGGAACTGGATATGTTTTTTGGAACCAGGAAGGATGGATTGAAATGTTTTGAATGAAAGATATGAAAAGGAAGTATGCTTTATGGATTTAGTTTGGACAACAAATTGTGTGATGTGATTATTTATTGGTCGTGTTACCTTTCATATTTTTCAAAGCATAAAACATATATTGCATGAATTAGCTTTCGTCTTTTCATCTTTATGTGGTTTAATGTTTTTTATTATTTATGTCCATGATATAGTTCATTATTTCTAGTTATTATGATCCATTTGGTACATTAAATATAAGACATATATCTTTGTCTTTTGAGTTATATTGAACATTTGAATTTGTCATATCAATTGCAAGTGATTGGAATTGTTTTCATCTCTGTTTTTTGAATCACATAACATCGTGTGGATTATATTTATCTTTATGTTTCTTACAAATCACTTTCGAATTATTGAAATTGCTTGAATTTCTTCGGGTAATATCATAATTTTTATTTTGTCTATTTTGTATAGTGTTTGCTATATATTTATGCTTGGAAAACATGTTATTAGAGTACATCATACACACGAAGATAAAATCACATTTCTTTTTCAGTCACCTATCGGTAACACATTAGTTTAATTTTTATTTTTATTTTTTTTTATTTGAATGAATAATGATTAAAACTCAAACTTTAAATGATTTGATCATTTTAGTTATATCATTATAAATCATTTTCATTCTCTTTATTGTTAGGTTGATTCTTTTATCAAATTATTAATTAGTTTTACAACAATTTTCTTTATCCTTCATGTGTTACTTAAACTTTGCTTCAATAGTACAATTTTCAGTTTCACAAGGCTTACATAAACCTTGAATATGTACATAAATATCGTATATGAATAAGACTGTGTGGTATTTATATATTAAATATAGATAAAATAGAAAATGTACATATTAGTTTTGTATAGATAGATACTCATTTTTCTTTCTTAGTTAACCTTACTATTTCCACCGACCAACAGATCCGTAAAACATGTCAGGGTAGGTTACTTTAAACAACTTGGGTTAATTAGACAACCTTGGACTGGATATTCCCTTTCTGTTGACAATGTGTTCATATATTCCCATCAACAAATGGTGCTAAAAGGAGGGCCAACTAGATATTAATGGCAAGAGGGGGTCAAAAGACATTTCCTAACAATCGCTCTCCAGTTATAACTAGTAGTCGCTTAGACTCCATTGTTGTACCTGATCTAGCCACTACATATTAAGCCCAACATGATATTCCTACTAAACCCGTGACACTGATTCCTCAAGGAATTGAAGTACAAGAAATTATCCATAATTCTTGTCAATCAATAATAAGAACCTAGGGTGCATTGGCCAGACTTAGACGGTTTGGTGAACAATTACATCAACCCCTTGATTTTTCCAATCAACAAGAAGATACTCTTACCATTGGTACACCCAATTGCGCATTGCATGATATCATCATTGATTCATTTGAAGCACTAATCCTAGGTGTTGGGGGATATAGATTTCCTCCTTCACCACCCAATCCTTCTCCACCTCCTTGAGGAGGAGATTCCTTCGACGAGGACAATTCATCATTTGAATCTTCTCAAACCTCTAACACTTCACAATATCCATCTTTGATGGCTAATCAAAATAATCTCGCTAGACCTTGGCTTGACCAATATGTTGTGGCAGTACTAGGTTTTATCAGACTAATCAGTAGGTGCGGACACTAACTAATCTCCCTAGATCCACCTGGATCTAGAACAAAACACACCAGAACATGACGCTTTCCTTAAGTTTTAGCTATTGAATTTACTAACTAAAGAGGGATGAGTGACATATCGTTTAAATGTTGCTTCGTCTTTCCATCGCCATCCTAGCTCTGTTCCAACGCTCATACAATGATGAACCTGCAAAAGAACGCAACAAACCAAAGTGATAGTAATAGCATAAACTCAATATAAACCTATGTATGTGATCAAGGAATCATACAATAAAACACAATAAGATTTATAGGAAAGAATCATATTATTGTATCATATTAAATGTGAAAGAGAGATTACAACCATGGCCTTCATGTCGTAAGGTCCCTTCCAACTGTCCTTCATTCCCCACACACTTCTTTCTCCAAGGATTTTGAAACCATGGATTCGATAGCTACTCACAATCTATCTTGACAAAGAAAATCTCAAAGGCACTCTAAACAAGCTAACAATTCCAAGCCAACCAAAGCTAACTTTCTCCATGAGAACTCCTCTCCTTTTATAATTTGAAGAGGATAAGGTGAGAAGGTTAGGATGATCCCACTAAATCATGAAAGTGAGTAAGATCCAAACCATTCAGATGCCACCTCACCATGGAAGTTTCTCCTTCTAGAAGATACGAGAAAACGCTTGTTTTTCCCATGTGTAAGCATTCTCGCACCCTTCCTATAGTGCAAACTGCAAACCTCTCGCAACCCAGATATGGTGCAACCTATGAGAAT
>SNQJ01S0003231.1:99889-123018 GCA_010110895.2 Picea sitchensis
CTCTCAAACAGTCTAATCTAGAATTAAATCTCTATCTACCTGCATTAACTACTATAAATGCCTCCATCTACTTCAGACGAGATCGGGGCACTCAATGTATGATTACATTATACCAAGGCGCCTTCATTAAATGATCTCATTTATATTTGGCGCATCAACTTCAAGGGAAAATTTCAAAAATTTGGTTGGGTCTGCCCATCTATCCTTTGTCTTCCGCGTAGGCTTGCTTGATGTGAGGGATGCTCCTGCATCAAAAATTGTTACCCAAGTTTGATCCTGATTCTAAGCAATCAGTCGAGCATCATATAAAAAAAATCATGTTGGTTGTCAGGTTGAGAAATGTTGAACATGAAGATGTCATTTGTAGATTGTTTCCCTATACCTTTGAAGTAAACGCATCCACATGGTATTTTGCACAACAACCCCAAAATATTGTTTCCTGGGATAAATTTGAATCCTTTTTCTTAGAAACGTTCAGGGATGATAAATCTCTGGAAGTTCTAGTTATGGAATTATCCAACATGAACATGAATCCCAAAGAAAAGTTCAAGGAATTTAATCAGATATTTCTTACACTTAAAATAAGATCCCTGCAGATTCCATTCTTGCTGAAAACTTGGTTATTTCTTACTATGATAAATCCCTACATCATAATACATCTATGTGGGTTAAAAGGTATAATAAAAACACACCATTAGAATCTTTTGAAGAGGCAGTCCTCATTGAAAAGGAGATTATTAGATTGAAAGATAACGCAAACCCAGAAGTTGAATCAACTTCTTCTTCTAAGAAGAAGATAAAAATTCTCACCCGACCTCCTTCAAATAAGAAAGAGCAAGAACCCTTATATTTGGAGAGCTTACAAAAATATTTTCAAAAGTTATCTAAACAAGTTATAGAATTGAAAAGATCTGCAGAGGAAGGATCTTCAAGTAAAGGAAATTATCGACCACCTTTTAGACGACCACTTCCAAATCCTCCCAATAGATCAAACCTTTCGACTGAAGGTATGAGTTTAGAAGGATTACACCATGCTATACAAGCCATATTGGAAGGAGCTAATATTTATGTTGTTGTCCCATCTGAAAATCAAAATGATGCATAAAATGAAGATGAAGAAACACCTGATCAAGGAGACTCATCTCCCCTAGTTTTGGGGAATATTTCAGAAAGTATTTTTCAATATAAATTTGAAACTATCCATAATAACCAGCATCCTTATAATATGCGTAGTAAAATTCAGTCTAAAGATCAAAACAAATATGCACCTAGAGAAAATAAGAATACATTATCAAAACAATCAAGACAAGTTGAAACATCAAAAAATTATGTTTTGTTTTATCTAGTATACAATCCTAATGAGGATATTAAGAGATTAAAGAAAATATATAAATTTATGAGTTGCTTAATTTTCCTCCCATACCACAAAAAATGTTGTGAATTATAGCCAATAACAGTAAAAAGAAAGACCCTTTAGACAAAAACTCGGTGGAAAATAGCATTGATAAAAGAAAGGATGTTGAGGACAAAAAGGTACATGAAGACTATAATAAAAAAGAATGATACTTTGTATAAAAGCATAGGAAATATAGATAAAATACCCTCAAATACAATAGATAAAAATCAATAGACTTCTTCTCCCACACCACGAAAAAATGTACCACCATTTATGTTAACATTTGAAATCTTCAATAGAAATGTGTATAATTATATGGTGGATTTTGGGGCTTCATCGAATGTGATGCCTTTATCGGTTTGTCAAAATATCAATGATGATGTTAAACCTTCTAATTTGAAAATCATTTAGCTGGACAGAACTAATGTCACAGTGGTTGGTGATCTTAAAGACGTATTGATCAGATTATCATCCAACCCGAACGTGCACCATATAATTGACATAGTAGTTGTTGATATTCCAGAGGTATATGGCATGTTCTTGAGCATAGATTCGTCTGCGAAACTGCATGCTTATTTTTCCACAGATTGGTCTCACTTATGGTTACCCGTAAATGGTCAACCAAATAAGCTCAGAATTAACATGGAACACTATCTGAAATACATTGTTATAGATCTAAACTATTCAAATGAACGTTTTGTCCCCGGCGTGAATGCATTAGAAAGTCAGGGTATGAACACTTTATTTGGGAATTTTGTGGATGAACTATCTACTATTGCAGACCTGAATCAGAAATCTGAAATATCAGTCTGCACTTAGGTATCAACCTCTAAAAATTATGTAAATATTGTTAATAGTTGTGAGAATGATGAAATCTAGTCTTTATACTTTGATGGGTCAAAATCACGTGAAGGAGTCAGTGTTGGTTGTTTATTGATAGACCGTAAAAGTAATATGTAATTTCCCCCACCTATTGATGAATAGGTTTGGATAGACTCAGTAGTCTATTCATCCCCACTAGACTATAGTCTCATGCAGTTTGGGGAAAAATTCAGCTAAACCTAATGTTATAATTTGAAATTGACTTGAAAAAGTAAAAAGTAACTCACTCAGAGATTAGAGCGCTTGAGGTTTAGTTAGGAGTTGAACCTAAGAGTTAAATTAACTCAACAAAAGAATAGAAGGAGGTATAAAGGAAGCCTAGGGTGCACCTCTCACTCAGCATGGATTATTATGCATTTTTCTATTGGGCTCTTGAGAAAACATCTTTGAGGGTTTTGAGAATACAAACCCTAGAGAACAACTCAGTGGTGAAAAATTCCACCCATCTTGTTCCAATATTGGTATCAAGGATGAAATACTCCTCCCAAACCATTCTACAACATTTATAGGTTCCATCACTCATCGAGGAGAGAACAAATTCATACCCTTGAGGGTTTCCAACAGGGGGGGTGCATCATTCTTTGGAGAGGAGTTCGATCCATAGGTCTGAGAGGGATTTTGGAGATTTGGGCACTTGGGTTTTCTTTGTAGGTCCCTGATCTATCATTCCATTGATTTTGGAGAGGGTTACTCCTCCTAAATCATTTATTGGAGCATTGATTCAATTTTGAGGGAAGGAGGGCGATATTGATATTCAGATATGCCCAGTTTGGAGGGTTTATACTTCATATTTGTACCTAAGACTTCACTCAGTGCCTTGCAGTGGCCGATCTACCTTTATATGAAGTTCCAGGGTATTTAGATGGTTCAATCATCAAGGACAAAATATTGAGCTTGACAGTCTTTAGGAGGGCGCAGTATTGATTGAGGATTCAACAGTTTGGAGGAACATAAAATTGTACCAGGGATTGAGACTTCAGGGAGGGCTTCTACTTGCCCCAGTCTATCCTTTGGTGGATTTTGATGCTATTTGGAGGTCTTCTTCTAGGCTGAAACACTAGGTCTTCACAACCATCTAGGAGAGCGTACCAACAGCTAGGGGGGTTTGGACTTGACCCTAGATTCTTCTTATATTGATATCCATTGTATATCCATCCTTGGGGGCTTGCATCTTCTTGCCGAGAGCATTTTGTAGCAGCTCGTATATTATATATTGGAGATATCTGAGGTTATTCCAGATCTGCATCCTTCTTATATCAGGTTCTTTCATATTACATCAATAAAGGTTAGATCTTACTATTGGTTCCATATATTGTGTTATCTTGTATCTTCATTTCTTTTCTTCAGATGTAAACTTAAATAATGAACTATAAACCCTAAGGTCAAAACTTAAGAGGCCAACCTGCAAATAAACATACGCAAACAAAAAAATCAGTGGTCAGTTAGTGTTCCAAGAAAAAAAAATGGCTTGGGATCATTACAGTGGTATCAAAGCGTTCATTCTCCCATCCTGTGAGCGCATGCAAAAGTTTAGTGGAATTTATATGGGTAGAAGAAGGAAAACAACAGAGGAGACAGAGGATGAAATGGAGGGATCATGTGAGGACACTGAGCCACAGATTCTATCAAGAATCACGAGAGACTTACAACACTCCATAGAGGTGTCACAGAGTAAACTTGTATGTCACCTGTAGGAAAACCAAGAGACAACACGTAGGGGACGGGAAAAAATATCATAGACCTTGAGGAAGGTTAGTGCTAGCCAGGAAATGATATCAAAAATTCTGTTGCAGATGACTCATGGGGGAAAGGGTCCAGAAAATTATGGCAACAGAGAAGCCAATGGATCTCATGGAGGGAATAAACATCAACATGAGTATATTCCCTATTACCATACTAAGGGACAGAGCCATGGTGAAGGTGCACCATAGGGACAGCCAAAGGGACAAACACACAGTAGGACCACCCATAGGTTATACCTTCCTTCATTCATGGATGAACGGACACAACCCAACCATCCAGACGAGTTTGATGATTAGTTTTATTAGTATGCCAGGGAGTACAACTCACTAAGCACACCAATTCAAAGTAAAATCACATTGGATCAGTTTTGTGGGTTGAAGTTCAGAAGAAATCCTAGGTCGTACCACAGGAACAATTATGAGTTGGAGCGCGGGGCTGGAAAAATGGAGATTCACTACTTTGATGGCTCGGCCAAGATGACTGCACAAGCTTGGGTGTAGAAACTTGATACTTACCTACAACTCAACCCCATGAGAGAGATAGATGCCATCAAGTTTTCCACAATGTATTTGTAGCAAAAAGCTCATGACTAGTGGTACCATGGGTTAACTACAGTTGGCCACAATCAGATAGTGGCCTACATAGATTTCACACAAAAACTTATTGACAGGTTTGAACAGGGGGATCCAAAGCTACCTTTCTGGGAAATTACCCAACTTAGGAAGACATGATCATCAGAGATATACATAGAGGAGTTTCAGAGACTAGCATTCATGGTGCAGGATGTATCTCAGTCAAGAATCATGATTTTTTTTATAGAAGGTTTGATGGAACCCTTAAAGGGTTGGGTTAAGGCTTTCAAGCCTACCAACTTACAGGATTCCATATGGAGGACTAGAGATCTAGGCCCAACAGAAAAGTCTAAATTCACCGCTAGACCACCTCTAAATACTCGAGGGAGAGACCAAAGACCTCCTACAAACCCAGGAGGAAGAGACCCAAAGGGGTTTGACAGAGGAAGAGAAAGAATGGATGAGAACACAAGGAGGGAATTAAGAAGAAATCATCTATGCTACACATGCAAAGAACCTTGGGATCCATCCCACAAGTGTATGGGTCGTGGAAAGGATCATTATATTGAGGTGATATCTAATAATGAGGATGAGGATTTAGGCCACATCCATAACATAGAGGTAGACACCATTGAAACTACAGAAGAGGAGGCTACAGGGCACAGCAATGAAACAGAGGAGAAGTTGGCATCCAAGTAATGAACCCAAGTTCAACAACTTCAGGATGAGAGGGGTATTACAAAGGAAAAAGGTTTTGGTTCTCATTGATGGGGGTGCTTCTCACAACTTCATCGACTCAACACTGCTACAGAGGAGGCACATACCCATAGTTGAATTTGAGGGATTCAAGGTGGAGGTAGCAGGAGGAAGCACCATGCCTTGTAATAGGTACATTCATGGGATGAAGCTCACATTAGGTAGGCATGACTTAACACAGGACTTTTATGTGATAGACCTCCCTGATACAAACATAATCCTTGGAGTTTAGTGGCTTAGTACATTTGGACCTATCACCACTAACTACTAGACTATGGAGATGTATTTCACAAAGGAGAGTGGGAGAAAGGTAGTTCTCAGGGGCATGTCTTGAAACACAACCAGAGTAGTTATCAAAAAGCATATGGAGGCCATTTTCATAAGAGAGGAGATTGTATATGCTAATGAGTGTAAGATTTTGGAATGTGTGGACAAGAAAGGGAAGTTTCACTATGCACCAAAGATTCATAGGATCATTGACAACACAGTAAGGTGTTTGGATCCATTCCACCAAGAGTGCCACCAGATAGGGGGTTTGAACATATCATAGAGTTGGAAGAGAGGGGAAACCAGTCATCACCACTCCCTACAGACACCCAAAGAAGTACAAACATGAGATAGATAAGTCCATCAAATAACTATTAGACATGGGCCACATTAAACCAAGTTTCAGTCCTTTTGAATCTTCAGTGGTACTAGTAAATAAGAAGGATGGAACCATGTGCATGTGCATTGAATTCAGGGCATTAAACAAGAAAACTATCAAGAACAAGTATCCCATTCCGAGGATTGATGAGCTATTGGATGAGCTCCATGGGGTTGTCTACTTCACCAAGATTGATTTGCGCTTTGGTTATCATCAGATCAAAATGAGGGAGTAGGACATCCCCAAAACTGCCTTCAGATGTCACTATGACCACTATGAATTCCTAATGATGCCATTTGGATTGACCAATACGCTAGCCACATTTCAGTCATGCATGAATCACGTCTTCAACAAGCAAATGAGGAAACATATTCTTGTGTTTTTTGATGACTTTTTGATCTATAGCAAGACTTGGGAGGAGCATCTTCAGCATGTGGAATAGATTTTAACTATCATGGAGGACCAATCCTTGTATGCCAAGGAGTCCAAATGTGAATTTGGGATGATCCTTTACTTGGGGCACATCATTGGAGTTAAAGGGGTACATGTACACCAACAAACGATCCAAGCCATAATTGATTGTCCCACACCTAAGACTCTTACAGAATTGAGGGGATTTCTCGATATTTGTAGTTATTACAGGAGATTTGTCAAGGGGTTCTCACAACTTTGTGCACCCTTGACCGATTTGACTAAGAAAGGAGATTTCAAGTGGAGTGAAGAGGCACAATCTACATTTGACAAGATGAAAAAGGTCATGAGCACATGCCTAGTTTTAGCCTTGCCAGATTTTGGCCAACCCTTCACACTGGAGTGTGATTCATCCAGAGAGGGCATTGGAGCCATACTGATGCATAATAGACATCCCCTTGCCTATGAGAGCCAAAAATTGAGGGGCCCTGAGCTTCTTTACACCATCTACGATAAATAAATGATATCTATCATGCACGCCTTGGCCAAATTCAGGAAGTACTTGGTAGGGGAAATATTTGTGGTGAGATCAGATCACAACAGCCTTAAGTACTTCTTGGAACAGAAGGACTTAAATGAGAGGCGACATAAGTGGGTCAGCAAGATACAGGCCTATGAATTTGACATTCAATTTGTCAAAGGGAAGAATAACATAGTTGTAGATGCATTATCCAGGAGGCCATCATTTTACGCCATGACCAATATCTTAGTTGACCGAAAGGCCCACCTCTTCCGAGAATACTCCAAAAACTAGTTCGCGTGTCAGTTGATGGATGGGAAAATATAGGATGACAACTTGAGGGTCATAAATGACATCATCTACTACAAGGGACAAATTTTCTTGGTTCCTGAGTCATCCTTCAAGGCCAAGATACTACAAACATGTCATGACTCACCGGTGGCAGGGCACCAAGGCATTATCAAAAAATACAAACAAGTGAGGGAATGGTTTTCATAGAGGGGTATCAAAGAAGATGTAATCAGACACATCAAAGAGTGCACTAATTTCTAGGAGAACAAGGATGAGCATACCCATCCCCCAGGACTGTTACAACCTTTACCCATTCTAAAGCACAAATGGGAAAGTATCTCCATGGACTTCATCACGGGATTGCCGAGGGCAGAGGGGAAAGACTATATTTTCATCTTGGTGCATAGATTAACTAAGTTTTCACACTTATTCTCCATTTCCAAAAACTTCAGCATAGCACATATTGCATATTTTTTCTTCAGGGATATCTTCAGGATACACGTGTTTCCCAAGACCATTGTTATTGACAGGGATAGTCGATTTATGAGCACTTTTTAGCAAGAGCTATTCAGGTTGGTTGGTACAGCCTTAACCCCTAGCACCAACTACCATCCTCAGACTAATGGGAAGACCGAAATAGTTAACAAATGGGTGGAAGGCTACCTCAGAAATTACGTAGTAGGGAAGGAGAAGGCAGAGGTTAGGTGCCTACACTTGGGGGAATACTGTTACAACACCACTTATCACATGTTCATCAGTATGACTCCATTCAGGGCTTTGTATAGTTATGACCCTCTCTCCTTTATAAAGATTTCATTTGGGGATAACAGAGCTCCTATGGTACAGGATTGGGTGCATCAAAGCCAAGATATACTCAGGGAATTGAAGGATCATCTGCAAAGGGCACAGAATCAACAAAAGGTCCAGGCAAACAAACACAAGGTAGAGCATACATTTGAGGTTGGTGACTTAGTCTACTTAAGGTTCCAACTGTACAGGAAGGCTTCTATTAAAAGAAGGAGAAGAAAAGATCTAACCCTAATGTTTTGGACCCTACGGGATCAATAGGAAGGTAGGGGTCATGGATTATGAACTTGAGCTTCCACCGAGCAGCAGAATTCACAACATCTTCCATGTGTCATGCTTGAAGAGGGCCATTGGCCAACACATCCTACCACTTGAGGTATTGCCACCCTTAGATGAAGAGGGACAATTGGTACTAATGTCGGAGGAAATACTGGAGGTTTGGGAGAAGAAACTCCATAGGAGAAGTATCAAGGAATACTTAGTCAAGTGGAAGGATCTACCTATTGAGGATGCCATGTGGTAGAGTGAACATGTGTTACAGGAGATAGGTTTAATAATTTCTTGTGGGAAATAAATTTCTAGTAGGGGAGACTGTAATGTCCCCCACCTCTTGACGAAGAGGTTTGGAGAGACTCATAGTCTAGTCATCCCCACTAGACTATAGTCTCATGGAGTTTGGGGAAAAATTCGGCTAAACCTAATTTTATAGTTTGAAGTTGACTTGAAAAAGTAAAAAGTAACTCACCGAGAGATTAGAGTGCTTGAGGTTGAGTTAGGAGTTGAACCTAAGGGTTAACTTAACTCAATGGAAGAATAGAAGGAGGTATAAAGGAAGCCTAGGGATCACCTCTCACTCATCTTGTATTATTATTCATTTTGTTATTGGGCTCTTGAGCACACAGTTTTGAGGGTTTTGAGAATACAAACCCTAGCGAACAACTCCATGGTGAAAGATTCCACCCATCTTGTTCCAATCTTGGTCTCGGGGATGCAATATGCCTCCCACACCATTCTACAACATTCATAGGTTCCATCACTCATCTAGGAGAGCAGCAGGTCATACCCTTGAGGGTTTCCAACAGAGGGGGCGCATCATTCTTTAGAAAGGAGTTCGATCTGGAGGTCTGAGAGGGATTTTGAATATTTGGGCACTTGGGTTTTCTTTGCAAGTCCCTCATCTATAATGCTGGTGATTTTGGAGAGGGTTACTCCTCCTCATTTATTTATTGGACCATTGAGTCGATTTTGGAGAGAAGGAGGGTGATATTGAGATTCAAATATGCCCAGTTTGGATGGGTTATACTTCTTATATGTACCTGAGTCTTCACCTAGTGCCTTGTATTGTCTGGTCTACCTTTCTATGAAGTTTAAGGGTATTTGGATGGTTCAATCATTAGGGCTTAAATATTGAGCTTGACAGTCTTCAGGAGGGCACAGTATTTATTGAGGATTCAACAGTTTGGAGGAGCAGATCTTGGCAGCATGGATTGAGACTTCAAGGAGGGCTTCTACTTGCCCCGATCTATCCTTTGGTGGAGTTTGATGCTATTTTGAGGTCTTCTTCTGTTAGGCCGAAACACTAGGTCTTCACAACCATCCAGGAGAGTGTACCAGCAGCCAGGGGGGTTTGGACTTGAGCACAGATTCTTCTTGTATTGATCTTCATTGTATGTCCAGCCTTGGGGGCTTGCATCTTCTTACTAGGAGAATTTTGAAGCAGCTCATATATTAGCTATTGGATCTATTTGAGGCTATTCCAGATATGCATCCTTCTTGTATTGGGTTCTTTCTTATTACATCAATAAAGGTCAGATCTTATTGTTGGTTCCATATCTTGTGTTATCTTGTCTCTCCATTGTTTGTCTTCATATCTAAACTTAAATATTGAAATATAAACCTTAAGGCCAAAACTTAAGAGGAAAACCTGCCAATAAACATACACAAACAAGCAAATCAGTGGTCAGTTAGTGTTCCAAGCAAAAAAATTGTCTTGGGAACATTACATAATAACACATTCATTTATTGTAGATCAGAATTCGAGTGTACAAATAATACGACAGAATATGAAGCTCTCCTACAGGGACTCCAGAAATCCATAGACCTTGAAGTCCAAAGCTTAGCAGTATTTGGTGATTTTGAAATTGTAGTCAAACAGGTGAAAAATGTTATTCAATGTTTATCACCTCACCTAAAAAGCTACCAGATCGGGGTATGGAACCTGATTGATAAATTTCTCACTTTTAACATAAGTTATATTCCTAGCTCTAGTAATTTTGAAGTTGATTGTTAGCAAATGTAGCATCAAAATTATTACATGTTGAAGGCCTCTCTCCTAATTCATTTTCCGTTGAATTAATGTTCAGACCATCAATTCTTGATAATATCACTAATTCGTCAGTGTTCGGTGATGATCAATAGATTATCAATTTTTTGCATATGGAGGACACATTCCAAGGTGCAGTGATCGACGAAAACACTCATGATGAAAATATTCAAAATTTCTCGGTAATATATGATCCTCATTTGATTGAAAGCTCATCTTATTTGGTAAAAAAATTCCCTAAATATGTCATCAAACTTGAAATTTTTTATTATTTACATGATAAATCTAAAGGAGTGGTTAATTGAAAAACAAATAGTTCCTCATTGAATTATGAAATTGTAAATTCAGGGACTAATGATAATCCTCAGAACATTAATTTTGGAAAAGGGTGTACACAACAAGAAAAATATGTGTTTATTAAATTGTTTAAAGAATTTAAATATGTGTCCGCATGGACCTACAATGAATTAAAAGCATTTTATCCAAACATAATACAACATTTAATCCCCATGAAACCCCAAACCCAACCATTTCAACAAAAACTTAGGAAGATGGATCCAAAGCTGGAACCCATGGTAAAAAAAGAATTAAATAAAGTGTTGTCTGATAAGATCAGTTTTCTTGTCCGACATAACCAATGGGTATCCAATTTAGTCCCGATAAGAAAAAAGAACGAAGAAATATGACTCTGTGTCAATTTCCGCAACTTAAACCAAGCCTCTAATAAAGACAACTATCTCATTCCTCCCATGGAACAAATATTACAACAGGTATCTGGTTATGAAAGGAAATATTTATTGGATGGTTTCTTGAGGTACAATTAGGTCCTAATGTCTCCATCAGATCATCTTAAAACCACATTGTGCACCCCTTGGGGAACTTATGATTGTCGAAAAATGCCTTTTGGACTAATTAATGCCGGAGACACTTTCCAAAGGGAAACGGATATTGCCTTTCGTGGCCTTATCAATCAATCAGTGGTTGTTTACCTAGATGATTTTATTGTCTTCTCGAATAATAAAAAAGATCACTTGTCACATCTCAGAAGTGTATTAGAACGTTGTCGTAAGTTTGGTATTTCATTAAACACCAAGAAATCAAATTTTGCGATAGATAAAGGAAGATTACTTGGATTTGTAGTTGCAAAGGATGGAATGATAATAGACCCTAAATGAACTCAATCCATATCCAATCTTCCTCAACCATCATCCAAGAAATCCATGCAATCTTTTCTTGGAAAGATAAATTTGGTAAGACGCTTTGTGACTAGTTTTTTTGAGATGGTTAGAACCTATGCAAAATATGATAAAAAGGGACGTTGTATTTAAATGGGGGTCACGGGAAAATCAATCCTTTAATACTATCAAGAAATCTATAACATAAGCCCCATCATTGATGAGTCTGTATTTTACTAAAGATTTTACCCTCTACACTTTTGCATCGGATAGATCATATGTTGCAGTACTTACTCAGAAAAATAATGATGATAATGAAATCCCCATCTCATTCATGAGTTATGTTTTTAAAGGAGCATAATTAAACTATCCTGCAATGGACCAACAATATTTTGTTGTTTTCAAAGAAGTAAAACACTTTAAGCCCTACATGTTGAAGTCTAGAACTAAAGTCATTGTTCCATATCCTGCAGTAAAAAAATTATTAGTTCAAAAAGAGCTTGGGGAGAAGAGATCTCATTGGATGACCTCTCTTCAAGAATACGATATCGAAATTAAACTAGCATAAATTAATAAGGGTCAAGGTCTTTGCAAATTAGTTGTTGATTCAGTTAGTTCACCTGAAAATGAACTAGTAATAACAGACGAGACATTACCACATGAAACACAAATTTGTTGTACACATAACATGCCAAATTATTGGTATGATGATATTAAGTTTTATTTAACACGTGGAACTACCCCTCTCAATCTTGATCCAAAAAAAAGAAGAGCACTAAGACTCATATCTGTGCCTTTCCAACTAATTAACAATGTTCTTTTCAGAAAAAATTGTGATGGTATTTTGTTACATTTCTTAGAAAAAGAAGAATCTGAGAAGGTTTTGACTGAATTACGTTCTGGTGATACAGGAGGTCACTTTGGTGGTGAAAAGACTGCCCACAAAGTCCTCATAGTTGGGTACTATTGGCCCACACTATTCAAGGATGCCCATATCATAGCCCGCAAATGTGCCATATGTAAAAAGGATGTTGGACGAGTAAAGAAAGAAGCATTTCCTTTGCAACGTGTTACAATCAATGTACCATTTCAGCAATGGGGTCTTGATATTATAGGGCCAATTAATCCAACCTCTTTACAACATCACAAGTACATTCTCACAACAACATATTACTTTACCATGTGGTCTGAAGCCATGCATTTAAGAGTAGTCAACACTAATCAGGTTATTTATTTCTTAAACTCTCACATCATAACATGTTTCAGGATACCAGAATGTCTTGTATTTGACAATGCTTCTTATTTTTCCTCATTAGACATGAATGTGTATGCCCTAGAAAAAGGAATCAAGCTAAAATATTATGCTAGCTATTACCCCCAAGAGAATGGTTTGGCTGAATTAACAAACAAAAATTTAATTAAAATTCTGAAAAGAACATTGTCGAATAATCAAAAGAATTTTCACATTGCCCTATATAATGCATTATGGGCTGACAGGGTAACCCTGAAGGCATTAATCGGAAACTCCCCTTTCTTCCTTGTGTATGGACAAGAAGATATTATTCCTCATAATGTCTTGTTACCCTCATTTCAGTTATCCCAAAGAGTTCAGGAAGAAGAATGTCCCTCTCTAGAAAATTGAATAAATGCTTTACCTGAACTCGAAGAAATCAGAACACAGGCTAAATGTAAGTTAGATCAGCACCAACATATTGTTAAACTCTCATTTGATGAAAGTTCAGCCTCAAATGGAAATTTCAATGTAGGAGACCTAGTTCTTAGATGGGATAAGGTACATGAGGATAAAGTTGAACACACCAAGTTTTGAAATCTGTGGTTGGGACCGTTCGTTGTCTCAGAAAAATTGGGTCCTAGCTCCTTTCATCTACAAAATCTAGAAGGGAAATCAGACAATCTCCCAGTGAATGGGCAGGCCCTCAAAAAATACTTTACTTAATCATTTGAGATCATATACCCTATAAATATTATACAGATGGTTTGTTTTTGTTTGTTGTGTTTAAAAAATATCTCATTTTTTTTCTCTATGTTTGAGTTACTTTGTTTCTCAACCAAAAGTAATTGTCAAAGGGAGCATTCTTTTCAAGACATATAATTTGAAAGAAATTTGAAATAGTTCAGAAATTTTCTAATACTAAGGTTAAGTTCATCAGATTATGAGAAATTTGATCACTATGAAATATTTACTGCAGATGTTTTTCCAGAACATTTCACTAGAAATATGTTAAAATCCCTGGGAATTACGATAATCCTTAGACTTTTCACACCGTCCTAATTCATAAAAGATAACTGCCAAGAGMTTTCCCATGCTTTAGGATATTTCTTAAACATAAATTCTATATCTCTATAAAACATGAGGAAACTTTCCAGTTTTAAAGTAAGAAATAAATGATCGTAAAATGTACCTGTACTATAATTGATCTCCAGTATCACCCTGCCTTCTTTGTCTTTGGTAAATATCCAATTATATTATTTATATATGACACAAGAAGGTTGAAAACACGTAAGTGTGGGAAATGTGTAAACTCATTGGGGTATTGAACAGGCCTGCTGGAAGTGGGTAAATACACACATGATACCAAGATAACTTCGTTGGGGTACTGAACAGGCCCGCTGGCAACGAAGCAATGTCGAGTTGAAGATATGTCAGGTATGTGCTTACAGAAAAACTTTTTTTGGAAGTATATATCATGAGTATATATCTATTGAATGGGAACAAAGTATTTCAGTTGGTTAAATGACATCCTTGTCGAGGCTATAAACACCTGCTAGAAGTAGTGGCTTTGTCAACGGTATTGAATTCATTTACATAAACATCGTTACCCTTTGATTAAACATAGTTTCATGTTGTATTTCTCCAAAAACAATTATTATTCTTATAAACATGGTAATATGCTATAAATTTGAGTTGATCCTAGTATTGTGTAACTTTAAAAGAGTTTTGTTTCAAAGAATCCTAAAATCATTTGCAAGTCTCATCCTTATCTCCCTGTGATGAAAGTTTAACAGGTAAGATATAACTTATTCACTCAGTGAGTCGCCATTTGTTTCCAGCCCAACTAATCTCTTGTTTTATGTTTCTATTCGAATCATTTTATTTACATCGTGTGCTTYAGTTCCAAGCAAGTGGATTCTTCAAACTAATAGCTCAGAAAGTGCAGGTTTGTTTTACCTGTCATTTGATTTTTCATGTTTATTTTTCATGACTTGATGTTTGYTACCCTTCTCTAAATTCATGACTAAGAAGCATGAATTTAGTCATCTTTTGTCTAGCAACAACTAAGAAGGAACTTAATATGTGATTATCACATGCATAATTTAAAAGGATTTCTTGTTTCTTTTAGTTGTAACCTATGAGAAATGATATATTAATTATTGTTTCATTTAAAACATTAATTATTTCCTAGGTAAATAAAATGGATACATATGATTTTTTTATTTTTTTTTTGGACATATCGACCTATATCTGAACTTAAGAAAATCATTACGTTGTGAAATACTTTGGTGAAATCTAAGTGCTTGGGAAAAAAACTCATCATTACACCAAAACCTATGCCTTATCATGATCATTTATGATAACCCTTACTCCTCACCGAAATTTCTAGATTTTTATTTCCATTATGATCACATCAGAGGAAGTTTCTCAGGTTTCAGACCAGGGTTTCATGGTGAACAACAATTTCTACCTGATTTTTACTATTCAGACCATGCATGTCCTTTGCTCGGACGATGGAAATCAGTATTCCAAATCAATGATAATCGAATACTTTTATCTTATGCACATCTCTCTTAGCGCCAGGTATGGTTACCTATCTCACTTTGAAACTTATCTCTTTACCCCACTCAATTCTCATTCTGGTCATCCTTGCAAAGTTCATTTCATTATTCTTCATTTTGTCTCTGTTATGGCTCCTGTCATTAGGATTGAACCTAATGACCACCAAACCCTTCTATGTTATGATGGTTTCAATGAGAGACTCGCCCTGGTTAGGTGGCTACCTTTCATTCAATCATTTAGGGGTTTTAACTTATATGTAGCCAAGAATTTTTCCAAAACATTTGATGGCGTGAGGGTAAAATTCGGTGATATCCGTTGATGAGCGTTTTATTTCTAGAGCCATTGGTCTCTCTGCTTCTGGAAATAAATGGTTCAAGAATATTAAGGTAGAAAATATCCCTTGGTGGTCATTGTTAGCATCTAAACAAACGAAGTATCATGTCAAAGGATTACCCCCGGAATTATTCCAGTCTAAATCGCATGGCCTCTTGATGGTTATAAATCAATGTATAACCTGTGAAGGTCATTTTGGTTTGATTTTCTACTTCCACATACATTTTCTCATGGTATTTCTGGGGTTTCATCTAAATTTACCCTTTTATTTTCTCTGAAGCCTGCAAAAAATGGCCAGGTTTTATCAACGTCTGATTAGCAATCCCCAAACCCGTCTCTTTCATCATGGCTTTATCATAACTCTGGTCGAATGTCATTTGGTTAGTGTTGGGGATAATTGGGAAATTTTTCTTATTAGAAATAATTTTCTATCCTTGAGGAATAACCCTGTAGTGGGTGTAGTACAAAATGATGAAGGGATTTTACCTCTACAATCTCCATCACAGGAATTACAAATCGAAATTCAAATTGGTGAAACACCTATTTCGTTATCTAAATTCCAAGATGTATCCTTACCTATGACACGGGAAACATTTAAAAAGAAGAAATTTCTCCCTAAGAAATCACTAGAAGCGGTGGTTTCTGATTTAAAGGATCGATTTATGAATAAGAGCCAACCACGGCCTGTGAGCCCTGTTAGAGAAGAAAAAATAAATACAAAGGGTAAACCATCACGATTCAATAGTGAGGTGGATTTCAAGAACAAAATGGTTGGTCGAGTCATCTCCAGGTTGATTCGTAATAAAAATAAATACAAAGATGATATTATCCCTACTATTATGATAGACCAGGATTCGTCTAAAGAAGATCATATGGAATATGAATTTGTTTCAAACTTACCTCCTTGCCTTCAATATTGTAAAGGCTTCTCTAGCATACAGTCTGATTTAAAAGCCAAGGAGGGTTTTTCAAAAAAGGAACAGCAGTATTTGGTTACTGACTTAGATCCTGATCATTTCCATGATTGTCTCGCTTGGGCACAGAGGTATTACTGTAACATTCCTTATCTACAAATGTGGTTGAATCAGGTCATGATGCAAAACAGGGAGCTAGAAAATGATAATTATAAACAAAAGTTGAAAGCCTAGAAGTCCATAGCTTGCATAGTTAGAAGGTCTAAGCAACCTGGAGACGTGGTTATAAAATATTTAACAAATTTTAATGTCATCATAGGATATAAAGTATATCATCCATACCTTTCAAATGCTTAATTATGTGTAATTAAATGTCATTTTATTTTATTGAATAATGTTTTCAAATAACACGTTTGGTTGTGATAAACTAGCTACATAATCGAAGATTATGTAGCTAGTCTTAAATTAGATAAATAGATTTTGATATTATTTTTTTGTGTCTTTTTTCAGGTCTTTGTAACACTCGGATGGATGAAAGACATGATGATTACACTATAAGAGATCTGGGATGTTATTTCTTTTGGAAAGTTTTAGTTTCTTTCTCCAAAATTTATTGGTCATGAATGATCATTTGTAACAAACTTGTTAAAGTTGTTATAATTTTTTTTAGTTTTAATCTAGTTTATATTGGAGATTAGAGGCTTCAGATTTTGCAGATGATTGATCTCTATCCTATCGATATGAGAAACAATCAATAGTCCATTTAAATATTGATTTTTGGTTTAGGAACTAAATGAGGTGAAGAAATGTTTCCTCTACCTTCTCTCTGGATTACCACTTTTCTTTGCTCGAAATTTGTCCTTTCAACCCAATATTCCAAAGGTCATGATGCCCATGTCTTCTAGTTATGGAACTCTTCTGCAAAAATATTCCCTCTGCGAACTATGTCTGGGCATCTGGAGCTAATTCCTATATGGAAGGTAGGACCTTCTCCTCCTGATCCAACATGGAAATCTCATAGAGTTTGAGATTCTCCACATTCACTACTAAGTAAATGCACGTGTGTGGGGTAGAATGAATTTGTAGGATTTATCCCCAACCTTTTCCAATACCTCAAAAGGACCATAGCACAAAGCATTGATATTCTTACCAGGACCCTACAATCTTTCCTTATTCATTTGTAGCCATACTCTATTTCCCACTCTAAATGTTCTCTTTGTTTTGTGTTGGTCATGTCCATCCTTATAATTTTCTTGTGACTTCCTCAGCATATCCTATACTTGCAAATGGATCTACCTAATTTTCTCAACAAATTTTTCATATTTTAAGGCATCTCGTGTGAGGTCCTCCCTTCCTCCTCCTTCTTGTCTGTATACAAAATCTAAGGATGAAGGTGGAAAATACCCAAATAAAGGTGGAACTATGACCTATGGAACTACATACTCTGGAAATTTAACCTCTAGAATATTGACCCCAGGAACTATGATCTATGGAACTACGAACTCTGGAACTATGACCCATGGAATTCTGACCTCTAAAACTATGACCTTGGGAAATTTGACCTCGGGAACTATTACCTCGGGAACTTTGACATTGGTAACTTTGACCTATGGAACTATGACCAATGGAACTATGATCCCTGGAACTATGACCTCTGGAAATTTGAACTATGGAACTTTGACCACAAGAACTATGACCTCTAGAACTATGCCCTCTAGAATTATGACCTTAGAAACTTTGACCTGTGGAGCTATGACCTGTGTAACTATGGTCTATGGAACTATGATATGTGGAACTATTCTCTTTGGAACTTTAACCTCTAGAACTATGATCTATGGAACTACGATCCGTGGAACTATGATCTGTGGAACTATGACCTCTGGAACTATGACCCATGGAACTTTGACCTCTAGAACTATGACCTTAGGAAATTTGACCTCAGGAACTATGACCTCAAGAACTTTAATCTTGGTAACTTCGACCTCTAGAACTATGAGCTCTAGAATGATGCCCTCTGGAACTATGACCTATGGAACTATGACCCCAATTGCTATGACCTCGAGAACATTGACCTCTGGAACTATGACCTCTGGAACTATGATATGTGAAACTATGACCTATCGAACTACACCCTCTCGAACTATGACCCCAAGAACTTTGATCTATGAAACAATGACCTATGGAACTGTGAACTGTGGAACTTTGACCTTGGGAAATTTGAATTAAGGAAATATGATCTCAGGAACCTTGACCTTGGGAACTTTGACCTATGGAACTATGACTTGTGGGACTATGACCCCATGAACTATTACCCTTTGAACTATGACCTCTCGAACTATGACCTAGGGAACTTTGACTCCAGGAACTATGACCCCGGGAACTATGTCCTATGGAACCACATCGTTGTTGACACTTGAATCTGTTCAGACTGAAACGACAACCTCGTGATGATGTAAATCTCCCTGCCTTTTTATAGAGGTGGTATTCCTCTTTAATATTTTCTTGGGACTCTAAATATTCAGAATATGGGACTTTGCAGAAGTTTTTCGTGGTAATCAAAGAAATATAATAATAACATGAAATAAAAACTTTTGTTTTTCTTTTAAAGAAATTTCCTGAGAAATGACCAAGAACCACACACTTCATACATTTCGAAAAGATAGACAAAATTTCCTCACATCCATCATAGTTAAACTAAATATTTCTAATCACGTAAAAAAAAAAATAAGATGGTTTGCATGCATAAGAGAACTTTAACAGAGTGAACATGGGCAGCTCAAATAAAGATAATGATAGATAAATATCAAATACTTTATACTCAAAACTTAGAGTTACAAAGCACAATCAAAATTGATCCCAAAATAGCTCTCTTGAAAGTTTTGAAAAAAAACATATAGTGTGTTACATATTCTTTGAAATTTAAAATGCATTTGTCCTTAGGACTGGGATTGGGGCTCCCACGGACCATAAAAAAAATATAAACAAGAATTAAGCTTGTATAAGGAGGATGGTGGGCGGTTAAAAAACAACAAGACCTAGAAACAGGAAAAGGAGAAGTTATCATACTTCGGTTAAACCTTTCTAGTCAAATAAGCGGAGTAACTAGATGAAAGAACTGATAAAGAAAGAAATATATGATCAGCATAAACTTACTATGATGGTCTCTCGTGTCTTTACTTGATTTATGTTGTATTTTTATGGTCTTCATTAATGGTTACAGAAACCATCTCAATTGTTTCTTGCCCCTCGTTGGTCAATTTGTTGATTGCTTTCTTGAACCATTCTTCAATTTAATTTTTCATTGGTGCCACGTTTATCTCATGTGGATTTTGATGTTGAATAACTCACCCTACAAGTCTCTTAAATCAAGGGAAATATCATGTAATTCTTCTTCAATATCTTGATTGGAGTATTCCACTAGCCAATTGTCTATTTCGTCTTCATTATATTCGAGTATACTATAAAACTTTTCAATTGATAACCCTTTAAAAATCTCAACTTGTTCGTCAAACTATTGCTTTGTTAGGAACAATGAGTTGAGAATTAATTTTGGGTATTTTACTTTGTTAGTACTACCTTCGAGGTATATCTCTGTGAGCCTCTTGAATAGTTCTTCCCCTTTCAGTATGGCTTCATTGCATGCTTGAACAATATTATTCAAATTTTTAATATTTTTCTTCCAGGAAGCATTTAGTTGTTTTATCTGACTTGGGGATGGCAGATCCTCCTCTCTTATTCTTAATTCCTTATTTTTAGAGAATTTATTTTCAAAGGGTAGTACAACATCGATGTAGAAACCTTGCTCATTCTTCAGGTCATCTTGCAAATATTCCTGGAAGGCATGCACCCTCGAGCCAAAAGAAACAATGTTTTTCGAAACATCCCATGCCTCTGTGATCAATGCCATTCTTTTCTTGATATTTCTCTCTACATAGCTCCTGGATGATGTAACTAGGCTTGAAGATCCTTTCAATTTAACAGCAGGTGTGGTGGGTCTAACTATTGAAAAAGGACTCTAAAGAAGGGGAAGATGTGGTATAAGAAAAATATGTTTGTTGGGATAGATCCAACCTATCCAATTGTGAAGCTGGTTATAGAATCTTTGATAGCTTGACATAAGGCATAGACTACCTTCACCTCAGATGGTCCTTCTCCTAAGGTGGTAATGAAGGGGCAAAAAGAGAGGTAAAAGACTTACGAGAAGTGATTCTTAAGACCACCCCGTTAACATTAGTTATTAATAAAGGGTGTTTTTTCCCTTAGGAAATAACACCGTGGTGAAAAAATGAAGGAAAGCGGGATAAAAACCCACAAAATGTGTTATATTCAAGGTCGTGTTGGAAGCCAATTCGCATTTTTATACTATCCTTATAAGATGCCTACACCAGTGTTTTGCAACCCTTGATTTTCATCGCAATATTTGGAATAAAACGACATTATTATTTCGTGCATTTGCACACTTACCTTTGTTCTCGTTTTCACAACTGCAAGTGTGAAAACTTTGTTTTCGAAGTCACATTAAAATCGTCACTGGATTTTTACTCATTTGGCATTCTTTAATTGTTAATATGACTTCATTTTTACAAGACTGTGATGATATCCTTATGATCGAGTTTTTGATACATTGGTGTTTTGATGTTCTATGGTCTTTCATCAATTTCTTTGACACATTGGTTGCATGAAAACACATTGACGTTGTGGTTAGACCCTTGGTATAAATCATTTCATACATATTTGACATGATCAAACCCTTGGTGTTGATTTCGAATCATTGTTTTGGTTTTAAAACTATGCTAAAACTATTGCTCGCGCAAATGTTTGGTCCACTTACCATAGATTTCATTGATTGTTTGAATGGCATGGTTTTTAACATATGCAATAGTGATTTGAATCATTATATGCGTCGTCGGTTGTACTGTGAGAAATGATTGTTTTGCAATGGCTGAGCTAGCTCCACCACCTTTCCACATTCGGTCATTAATGCCTTCCCCCTATCCTGGGTTAACTCTGTTGTTTTCAGGTAATCCTGTGAGCTATCGACCCTACGTATGCTATGTTCGAACCCTTGCCCGATCACCCTGCTCACTGTGTGCTCCTGTCTATGGCACCAGTGGTGCGCATAGAGCCAAACGGTAGCCAAACTCTGTTGCTATTTGATAATGCCCGTAAGGATTTATAAAATGGTGGTTGGCTGGTGTTTATACAAAGGTTTGAGGGTTTCAACCATTCGGTTGCCCAACAATTCGCCCTCACCTTCGACGGTTGCAGGGCTAAAGTCGGAGACATACAGCTCGAGCTCAATGAGGAATTCTTAAGCTCGGCTACAGGACTGCCAGCTACAGGTCAAAGATGGTTTAAAAATTCCAAAGTAGATGAGGTGTCATGGCCTTTACTATTCATATCAAGAAATATTGTTTCCTGTGATAAAGGTATGCCTATCTCTACCCTCAAACCCAGGTGGCATGATCTTTTGGTAATTGTTAAACAGTTTGTGACCTGTGAAGGTCAGTATGGCTTGGTATTTCTGTATCACCTCTAGTTATTGATGAATTTCATACGCTACCCTTTGAATATGCCGCATTATCTCCTGCGTAGTCTTTACAATATGTCTAAGAGATTCAAGCGTGAGAAGGCTGATAGCAGCCTTTTTCATCACGGCTTGATTAAACTCATTATCATCCACCATTTGATCCTTCATGGTGATAGTTGGCAAGCCTTCCTGTCTAGGAATGGCTTTGCCAATCCCAAGTCTTCTCAAATCGACAAGGTTGTGGTGACGGAAACTTTGGTTGGGCCAGTCGTGCCACTTCATATCCTTCTACCCCCTGTCAAACCCTCGGATCGCCCTGACATAGATTTACCCGATGTCATAGCCAAACCATGTACTAAAGACAATATTGAAGCCATTAAGAATCCTGTGAGAAAGAAAGGTAAGAATGATACTACTGTAAATAGTAGAGGAAAGAAAAATGTTCGATTGATATCGAGATACGCTAGGAACAAACCCAAGCCAAACGTTGACCAAAACCCCATAGTGTTGAGTGAAGACTCAGACTCCGATATTGAACGATTCCTTGTTGAGGAGTACCCCTATTATCATGGCCTATGCTCTAAGAAACCCTATGACTATGTCTCTAACTTACCCCCGTGCCTCAAAAACAACCCAAACTACCCGGGAATCATGTTGCACAAGGAAACCCCTGGTAACTTGAACAAACCCTCGCCTGTGATGACAAAGCCCGAGCAACCATTATGCATCCAATGCAATGCTTGGCTAGAGCGTTATTACACCGACGTTCCCTTGTTGCAATCAAAGATCAAATCATTAGAGGAGCAAGTTACAATGTTGTCAAAAGAAAGAGACAGGCTTCAAGCCAACAAGAAGAAACAAAAAACCATCGGTTCAATTGTATTCAAGAATGTTGAAGCAGCAACGGCCTTTGTCAATTCCAAGTTATCATGATCGAAGCCTTTTCTTACTGCTCAGGTATGAATTTCAATATTAATTTCGTTTTATGAGTTGGTTTGGATTAATATAACCGATTGGATTTGCTTTCAATAGCT
>SNQJ01S0003231.1:127697-148800 GCA_010110895.2 Picea sitchensis
TCAGTGTGGGTCATCCCAAACAACTTGGGTTATTTAGACAACCCCGAACCGGATCCACTCTTCCAGTTGGTGAGCGTTCTTTTTCGCCCGTCAACAGGTCGGGAGGAATGATTTGACCTCTTGGTGCATTGTGCTAAGGCACGCACAGATATGGGCGGCTGAGCATGGCGCGCTCAAATCTACGGTGTGTGTTCCATATCAGACACCCACGACCTTTTGCCTTTAACAAGGGGGGGAGGGGTCTGAGCAGGTAGTTTTCTGGCACGAGCCCCCCACTATCATGTCACCTCCTTGTCAAATTGGACCCCCCCCTTCGAGCTAACCTCCTTACAGATTCCTGATATCGCCTTCACTCTCGCCGCCACGTATCCTCCACTCACATCACTCGCATGCATGTCCCCCACCCAAGGTCACATATCCCCTCTCACCTTCCAACATGTGTCTTCCACTTCCCCTCCATGTCCCCCACTATTTTTTGTCATCTACCCATTTCCTAATCACTCTTGCCTACCACTGCATCCTCTCCCCTCACCACATCACCCCTGCACCTTTACACCTCAACCCTCGCGTACTAGTGTCCATGCATTCCCAGTCACTGCACCGCCAAACGCATCATTCCACCTGTTCATAGATCATTCATTGTATTCTGCGAGCCTATGTCGATCACCTCGCCAGCCCCCATCGTCAGCGTCCATGTCCGCCTACCAGTGTTTTCGGAAAACGCCCAGCTAAGCACAAGTGGCAGATATTCAGAGTGTGGCCAACTTGTTTTCCAGGTGTCGATTTGACGCAGGTCCTTCTTGATACCAATGTAGGTAGTTAATGAAAAAGAAGGAGGTGGTTGAGATATCGTCTCCCTCCATAAATGGAAATCCATAAAGGATTGGTCGTGGAGGTAGACTGTCAGCCCAGACTGGCCAGAGATCATGTCTAACAGAAGATCGCATGGGCGGTCTGACTAAATACTGNAAAAAGAAGGAGGTGGTTGAGATATCGTCTCCCTCCATAAATGGAAATCCATAAAGGATTGGTCGTGGAGGTAGACTGTCAGCCCAGACTGGCCAGAGATCATGTCTAACAGAAGATCGCATGGGCGGTCTGACTAAATACTGCATGCATAGTCTAAAAGAGAACTCGTCGACGTAAAGCCTTAAAAGATTTGAATTGATCATGCCTCTGGAGATTAGAGGCAGTTCTGAGTATAAGTGTGCATTTTTTATATTTTGTTATGGTCGATGGTTGAGAAAGGATCCCGGATTGTAAATTTTTGATGAATCTCTGGTTCTTCTGGTTATGATCTGTATTTGAGACTTTTTGTTTAATGAAAGTCATTTTCCTTTTCATTTCTCTTTAACATATGTGTTAGAACACTCGGGCATGGATGATCCAGTCAAGGGTATTTATGTTGTTGTGATGTAGGTTTGATCACTGTAGTATCTTGACCAGTTTTAATCAGTTTCATGTGCTATCTTTTTTCCTCTTACATTGAATGGCTTGGGCATGGATGATCCAGTCGATTTGTCGTAGATGCATCGTGATGTAGGTTTGATCATGGTGTTGTTGTGACTATGTCGTTTGGACATGTTTCAATGTTTGAACTTAGGCTTAAGAGTGATCCTGAGTCTAATTTTGTCTTCTCCGAGTTGTTGGAAGGCATAATGCCCATAGCAATCTTGCTCACCTTTCTCACTAATTATTCCCTCTACTCACACTTAAGATCAAATTACTGACTAAATTTTATCAATACCTCACCTGCTTGAGCATGTTGGTCCCTATTTTCTGAGTTAAAACGCTATTGTCTTGAGTCTACGTCCATTTTTCCTCTTTAAAACCAACCCATGACATATAAATTGATGGGTATTGGGCTCACCTTCTAATGCAATCGAAGGGTGACTTATGGTGCTAACATTTCTGGTGTCATTTCCAGGGAACGAATTGAAGACATTTTTCTGGGATAGAATGACAAAGAGCTTATGATTCTAAAGTTGCATCAGACATCAGAACCATTGAATATTGTAGCTTGCACCTGGAGACTCCACTGTGGTGACTCCATTGTTTCCACTCCACTGTTTCAGTTGTGGCTCCAAGAGACAGACACATAAGGCCTACTCCATAGCTACCTCTGGTTGCACCTGAAGCTAACCCAGAGAGGATAATCCAGAAAGGAAATATTTCTCAAGAAGGCTTTAGTTGATGTTCCAGATTGAAAATCTACATAGGAGAACGATGATGATCAGATCTGGCCTTTGATGGTGAACAAAGGTTAGACACTTTCAGATTACATATCATTCACCTGGAAACTCCATTAGTTTTGAAATGGACAAAATCGTATCTCAGAGGTTTTGTTTTTGTGATTTTTCAAAGATAGCTAATTTCCCTAACCCACTACCTAGTAGAGATGAATGGGAATGTAGCCTCCCCAAATTTCAAGGAAAAGAGGAGGAGGTACCAGCTGAACACTTGATCTGTTTTCATGATTTTATTCATCAACTTCATATCATGCATGAAGATGTTCAGATCAAGATTTTCAGATATTCATTGAAAGGAGCTGCTCTTGATTGGTGTTGATATCTTCCCCTTGCAAGCATAAACTCTTTGAAAACTTTTCATGCTGCTTTCAATTCGTTTTATAAAGATTATTTTCTAGTTGAATATCTTTATGAAAACTGTTGCGATGAGTTTTCTTTGTTTCGTAAAGTTTCTGCTAGTCACGAAAACCATATTTGTGATTACTTTTTTATTGTGGAAGAAAGCATTTGTTATGAAGAGCTAGAGGTGTTGGATGATATTCATTATGATAACCATAGCACCGAAACATTTGGCATCATTTTAGAGGTATATGTTCCTTTAGTTGTTCATGCAAACCAACATGTCTCTTTTGAAAATTCTGAGTTCCAAGAGAAAATGTGTTATGCATTAGATATTCCTCCTAAGTATGGAATTGAGATAGATGATAAGCTAGTTAAGAGAACTAATGAAGATTTATATTTGTTTTTTCCTAGATTTTCAGGATTGAAGGTAGAGGTTGTTTGTTTCTCTTGTGAAGAAAATGCAGAGGACATTTGTGTCCCTGAAAAAAATGTTTTTGGCAGCCTTGCTTATGAGGGATAAGTTTTTACTGATATTGACCGAAAGCAACCCATTTTTGATGAATATCCCAATGAGGATGATGAAGAGTAGAGATTTCCCACGGTTCGCGTGTATGATGATTATGAATCTGATCCTTGGGAGAGCCATGAAGAAGTGGATCAGTATCCCGCATCATCCTTTCACTCACCTGTTCTTTCCACAGGCATTCATCCAGAGGTGAGTAGTTGTAAAGCATAGTAGGATTTATGTTATCAATCTAGTAGGTTTTATCACCTATTTTATGATCCTGTGGGGGAGTACATGGAATTGTATTTTCTCCATGTATTGAAGCCTCCAAGATTTATCTTACCTTCAACATTGGGAGGAAATCCGAAGAATGTCATTATTTTACTGTCACGTTTTCATTATCCTTTGTTGATCAATGAAAAAGTAAAAAAAAATTCCATTAGGAAGTTACTGGAGTGGTTGTGGTGGAAGTTTGTCTTCACCTAGCCCTTTTTAAAAAATCAGTTAGTCTAGGGTTACACATAAATAAGATCCTTCTAGAGAATGTATGTTTTCTTCCTTTTTGTAAGCAGAGTAGTACAAGTTTTCAGTGTGTTATCGTTGGCATGATATCTCATAGCATGACTCCACAACCCAAAAATAAGGCACTGGAGTAGCAAAGGGAGTTCTTATAGCCTCTCAGGGAGGCCTCTATCCCCCATGGAGCCTAATATTAACATTAGTTATTGATAAAGGGTGTTTTTTCCATTAGGAAATAACACCATGGTGAAAAAATGAAGGAAAGCGGGCTAAAAAACCACAAAATGTGTTATATCCAATGTTAGGAGGAGTGATTTGACCTCTAAAGCGGGCTAAAAAACCACAAAATGTGTTATATCCAATGTTAGGAGGAGTGATTTGACCTCTTGGCACATTGTGCTAAGGCATGTGTAGATCTCGGGCAACTGAGCATGGCACGCTCAGATCTATGGTCTATGTTCCATGTCACCCCTTCTCATTTTAACAGGGGATTTGAGTGTGGTTTTAAGGTGAGCCTCCCCACTATCATGTCACCTCCTTATGTCAACTTGAAATCTCCGAGCTAACCTCCTTACTGCTTCCCGACACCACCTTCACTCTCGTTGCCACCTGTCCTCCATTCACACCACTCGCGCACTTGTCCCCTACCCATTGTAACATCTCCCCTCTCACCTTTCGACATGTTTCTTCCACTTCCCCTCCATGTCCCCCACTATTTGTCGTTGTCTACCCACTGCCTAATCACTCCTCCCTTCCATCAGACAAGATCACCCCTACACCTTTACAACAACTCTCACTAGCTTCACACATTCCCATTCATCACTCTGCCAACCACATCATTCCACCTGGTCGTCGATCATTTGTTGTAGCCTACATCGACACCACTGTGCCCCCCATGTCAAGATCCATGTCCGCCGCCAATGTTCCCAAAATGCCTACTACACAGTAGCAGAGATGAAGAGTGTAATAACTGAGCTCAAGTGCCTAGTTGGTCAGTCCATCCCAATCCCGATGCAAGTAGTTAATGAAAAAGAAGGAGGTGGTTGAGACATCATCTCCCTCCATAAATGGAAATCAAAAAAGGACTAGTCATGGAGGTAGATCAAGTAAATACACCCACTGTGAGATCACTGCCCTCACGAAGACCTCATAAGGGCCTGACTAAATACTACATGCACATTGTGACAGAGAACTCGTCGACGTAAAGCCTTAAATATTTGATTCTTGATCACCAAGGTTGAGGCAAAGCAGGAGTAGAAGTGTGCATTTTTATTTTTTTTAGGGTCGATGGTTAAGCAAGGCCTTGATTGTAAAGTTTTGATGAAGCTCGTTCTCTCGGGTTATGTATATGCATTTTAGACCTCTTGTTTGGATGAAAGCAAGTTTTTCATTTCTCCAGAAAAATTGTTAGAACACTGGCATGGATGATCCAACAGGTAGTTACTTTGTTGTGATGTGGTTTGACCCAATGAGTCTTACCATTTTTAAATTAGTTTCCTGTGTTATTTTTTCCCTTATTACGATGAATGGCTTGGGCATGGATGATCCATTCGAAGTTGGTGTAGATGCATCGTGGATGCAAGTTTGATCAAGGAAGCAGCTATGACGGTGTCGTTGGGACAGCCACTGTCTAAACTTAGTCTTAAGAGTGATCCTAAGTCTAAGTTTGTCTTCTCCGAAGTTGTTGGAAGGCATATGCCCATAGCAATCTCATCATCTTTTCTCACTAAGTCTCCTTCCACACTTAAGCTCAACTTTTACCTGACCAGGTTCAAGACCTCACTTGCTTGTGCATGTTGGTCCCTATTTTCCATTTAAAACGATATTGTCTTGAGTCCTGCATCCATTTGACCTCTTTAAAAACCAACCCCGTGACACATAAACCGGGATGGATATTGGGCTCACCTTCAATCAAGGGTGACTGAGAGCTAGGCACACCCGCTGGGTGTTGTCCTCCCTCATCATCTTCGATGGCCAAAATGGTCTGGGAGGTGAAAATTATGGAAAATGGGATGAAAATAAGCTGCTGATTTTAGGACAACAAACTAAAACAAAGTGAACAATGAGTTTTTCTCTCCCTTAAAGCCTTGGAAAGTGGCAGATAATGGGTTCTCGGGGTAAACCAGGGTCCTAGACAATAAACCAATGGATGTCCTAGTTAAAAGAAAACAAGGGTGAAAAGTGGGTTAATCCAAAATAGTGACCTACTCCCCTTTAATTCAGTATTACATTAGTAATGTTATTTTATTTATGTCTACTTTGATTCCATTAGTTGTAATTGTAACTCCTATTTTCCTATATACCAAGGAGGCATTTTCATTTTGAAGCATCTTACTGACATTTATGTGTATATGAGGTTTCCAAAGAGTATTATTATTTGAAATTATATCTCTTTCAAGGTGCTGAGTACTTATTTTGAGGTTTTTCTATGCTATATTGATATTTGGTTCTTAACATATGGTATCAAAGTTCAAGTATTGGCTCATTGCCACATCTGAGACAACTTGGAATTTTAGATATAATTTATTTTATGTTGTTTCAAAAGGAACTTTGTGATATTTATTAGAAGGACATACCGCTATTGAAATTTCAGATCCGAGTCTTATACTTAGGAGATACCTGTAAGATAGTGGTCGGGAATCATCTCCACCTCGAGTCATCGAATTTTCACTATAAAAACTTCTCTTTAACGTTTCATAACCTAAAATCAGGAGAATTTTCATAGAAATATTAAGTTATTTGTGATAAAAAAATTCATCTTATAGGTCATATTACATTTGTATATACACCTGTGGAAGATAGGGCATTTGACTATCAAGGTGTGTTCTAGGTAAAACAATCATAAATTCTCCCTAGAGCATCCAAATTGAGTGAGACCAATTGAATTTGATATTAGACCATTCAGAGTAGATGAGAAATAAGTTTCATAATTTTATAACACTATTTTGTGTGGGGCATATACAAGGATATCTTCGAAAGTCCAAAAATCAGCAACTTGTGGGAAGTTACCATAAATTTAATTTGGCACATCCACTTTTTATCAAACCTATGGAATTGGCAGAGAATAAATATCAAAGAACTATTAAAAATAAAATTTCATACCCAAAAAGGGATGAAATTTGGAGATATACAAAAGAAAGATTAATAGCATGGGCAACCACCCTCATGTTTAAAGTGATTCTTGGTCAACATGCCACCAAAAGGGAAATTCTACACCAAATAAGCTCCATAGTCCCATTTGGACTCTTGATGAAGGTGACTTAAATACGAGGGACATAAATGATTTACAAAAAGAAGACAATAAATATGTACTTCACAAGGGATGATGGATTCAACGAAACTAAGTTACCAATGGATACTAAGATGGATTGTTTAAAAAGGAAGATCATGGAAGGATTGAAATTTTTCCTAATAGAGAGGACACATCAAAGTGGTAAATATACCTATGAAATTCATGATGAGGAATAAGGAAGATGAATCAAGAATGGAGAAATCCTAACTTTTGCTGAAGACCAACCACTTTCCTAAGATCGATATGAGGAAGTTTGATGGCACCCAATCACATGGATACTTTTAGATGGAGCAATTATTTTATCTACATAATGTGCCACATACACAAAGGTACGGATTTATATTTAGAACCCAATCAATTTGTGGTATCGATGGATCTAAAGCACTCTGGTCACTTGGACAATTTTCACTTGGACAATTTTCACAAAAAAAATGATAGCACACTATGAACATACAAGGAGCAATACCTTATTTATCTAATTGATAAATCTCAAGCAAAAAGGGTTCGCCATAGCATTGAGAACTTCCAGATTGAATATAAAGGTAAATGATATTCCATATTATAATTCTGATTTATGTATTCATAGGAACTCTAAGGACACATTCAACATGAGGTCTTTGGGAACCCAAATCATTGAGAATGCATTTAGGTGGCAAGAAATGTTGAAAGTAAAAATATGCTATGGCTACTAGAAGGACCACTCAACATCTATCGGGAGAATAATCTTCCTTCTTCTAAAACACCAACCTACAAGTTTGACACTCCACAATTGAGGAAAGAAAGCAAAGTTTTGCAAGCTTTTAATTGTGATGTTAGCACAAAGAAGGGATATAAGTGTGGTGAGAATAAATTATTCTGCTATAGATTGTGAAGAGAACAAGAACAAGAACCATCTCAAGATGAAAATGTAGACGGATTTTCTCTCAAGAGCGACTCCCATGATATCGCGGTAATGCATTACCGAATTAGCACTCCTAAACCCTCAAGATCTAAGGATATATCAAAAGAAAAGGCATAGTCCTAATTGATTATACCTATAATTTCACTCATCATAAATTAGCTAAAGATCTTAATTACTTTGTATATCTAGCACCAGAAGTCAAGTAATGATTGTAGATGAAGGAACTATCACCATTTGGGAAAATGAAATAAGATCAATATTACTATGGGGTAATATGTAATGAATAGAACAATGATTGGTATACCCATGTATGGTGTTGATGTCGCATTAGGGGTCCAATGGTTGCAATTATTAGGAACAATGGCTCTTAATTTCAAGAACTTTTCAAGAAATTTTCATTGGAAGGAAAAGAAATTGAGTTAAGAGGTATCACGAGAAAACCCAAGAAGTGACAAGCTCCTTAAGGGCCCGGACAAAATTATTGAAAAGGCATCAATAAGTGTAATTAACAAACTATACCACTAGATGTTCAAACATCTAATCCATCTATTCCCCTAGGACATCCAATTGATTGCCATAATCATTCAAAGTATTTGGATATTCCAAAGGTCTTTCACCCACTCAAACTGCGATCATGACATTACCTAATTTTTGGAGGTTCATCCCAACATGAGGCCATATACCCTATGTCTAGAAGAGGAAATTGAGTGCATGGTTGAAGAAATGTTAGAGGTTGGAATTATTGTGATTCCAGCCGTTCTTACTCGCACCGGTAATGGTATTCAAAAAGATGAATTAGTATGAGTGTGCGCGGACATAGAGAGATCAACAAGATCACTATTAAAGATAAGTTTCCATTCCATCATTGATGAATTGTTGATGACCATGGAGCAATTCATTTCACAAAGTTGGATCTTCGCTCGTGGTGTTATTAGATTAGAATGAAGGAAGAAGATATTCCTAAAACAACATTATGACCATGAAGGACATTATGAATTTTTGTTCATGCCTTTTGGCCTTCATTAAATGCACCTTCCACATTCCAAGGGTTGATGAATTCCATTTTCAAGCCCTTCCTTCCGAAATTTGTGTTAGTATTTTGATGATATACTAATTCATAGAAAGTCTTGGGAGGATCAAGTACGACATGCTGACATAAGCAACTACTAAAGGAGAAAAACTATATGTCAAACCATGTAAATAACCTAATTCGCTACGGCCATCCATTCTATATGTGTGGGAATTTTTTGTGTGTGTTTACTTGTAAAAGGCGGTAGAAGAAAACATACTTGACTCTATAACGCCTCTTTGACGTCCAACAAGACGCTAATTCACGGTGTTCATTGCAAGAAGACAAAGTTTACTTAATATCTCAGAACAACCAATCGTAGGTAAGTGGCAACTCACTTAACATTTAACGACAAAGTAAACCGATCATCTAATTAATCCACTACCGCCCCACCCTCGGCAAGTTAGACCTCCAAGACACATAAGCAACGCCAAGTCCAGGATTCATCGCCTTAACCATTTAAGGTCTTAATTGCTCAGGAACATGGAGGTGTCTCATCCCGCCCGACACAAGTAGAACAAGCAACCAACTGAATAAAACTGGCACCATTAATAAAATGAGAAGTACAAATGCTTCTTATCAAGGCGTATACAAGGACTCGGCAACGAACAATCAAGTTCAACATTATCTAGCAACAACCATAAAATGAGAATGACCTTCCAAGATAAAACATTCAATTAACACGAGGAACTTGCAATGCGAGGTCAACAATGGTCATAAAGTTCAAATCAAGGCATTAAAATAACATCATACTGATAGGCATTCATCAATTGGAATTAACCCAATACCTAACAACTAAAGGTGGCTATCAGTAGATTAATAAAATCTAAGGTATTAATAACAAGGTGTGCCATAAATGTAGTGACAACTATCAGGTTACAAATGACGATGGTTTAGGTGAGCTCTTAAATTAGGGTGTCTCTATACAGAATTGCATCATGAGTATAGGCGACTTCGCCTTGGAAATAACGTTCACAACAATTAAGAATCAATTAAGAATGGCATCTTTATCATGATATAAAATAAATTCATTAAATGATCTTTATAACCGAAGGGCGCTTAAAGGGGTCACTGGCTTTCAAGGTTACAAGTGAAAATGAGTATGTATAACCTTTTATTTAAGGAGACCAAGGGATAGTGGGCATCCTAAGCTAGGTGATCTCAATGGAATAACAACATGCATTCTAATTTAATAGGACAACTACCATAAGAGCTTTTGAATCAAGATTACATTATAATCTACATTTAATGCTATAATTTTACATTATAGATTACATTGTAGTAAATCTCCATAATGAATTTAAATTAAAAATTATATTAGAACCTATATTCAATGCCATAAATTACATTATAATTAACATCAGAAAGTAAAATTCCAATGACTCTTAAATTAAAAATAACATTAAGTCTATATTCCATGCCATGAACTATATTGTATTATACATTGTAGTGAAATATCCTAAAATGACTTTTTGAATTAAAATAACATTAAATCTATATTCAATGCCATGAACTATATTACATTTTACATTATAGTAAAATCTCCAAATGACTTTTGAATTAAAAATAACATTAAATCTATAGTCAATGCCATGAACTATATTATAATTTATATGGTAGTGAATCTCCCATAAATGACTTCTAAATGCCATAAATTAAAAGGGCCACCCTCGGGACGGCCTCTGTCCATATTCAATGATAATAAGTAAAAGTAACTACTAAGTTAAGGAAATTATGTTAAGAAGTCGATACAAGGAAATCCCTTGTAACCACGGGTGATGTAAATTGAATAACCACCTACAGCATATTTAAATACGACTATCTATAAACAGTAAATTCTAGAAATGATTATAATTAAAGCACGACAAGAATTCGAAATGATTATACTCAGCAATCGCTAACCAATAAGACAGCATATAGTAAAGATGTATTAATTCCAGGTAGCAGCCACTTGGATTAGACTATAACCTCGACCTCAAATGGAAATTACCCATAATAAATGACACGTTTTGAGGACAAAATTAGAAGCTGACAGAACATTGATGATAGATATGGCGAGGAGACAAAGGCCATTAGATTTTACTCAAGGCAAAAGACAGACAAAACAGAAAGACAAATGACGGACAAAAACAAATAAGCTAAAACGCTTTGTATACTAAAAATGACATTGATAACATTGAACAAATTTGGGTGATAGCTACATTCCATGAATGTCCTGATTCACTATCTACAGCGTTATCGCCTAAGTGAAATTCCTGCAATATTCTCAATCTGGAGATGAATATAGTGAATCTTGGGCGTAATTGGTTAGTGGATTGGTGGCCAATGACGGATAAAACCGTAATATTAATAACATGCCCAAGGGTCATACACGAGATCGGGAACAGAAAAAAATGCTGGGGTAAACCATCCGACCGGGCTAAAGAAATAACGGTGCTTACAAATACAACGCAAGCATTTCTGCCAGACTGATAAAATCAATAGAAACGTAGTGCATGCATCCACACTAAAACAGAAATGCCCAATCAACTCAACGCCCAGCCGACCAACTGTGTAAGGATTCGCCCAGGATAACCATTGCCCACCGTTTGCAATAAAACGCCCCCAAATGAGAGTGGCCCTCGGTAAGTAAAACGTCCATTAAATACCACGAGAACCAGGGTATAGGTGGTTCACCGAAGGAAAAAGAAACGCCCTCTGAAATTGATGGGAGTGACCAAGGTAACACGCAATCAAACAAAAAACCCAACACGCCTGCAGCGTTTTAAACCATCTAAATGACGGCGACGCCGTCATTCGCCATGAGATCACTGTGCATCACAACCCCGGAGGTATTCTTCCATTTACAGCTATCAAGAGCGCCGAGGTGTTATTCAAATCATAGCTATAAGGAAGAACGCAAGGGTGCTATTCAATCACCGCTATCAAGGAAGTTTTGTTCAAAATCAAAAAACCACTCCACAAGCAGAACATCCCACGAGAAAAATAGTAACGTCCCACACAAGAATATGCGTTCTGAAGTGGAATGCAACTTCCAAAAAACAAGATTGTGAGAATAACAACGGTTGGGAAAATCAGAGGGACCATAACAGAAATACATTAATATCACCTACCGGAATACAATAGTATCCATTCGGAAATCCAAGCAGGCGAGTGATAACATTAGAAACAAGAATCAGATACAATAGCCATAACAACATCCATCCCAGCAAATTCCAGGAGACACAAAATAATATTACAACAATTAATGCAAAGGCAAGAATTACAAACATTTTCCTGAATACTCTATCAATAATATCCATTTTGCCTAAGGCAAACCGTGACTCTACTTCTAACAGATTAAAACCACACCGCTGTCTTTCATTGTCCATCGACGATCTCCACGCCTCGGGCCGCTGCCCCGCCTCTTGCCGCTCACACCACTAAGGCTCAATTGGTATTCCCAAACGCTTAGGGTACTCGCTCTTGACCCCAAGCCTAGGCCACACAAGAACTAGAAAAATCTCTAGCATCTCAGCCATTTCAACGTTGAGCTACCACTAAAATCACAACAGTTACACCTAAACTCAATAATGCTAGGTCCAATAACCACACTGGCAGCGTAACGCTACGCTCACCCATCATCCCCTTCATCCTTCTTTCCCTTTCTTTTTATAGCCAAAATGAGACTCACCTACTTTCTTAATTAGTACCATCATTCTTAATGACAACTCTGAACAATCTTCATCATCTATGTCGCCTCATCCCTAGGGTTCTCCAATAATTAATCTATGTTTATTAAATAAAAATCTAGATTTCCTCACACCCCCAAAATCGCTTCTCCCTACTCCAGGGTTCCTAGATCCCCTCAATTCTTTTATTCACTTCCTAAAATGATGCTTCTAAATTTTAGTAGTTACTTAAATGCTGATTCTTTTCGCTTTTTCCCCAATGTCCTTTACTTTCCAAAAATTTCTTCCTTTAATTCTAGTTTCCTTTATTTTCATATTTTATATTTATTTATCTTTTCTTTCTTTATTCCCTTCCCACTTTATCTATTATTATTATAAAAATTTTGTTAAACCCTCAAATGATAAATTCTCTTAAAAAAAATTTTAATAGAGACAACATTTTTATTTTTAAGAATTATTTATTTACTATTTAAACCTTTGTTCTTAATAATTTCCTTTAAAATTTTTAGCCTCCCTTTATAAATTAAATACCATGGGTTTAGTTTAAATTTTACCCCTCATTACTTTTACCCTTTTACTTTTTAGAGGCCTTCAATCAACCCCTAGGTGGGTGTTAGTTTAAGCCCCAGGTTTATTTTTGGAGGATCTTTCTTAGGGCTCCATCAACTATCTTAGAGACGTTAATCTAGGTTTGATTTGAATAGGGAGACAATTTAATTAGGGGAGGCTGTTGTAAGAATTTATCGTGATAAGGTCTCACGGTCAACTAGGTCGTCTCAACATCATTCTCAAGCGACGTGTTCTTCTGTGATTCACTCACGCAATTCCAAGAGTTTCCGTCGCTGACGCGTTCTTCGGTGACTAATCACGGCTCCAAGGGTGCCACTCAAGGACTTGTAATTTTTATGCGATTTTGCCCTTCTCTCGTGATGCACCATCGCCTAAGGGTGCACTACTGCTTGACGGATTGGATTCTAACCCCTGAGTCAACACTGGCCGTGCTTAATCTTGTGGGATACTATAATTTAAGGAATAAGGTCCCCACCTTATCATACTCTTTAGAATCATCGTGAGTTTATCGTCGCACCGCCTTCACGGCATCAGTGGGATCCTCTCAACTAGGGTAATCGTTAACCTATTACTGGCTACTCAGCGGAGTGTTAGTAGGTTGTGGCGTGGCTGTTGTCCACACTTTCCCTAAATTTCTCTCGATTCGGTGGTGGCCCCCTTAATGAGTCCGGTCGGCAAGCTATCGTCACCAAGATCATCAACTATCATGTCGTGATCATGTCAAACAACATATCATGTAGTCAATAGTATATCATCAAATGAAACAATATCACTTACAATGAAACAACTCAAATAATTCCCACTCCCTCGACTAATCCGTGAGTCCAAGGAGTTCCACGATGCTCTCAGACAGTCCCATATCCGCACACTCAAATGAAACTGAGTGAGCAGCACCTGCCTACACCAAGGTAGTGAAACATCATCCTGCCATATAACTCAATGCATCTTAATGAAAGAAAAGTTTTATCATCATATAAATCCGTATCACTTATGAAAGTAAGTGTCCTCAAAGAACAAGTTGGTATAGCGCCAGAAATGGGATGTTTACAAACCATCCAAATGTTTCTTTGGGGTGAAGAAGTAGAGTATTTGGGTTATATTGTATCTCATGAAGGGTGTCATGTAGACTCCTAACAAGATTAAGGCCATGATGCATTGGTCGCATTCCCAAAACATTGAAGACTATTAGAGATTTTTTTTGGTTTGACAAGTTAATAGTGCAATTTTGTTCGGCACTATGGAAGAATAGAAGCATCTTTAACGACACTCAACTAATAAGGATGAATTTCATGGACTCTAGAGGAAACCAAATACATGAACAACTTAAAGAGGTGATGTGAAATCTCCTATCTTGACCACTTTAGACTTCACAAAAACCTTTATTGTGGAATGATACCGGAAATGGAATTGGTGTTGTCCTAATGTAAAAGAAGGAAGGCCCTGCTTGGAAAGTCAGGAACTCAAGGGAAAGTACTTACACAAACCCATTTATGAGAAGGAAATGATGGCAATATCTACTTGCATTAGAAGAAATGGCGTCCTTAAATAATAGGTAGGAACTTAAAGGTAAAAAAAGATAATGATAGTCTTAAATACTTCTTGGAACAAAGACTATCTTCTTTAAGAACAACAAAAATGTGGTACCAAGATATTGGGTTATGATTTTGAAATCGTCATAAAAAAGTGTAGCAAAATGTTGTGGCATATGGGCTCAAGAAAGGATGAAGATGTTGAGGCATTTCAGGAGTATCTCGATCATCCAACTGATTGGATAATAGAAGCAAGGGATGAATGGAAGAATGAAAACATGTGGACTCTCATTCAAAAGTTGGGTAATGATTCCAAAGGCATCGATACATTTGTTACGGAAAAATGGATCACTATGGTACAAAGATCACTTATATTTATGTAAGAACTCCCAACTCAAAACAAAGGTAATATTGGAATTGCACACCTCTCCGGGAGGAGGGCAATTCCTCGATTTTTGAAACCCAACATATAGGGTCAAGAAGGATTTTTGGGGGATGGCCTTAAAACTGATGTTCAAAGCTGTTTGTAAGTAAAATGTTTGGTTTTCCAACAAAAATAAGGTGGAAACACTACTCACAGGTCTTTACAACCATTAGACATCCTAAGTCTCGGTTGGGAGGAGGTCTCCATCGATTAATGCTGCTGTTACCAACTCCTAAGGAAAGAGGGCCATCATGGTGATTGTTGATAGATTGATTCAAGTACACACTTTGTGCACTCTATCATCCCTTCAAATCCATTACACTTGCAACCATGACATTCATGGAGATAGTTCAAAAGCTACATGGAAGCCCAAATATTATTGTAAGTGACAAAGATCCCATCTCCACCGGGACATTTTTGGTCAGAATTATTTTTTTGGGTACTCTCAATTGGATCATAGATCATCCTATCATCCTCAATCTAATAATGAAAAACCGTAGATAGTGAACAAATGTCCTGAAGGCTACCTTCATTGCTTTGTCTCGTAAACAAGCACAATGGTTCAAATGAGCCACTTTGGGCGCATCGGTGGTGGTATAACATTCTTCATACCGCAACAAAAACATACTCATTTATGGCACTCTATGGATACCAATCTTCCTTCCATCACTCTTCTCTAAAATAAAAATCTAAGGTTCAAGCAATGGAAGATCAGATCGAAAGCATCAACAACAAGTTTCCAAATCTTAAAGGACAACCTCAATTCTGCTGGCACGTAGAATTGCATGAAACAACAAGTAGATCAACATCATAGTGAAAGAAGTTTCATGCAAGGGATTGGGTGTTTTTAAGACTACAACCATACAAGCAGATGTCCCTCAAGCAAGCCAAGAAGGATAATAAATTATCACCAAAGTACTATGGCCCTTATAAGGTGTTGCAAAAGATTGGTACTATGGCATACAAATTGGAGTTGCCTCTAGCTTCACGACTACACCCAATTTTCCATGTTTCATGCTTAAAGAAGGTTATAGGTGAAAAGATCCCAGTTCAAAATATATTTCCAGAACTTGACGAGGAAGGAAAAATCATATTGGATCCAAAAGCCATCATTGGCACAAGAATTCACCAGCTGAGGAATAGATCCATTTTAGAGTATCTCATTAAATGGAGGAAACTACCGGCTGAAGATTCCACTTGGGAACATGAGTCTTTTATACAGAAGCATCTAGAGTTACTCAAGTGACGCGGACAACACTTGTATCAAGGGGAAGGGCATGTTAATCCCTAAATAGTGGCTCATTACCCCTTAATTGAGGCATATTACATTAGTAATGTTATTTTATTTATGTTAGCTTGAGTCCATTAGTTGTAATTGTACCTCCTAGTCTCTTATATATACCAAGGAGACATTTTCATTTGGAATCATCTTGTATTTGGACATTTATGTTGGGTATAAGGAGGTTGCCCCCTTGAAGAGGCTTATTACCTAAAATTCTCTCTTTTTCAAGGCGTTGAGTACTTATTCTGAGGTTTTTCTATGCTATATTGATATTTGGTTCTTAACAAAAAGTGAGCTTAAAATATATAGCCAATTCTTTTTATATGGTTGTAAATTGTGAAAAAAAAGTTGTTCAAAGATTTTAAGGCAAGGAAACAAGCCCAGAATGGCTTGGTATTCCCCGGGGTGACCCAGGAAGTGATCCCAAAAAAGTATCGAATCAAAAGGGGGGTTGTAAATGAATATGTACATTTTTTTTATGAGTTGTTACAGCTATGTTTAGGAGAGTATTTACAGCTCAAATTTATGTTTGTGGATGAAGGGTGGACTGACAAAAGGTTTGACTTTAAAATGTATTTTATTGGTAAATTTTCAGTTATTAACACATGCATTGGCTACCAAACTATTTTAAAGTTTATCTCGATCAGGAAAACACATCATGAAACTGTGCTAACCAGTATAAGAAGAGCAGTATTAATAGACCACGGTGGTTAGGTTGAAGAGTGCCCCATGCATTTCAGAGAAGCAGGGATTAGCCACTTCTTGTCACTCATGCTTTCGAGCTCTTAAATCCGCTTGGATGGAAGAATGATACCTGTGAAAAGGAAGAGGCCCAGGACCCCCCTAAAGGGAGTTTTAGCTAATCTTACCTAAGCAGTGTAGTATTCCAACCAAGATGAGCTATTCAACTCCTTGACTGTGTGGTACTAAGAAAATACCACTCAATTTATACTAACTAGACCACTTCTGAGGGGATCCTGATGAAGACTCCCTAGATTTGACACTTAGTATTCTATGAAATTGAAATTTCTTGAAATAAAGGACCAATTCATCCACGTGGTGAGGTCACATCTCACTTCCGCAAGAATGCCTCCTAATCAATAAATTGAAATCTATCTAAATATGTATACAACAATAAGTAAATAAGTATGTGACATATATGTCACGGCTAAATAATATGTCTACGCATATAACTAAATAGCATAGGTTTTTTTTTAATGTGTATGGGGCAGACCCCTGCTTTGTTTTTTCTGAGTGTTTTTAGCTTATTGATTGTTGCATGTCCCCTTTAGGGGCAACCACCTATAGATTAGTGTATGAGAAAATATACGATGAAAAATGACAAAATTAATTAATTACAAGTAAACAATTATACCATTAAACCCAAAGGAATGAGTTGCGGCTCTTTGCGAGTTGCAAGATCGCCATATGCATGAAAGCCCCAACTGATTCCTTGTATGGGGATTGGAAGTTTACTTATTGGAATTTGATATAGTGATGATTATTTATAAAGGTACAAATTAGATTTTATAAACATATATTTATGAGCAAACTACTCAAACTATCTACACAAACAAAGCATATCAACATGGGTACATGTGCCAAAAATTTGGGAATGAGTGCAAGTGAATTTAAGGTGAAAATGAGAGTGATTGGTGGATTTACCGATCAGATTTGATTTTTTTCATCGTTGTCCTGCTGGCCCCTTTGCCTCAAAAGGGTCTTTAGATGGTCCTCAAACGCTTAGGGGAAGCAAAGTAGGTGACTGGATTATATCCTTGCAAACAAACAACAAAATTTTAGTGATTATATATGGAAAAACTGAAATAAATGAAACATATATTTACACATAAAAGATAAATAATAGCCCAATAAGATGGTTGTCTCGAAGGGGGAAATTGACCAAAATGGTCAATTTTCTTGTTTGGGGCAACAAGGTTAGTAACCAAAAATCATAAAAAAAAAAAAATGAAAGAGATAAAGAAGCAAGAAAGCATGAACAACCAACTAAGAGTCTTATTTAAGGGTTGTCCTAGGGGGGGCCTAGGACTCCCGACCACTAGCTAAGGCTGAAAAAAGTTGAATACTTTAGAAAATATGCATTATAACACGTCAAACAAATTAAACAAAGTTGTTATAAAATGAAATAAAGTAATTTAAACCCAAGGAAGCAACAACAAACACCTAGCTAACCAATCCCTCCTGGACATAGCTAACATAACTAGTATTTACTACTACCCCTCAACCCTTAACCAACAAGTGACATGTCCAACAACTAAAATTTAAAATGTATCACACACAGAGAGCTTTGTTACTATATTCATCCACCTCCTTTGTACAATGCCATCCCTCTTATTTATAAAGAAGAGGTGAAGGTTTAGGGTTAGGTCACAAGACACTTGTCACTTTTGGAAAAGTGACAAGTGGACCAACCCTAGAGTGTTTTTTTATTTTTACCAAAAAGTAAACTTATCCTTAAAAAGAGAATCTTATACAAAGGGAATCGAATCAAATATGATTTGACCCTTTATTTACAAATTTTACATGCCAAATGTAAATTATGCGAGACTAAACTATTACAAAAAGTCATTTTCATAAAATGACAAAAATTAGTATGTCACATCATCATTTGCCTTGGGATTTGTGTTGTAGGAAAATCTCTCTGCGGACAGGTAGATTGCCTCAAAGAACTAGACCTTAAACTCTAAGACAGAAAGTGCTTAACGTGGACACTGACTTTCTTTCAAATCTATACAAAYTAATGCATGAGGAGGAAGGAGAACAGAAGTACCTCTTTATCGACGTTTGTCCCTGCACGCTCCGAGTTGAGCTCCAATCTCTCGCTCTTCGATGAGCCCTGTAGACAAACAAAGTACGACCACTTCCTACTCTATGGATATTATCTTGAAAATAGATCTATCTATCAACGATAAGTTCATGTAAGATTAGACACAAACTAGAAATAAATAGGCCAAGCAAATTATATTAATGAGAATAATGACAGCAGTTCTTACAATCCTAGATGTGAATGTGACAGCTTCGTCAAGTCCCCTTCGTCTAACCCTTGCTCAAAATATCCGCAACCTGGATGATAGCAGCTTCACTGATTACTCTCCTTTGACTGACTGTGTATTTCCTATGAGATCATAGGTTTCATACTAGCAATTCTTCCAAAATATCTTTGTTCCAACACCACTTATGAGATCATAAGTTTGGTGTGATTCTCCTTTTTCAGTCCTCTTTCACCATTAGAAATCTTGCTTATATAGCCTTGAAGAGGCTTTAACCACTTGAGATATCCTTGGGGAAGTTGAGGATTTTCCTCCTTTAGTTGAGGATCTGCCCTAAGATCATGGCTGGACTAGGGATTCAAATCCAACTGCCTTCCAAGAATGAAAGGATCATTCCCCTATTCATCTCAACAACTTAACTACTGCCCAGAATAGGTAGCGCTCCCTCAAAAGGACCATCAGAGTGTTGTAGCGCTCCCTAGTAGGCTTTAGGGGGGCACCAGTTCTTTCAAAATCCATAGCGCTCCCTCAAAAGGGCCAGAGGAGGTTTATAACGCTCCCAGACAGTGTAAGGGGGAGCGTCGGCACTCCCAGAAGAGGTATAGGGGAGTGCTCTCCTTCAAAAGCTCAGTTTTTGAGGTGCTTTCAGATGGAAAAAGGTTTGCAAGTCTGTTGACTCATTTCTCCTCTTCCAAATCAAATGTTTGAGGTGTTTCAAGTGTCCTTCTCATGTCGTTATAGGCATGACATAGGAATCATGGCATCATGCTTTCTTTGACACTTGCGACACTTGTGAGAAACATGCGACACTTGCGACCTTGTGAGTGAAATGTGACACTTGTGACCTTTGTAATGACGACACTTGCGACACTATCAAAGTGAGTAATTTTGACATGTAACAGATTGCCCCCCAAAGTATGAAGTTAGAAGATAGGAATTGATAACTGAAATGATTTGTAGACTTTCAAGCAAGGGTATAGACACAGAGAACCTGACAAAAGCTGCACACAAACATCCAACAAATATTATGACATGTTTCAAACCCAAGGCAGGCATACCTATGCTTGGGTGATCAAGACTTGCAAGATATGGCTGCCATAAAATACACTGTGGATCCATAATTGTATTGATAAGAAGGTATAGCCACCGAAGATACAATGTGGATCTATACTCAGATGACTCGGACTGATCGTAGCCACGAAGAATACACAGTGGATCTACGAGATGACAATGCATAGCCACGACCAATACCAAGTGGATCTATGTAACAGTGTATGTGTCATTTTTCAAGAGAAACTCCTTCGCAACCTAGGAAAAGTACATATCAAAGTGATCACTCAACCCAGGGTCTTCTTACCAATCCCGATGTAGTACGAATATAACCATGTGAATAGATGTCCTGATGTCGAACATGGTAGAAACCACTTGATTACCGGTCAGTGATGTAAACCGTTAACAAGTGTGAGGGAGATCACCATTAATGTCAATGATTCCTAAGGTACCTTAGTACATTCCAACGAATGTGAATGGATGAGTTGCAGTCGAACATCTGTGGAATCATCCAATCAGAGATCAGTGATGTAAACCTGTTGTCGTACGTGAGGAGGCCTGTCATTGAGGCATGAAGGTCCCAAAGTACTAACTGGCTTCTAAGTCTAATTCCCACATAATGCACTGAAGTCGACAGGAATAGGCTCGTCGAAGGAGGGCCTTGATGTATCCCCCATTAACGACACAAA
>SNQJ01S0003231.1:150229-212302 GCA_010110895.2 Picea sitchensis
ACTTTCTTTATATCTTTCACTAGGAGAAGAAGGAGAAATGGAAGGAGACTTAATGGGCAAAGAAGGTGAAAAGTCGACATGAGGTTGATGTGTGGGTGGTGTATTGACATCCAAAGTATTAGGTGCAACTGAAACATTGGGAGGATTCGGGATCACCGGAGTGGGGAACAACCAAACTGGTAATCGGATAGTGAGTCCTGGAAGACTCAGTGTGACAACATATGGAGGACCAAAGTTTCCAAACGAAGGAAAGGTATAAGGTTCCCCAGAAGAAGGGGTTCCTCCATTGGTACTCCTAGGATTTGATGCCATTAACACTGACTCGACCTAAGATCCACTAAGTAAAACAAACAACACACGCTAAGAATCTGAGAAGAAATCAATCAAACAAACCTTCCTATGATGAAACTACTAGTTGGTGATGAAATCCAATGTCGCGAGATCAAAATAGGAAGGGACGGGGATAGAGCAGTTGGATCAGTTACATTGGCGACCTGCTTAACGGACTTACGCCTTGGTGCAAGCTTCCACGCAGTAATTGTGGATTTACCCTCCAAGGAGCCCGAGTGAGTTTGACCAACTTTTGTTCCAGGTACAGTGAGACTTCCCTTCACCGTCACCTTGTGTGAGACCCTAAAGATTGTGGCTACTAAGGTCACCAACTAGTAGTCAGCCCCTGGGCGGGTACAGTCGACAGTCCAATCGGAACATATGGGCAGGATAACAAGTCTAAAATCACCTTGAAAGGCTTCCACTCAACATTGTGGGTATACCTTCCAGTGATCCCCAATATACGATCCGACCACTACAAACAGTTGGGCCACGGAGGGATAATCTTCGTAACTCACCTGAATGCAACCTCGTGCGTAACCCCTGTGTGAGAGGGGGATCCCAGGCAGACTAATACGACAATTGGATTTAACTCTCCCTACCACAAGATACTAAGTTTGTTTGATAGCTTTGGAAAGTTATCCTTTCAACCTATTCCAAATCCCTACACCTTAAACTAATGTAGGTTTGCTAACAAAGATGAAAAAAGTTTGATAGATTTTAGTTAAGCGTTGATTTTAATGGTTGTTGTTTACTCAGAGGGTGTACGAAAGTGAAACTGATGGAATGATGACTCAATTTCCAAAAATATGCATGAAATATGTTAAGCAATCGTTTCTTTTCAATGAACGCCTATTTAAGGGAAACATGAAGAGTCATTTTCACTATCAAACACTTGATAAGGAATGCCCTCAATCAATTTTGTTCTCAATCAAATCCAATATGATGCTACAACATTTCAGAAATACAAACTAATATGCAAACTAATCACTAAGATGTACTTTTTGTCGTTTGTATGTGAATGGTAATCAATTCAATGCAAAATTTCTCTTGCCAACTACCCTTTCAGATCAAGGAGATTCAGAGAAGAAAACGCAGATTTTGCACAAATAACACGCCCTTTTGCAATCAAACAAGAGAAAGAAAATAAAAAACGCAAAAGGAAGGAGAAAGAGATTGGATCAGATGACCTCAAAGAACCAAATGAGAAGAGTTACAGACTTCAAATGTCCTTCACTAGAGTTCCCGCTCAGTCAGATAGGAGAGAAGAAAGCAGGGTATCGATTTCAAGTTCTCAACAACAAAAACTCGAAAATAATGAAGAAGGGCATAAAATATGAGAAAAAAGATGTTTACTTCTCAATATGAAGCATGTCAAAGGTCAAAGGAAGAATCATTCAATCACAAAATAGCCCAGCAAGTGAAAAAACAGGGTTTGGACCTCCAAAAATTGCAATTTTTTGAAGACATTTTGGGCAAAAAGGGTTGGTGCTCTGGTATAAGGGCCACCAGAGTGTTATAAATCTCTTTCCAGTAGCTTAAGGGAGCACTGGTGCTCTTCTAACAAGGCAGGGGAGTGTTGGAGTCCTAAATCTCACAAAAAGGTCCAAAAAACCCAAAATTATTATGGAATTTTGCAATCAGGCTGATTGTGATGGGGTAAAGAATCAATCAGTAAGTGCAATCATATAAATGGGGTGAAAAAGGTATGAAAACAATCAGGTAAGACAAGGTCTATGAGGAAGATCAAAACTAAAAGTTTGATTCGAATCCCCAGTGGAGTCGTCAATTTATGTTGTAGGAAAATCTCCCTACGGACAGGTAGATTGCCTCAAAGAGCTAGACCTTAAACTCTAAGACAGAAAGTGCTTAACATGGACACTGAATTTCTTTCAAATCTATACAAACTAATGCATGAGGAGGAAGGATAACAAAAGTACCTCTTTATCGATGTTTGTCCCTACACGCTCCGAGTTGAGCTCCAATCTCTTGCTCTTCAATGAGCCCTGTAGACAAACAAAGTACGACCACTTCCTACTCTCTGGATATTAGCTTGAAAACAGATCTATCTATCAATGATAAGTTCATGTAAGATCAGACACAAACTAGAAAGAAACAGGCCAAGCAAATTATATTAATGAGAATAACGATAGCAGTTCTTACAATCGTAGATGCGAATGCGACAGCTTCGTCAAGTCCCCTTCGTCTAACCCTTGCTCAAAGGATCCGCAACCTGGATGATAGCAGCTTCACTGATCACTCTCCTTTGACTGACTGTGTGTTTCCTATGAGATCATAGGTTTCATACTAGCAATTCTTCCAAAATATCTTTGTTCCAGCACAACTTATGAGATCATAAGTTTGGTGTGATTCTCCTTTTTCAGTCCTCTTTCACCATTAGAAAGCTTGCTTATATAGCCTTGGAGAGGCTTTAACCACTTTAGATATCCTTGGGGAAGTTGAGGATTTTCCTCCTTCAGTTGAGGATCTTCCCTAAGATCATGGCTGGACTAGGGATTCGAATCCAACTACCTTCCAAGAATGAAAGGATCCTTCCCTTATTCATCTCAACAACTTAACTATTGCCTAGAATAGGTAGCGCTCCCTCAAAAGGAACATCAGAGCGTTGTAGCTCTCCCTAGTAGGCTTTAGGGGGGCACCAACGCTTTCAAAATCCATAGTGCTCCCTCAAAAGGGCCAGAGGAGATTTATAACGCTCCCAGACAGTGTAAGGGGGAGCGTCGGCACTCCCAGAAGAGGTATAGGGGAGCGCTCTCCTTCAAAAGCTCAGTTTTTGAGGTGCTTTCAGATGGCAAAAGGTTTGCAAGCCTGCTGACTCATTTCTCCTCTTCCAAATCAAATGTTTGAGGTGTTTCAAGTGTCCTTCTCATGTCGTTATAGGCACGACATAGGCATCATGGCAGCATGCTTTCTTTGACACTTGTGACACTTGTGAGCAACATGCGACACTTGCGACCTTGTGAGCGAAATGCGACACTTGCGACCTTTGTAATGACGACACTTGTGACACTATCAAAGTGAGTAATTTTGACATGTAACAATTTGTTCCATCCCAAAGACTCTTTGATTGATGCCATGTGTTGCAGTTGTATATGAGGTGACTTATCACAGTTCCCGGCTATCCATGGTTGTCGGATTCACCAGGATGAAGCCCCAAGGTGTGGGTAAATTGTAGAGTTTCTTAGGAGGGAAAGGGGCCTTTGGGATTTGGTCATTGTATGTAAGTAAATTCCCATTGTTCAGACACTTTTCAAATCTTATTATACCCTCCCTTTTCTTCCTAGAAGTTTCCCTGTGAGCTAACCCAAGCATGGCTTTGATTTGGGCTTGTCTTGGCAAAGGGACGCCCTGGGCCTAAACCTTGGGAGGATTTTACCTTGTACCAAACATAAATAAAACTGATTTTTCTTGTGCTCATACTATCGCTATGTTCACTACCTTTCTGATGCCTTTCTTTTGGCCCAAATATGACTCTGGATGAGCAAGATATGGCCCCGAAAAGGTACGCGGGAAGGAGTTGGTCGGGAGACTAATCAGGGAAAAATTTGAAATTGAGGAAAAAATCTCAGCTGGAAAATAGAATTGACATTATTATACATGCTTGCATGCCTGTAGCTGAATTTTTTTTTCCTCGTTCGTCCCAATTTCACCTCGGAGGCCCTCAATTAGGCCTCCTTCCGACATGTGGTTTTTGGGCCAATAATGAGTCTATGTCACTCTAGGGAATGACACTGACATTATGGGATGAATTTGATGATGCAATACCATGGTTACATTCCTAACTTCACCCCGGTCGTTTCGACTATTTACTGGAAAACTTTTGCCTCCTTATGGCGAAGTTATGTAATTAAAAAGTCCAGTAACCCTGGGGGGAGGGGGGTTGTGAGGGTTATGGAGGAGAGGGTTGTGAGGTGGAAGGAGGGGTTTTTTGTGTGTGTGGAGGTTTAATAATTGTAGGATATCCCATGGGGGAGGAGGTGGAAGGAGGTTTTTGTTGTGCATGTGGAGGTTGCAGAAGAGGAGGAGAGCTCGTGGGGGAGGAGGTGGAAGGAAGGTGTGCAGAATAGTGCAGTGGAAAAGGGGAGTGTGCAGTGAAGGAGGGACTAGAGAGAAGAAGAGGGATAATGGAGGTAATTCTATGGGTTGTTGGTGGCACCCTAATGGTGGATAGGTGTTCGACCATGAAAATTTCAAAATTTGTTTTTTTTTTCGAATTTTTGGTAGAAAGTGGGTTTTTCTCCATAGTTTTTTGGGAGTGAGAGGCCTTGGGTTCAAACCCCCTCCCCTCCTTTTTGATTTTTTGCCAATTTATGGGAATTTTGAGCGGAGGAAAGGGAGGGGGCAGGGGGTTCAAAACCTAAGGCCTGCAAATGGCCAAAATAACTCAAAAAAAATCATTCTTAAAGGGGCCTGGTACCAAGAGGGGTTTGAATCCCCTCCCCTTTGAATTTATGCATAGGAAAATAATGAATATTGCACACCATCAACCAAAAATGAACAAGAAACCTATTTCAAATCTTAACCATCACTTAAATAACCATTTTAATGGCAGAAATAACATTTTTTTCATGCAAAAATACACCATAACCAACACAACAATGAAACCTCTAGGCAATCAAAAGCAGGGTTAAAAGGAAAGGCGTCCATGGTTACCTAAATCTGTGTTTCAGTTTGGTGCATGGTCTTGGCTTGATGCCTAATGAAGACCTGCACTTGTTGTCTGGAACCCTTCCTCTTGCATTGAAGACCTATTGCAGAGCCACCTCTCCCCCTGGCCAAAATGCCAAAATGACTTGAGAGAAGGGAGAGGGAGGGTTTTGTATTGTTTATCTTTTCAAAAATTTAATTTCCATTTTTTTTGCATGAGGGAAGTTGCGTGTCACTTCCTTATTTTTTCCCCATTTTCTGATTTTTTTTTCCCACTATTTTTTAATATTTCCCTTGAAAATTGTGTCAAGTCAAAGTTTGACTTTGACTTTGACTTTTGTCCATGACCTTGTTGACTTGGCCAAAAATTGTTTTCAGATGAGACGGGGTCAGAATTGGACGTAGACTATGTCATTGGAAAGGTCTCAACAAGACCATCGATAATATGTGGACACTAATCCGAAATTATGCCACCTCACCACTCAATTTTGGCCCAAAACAACTGTCGCTTAAAACCCCTGACTTGTTTGTGGGCCCACATGACACCCAATCTCTCGAAAGGCATCATATCGCAATACAATATCCAATCGAGGAAAATGAAGTACCATCAGAAAGGTATCAATGAGTAATTCAACGAGATGGCCATATATTTGTGTGGTGGGTCCATTAATGGTTTTTTTATCTGTCATGAAACCCTGCTATGCAAGATGGTTAGCCCCCTTTGCCCAAAATAGTTGACAAACTTGTGACAGCTCTAACCAAGCCATCCGAGGTCAGAATGAGGAAACTTAGGAGTCATTGGAAAGGGAAATGAGTCCAATACAATGTGGTATCACTGAATCCCTTATTTAAAACTCTTTTCCATCAATTTGTAAACACTAAATAACAACAACCAATATGGTGTCCAAAAGTGGTCATGAACTTGCGAAGGCTCGTTCTCACCAACCGGGGGTCGAAACCAAGTACAGGATTATTGGTTGTGGCGCCTGATTATATTCCTTATTCAAAGGTATTTTTTTTTAGCCATGTTTATACCCCATGAAGAATTTACACCCCAAAAGAATGTACACTCTTCCACACAGAGGAGTGCATAGGGGGGTTACCCCCTTTGCGGGGTCTGAGGGCAAGCAGGCCCCCGACGGGAGTTTGGGGGAAGCGTCCCTGGATAGGGGTTCGAGGGTGAATCCCCTGAAGGAAAACTTTCCTTTTAAATGTATATTTTAATTTTATTTTAAATCTGGATCGTTCATTCTAAGGTTGCAAATCTAATGGTAGAAATTATGTTAGGGTTTTTTTCCCTAGAAGGCAACCCTCTGTTATGAGGGAAATGTATTGCGGCTATGCATTATGGTGAATATTGTATTCTGAGATGAGAGACTATGAGAGAAAGAAGAGGAAGTTACAATGGATTGGTTGTAGGTTGTATCCCTTCATATGTTGGATAATAATAAAGGAAGGACCTAGCAATTTCTCTGGTGGACATAGCCCACACTGGGTGAACCACGTAAATCTGTGTCTCTATTGTATTGTGTATCTTCTGTGTTTTGTTTCCGCATTTTTTTTATTGTATTGCTCCATGGTCCTATTTTTCTAATAGGGATATTAAGGTTGGAAAGGTCTCTCACTTCCATACACCATCCTTAGGTTTTATTTTCCCTTTAAAATAGCAATATGAACATAATCATACCAGGAAGTCACAGTTGTTGGTTTTGGCCATTCAGGTGACACAAACTCTGTGTCCTCTATACGGGGGTCATACGGACTCGGAATCGGGATCATGATAGATCGTTGGAAATCTTGTCTTGATCCATACAATATGGTAGCATTTTATTTCCCAAAATGTGACCAGACTTCATTTTATTCCTTACAAAAGGACCTCATCCCCACGAGACCTCCCTAGTGACACGCGAAAGGGGCATTATGATTTGGAAGGGTTTCAGAACTCGAAAATTACCCCGAGAAAGCCTTCCCTAAGGAGAAAATTACATGGTCCCATGACAAGCCGAGTAAGGCCAGGGGTTTCATGTTTGGCTACCGTTTAATATGTTTATGGACATATTGGTGAAACTGGTTGTTATATCGCTACCCAAAAGGACATAGTAGATTAGGGAATACCATGACTTTGATATCCATTTGACCTTACTAATATCAAAGTCTTTACTTAATGCAACAACCCTAAACTTAATGCAACAACCCTAAACTGACCTCGACTATTGCCAATTGACTTGACCTTATTACTTGATACTCTCTAGTGCCTAATAAGTATTTACATACTTAGATAAAAACCCTCTGAAGGAATCCAAATGATACTCTTGCAAGGGCAGAGGCCATAGTAACTATGACCCCCGCCATTGTCTTTGAATGTAACTATAGCACAAAGAGTTGCTTTAGGAGGAATGGAGGTGTTAAACACCATCTTTAGCCCAAAGCAAATTTTTGGGTAAACAAGAGGCATCAAAGCATCTTCCAACTCCCTGATCCTTTCTTTCAATTTAGTTTTTTCTGCCTCCAGAACACCAATGGAATCATCGACAACATCCCCGGTTTCTCTATGAATTTTAAAAATTTGGGAAGGCCACATATCTTTTAGGTCAACCTCAGAACACAATTTTCCTTTCTTAATTTTCATATCACCCTTTTCAAAAATCAATTTCTTATATTCCTTGTCGAAGACAACGCTTTGGAAAGAGAATGACTCTTCTTCACTAAAAGTCTCATTCTCAATGATCTCTAATAATGAATTTTGGTGGGTCATGTTTCCTAGTTGATCAATTGTGGGAAACATTTTCTCAATATCTACCTCGAGCTCCATGTCTTCAAGAGAGAAGTTGTTGATGTCATTTTCTATGAGGTTTTATTCTTCTTGCACAACATTCTTCCTCTTCTTTCTCAAAGGAAGCTTGTGTGAGCTCTCGATTTTTCTAGGGGGGGATTCTTCTCTCCTCTACCGCTTGAACTACTATTGGTATCTTTCCTAGTTGGTTGGGTTGTTGGAGCATTGATTCGGGATGTAGTAGTTTTAGGAGTAACAACTGGTGATTGGGATCTCTTCTCACTAGGACCCTTTCCTTTTTTCTTGTGAAACTCATTAGTATTAAGTATTGTTTCCAATTCACTAGATTTTTGTGCAAGAGAACCTAGGTTATTTTCTTCTTCTTCACTCAAAATAGTATGAATGAATGAGTTTTTGAATCCTGCTAACAACATATGTTCCACGGAGATTTTATTAGGGTCAAAACCCTTTATATTTTCCACATACTTTGGATTTACATTGCTGAAGTGATTCGCAAACTCATCAATTTTGTTTATATTCCTAAATATGAAGTCTCCAATTTTCCACGGCAAGGGGATGAATTTATTTTTCCATTTTTCATGGAAAAAGTGCAACCATAAATTGTATTGTCTTCCCACTTCTGTAATAAATAATTTATCATTTACATGGTATGGAAGAAAAGAAGGATTTTCCTTGGAACAGAAGATCTTGATAACACTGTGATTTTCCATGTTCTCTAACGTTCCCTTTTTCTCCAAGAATTTTGTTAGACTGGTATGATATCATGGGGGTATTTTTACCAAACATCAATCCTTTGAAAACTGAAACAAAATCATTGTAAACTTCATAAAAATGCAAAGAAGTCTTGTGTCTCCAAAATGTTTGATACCATAAGGTAATTGGATCAATTTCATAGTTCGCCCTCTTACAGATAGTTAATTTTGGAAACTGACAGCAATATACTATTGCGGATACCAAATAAGAAGCCATAAATAATTTCTTGTCCCTTTTGTAATGTGACAATTAGGAGGAGATTTCAATGGAAATCACTTTTCCCCAATTGAAGATAGCTTGTTCTTTAACTGTAAAATATATAATAGAAATAATCATGCAAGAAATGGTGGTGGTCCTTTCTTGACCTATCAACTTGGTGAACAACCAAACGATTTCCCAAAAGGGATTTTTAAAAGAGCCAACCCTAATCCTAGTTATGTCTTCTGGAACAACCATGGGATTCTCCAAGAACTCAAGCAAGATATCCATGCCATTGTCATGTTTTTTCAGAAAATCTCTGCAATACTCTCCTTTGAAGGTAAGTGTTGGCTCAAGGAGCTTCAACATCTTACGAAACACTTGCGTTGAAAGAGAGATGGGGGGATGATCTTGAATTTGTATAATTCGTTGACTCGATATGTACTTCTGAACGCACCATGCCACCAGTTATTTTCATTCGAATACATCAGGGACACACCCTGCACAAGCAATTCCAAAGGTCCATATTATATCTTTCTGTGCAGGAGGAGATGAACAATATGAGTATGCTCTGGACCACTGAAATTTTCGTTCTTCATGACCAAAAATGTCCAAAGTATCGCCACATAAATGTTGTTTGGATGTTGCAACCATAGGTTGAAGAGAGTGTTCTTTCAACTAGATAATAACTTGCAATGAATCCTTTCAGAGATATAACAATAATAAAACCATTGGTAAATTATGCTTTAATGCAATTTAATGAAAAATCTTCTCAATCCCATCGCTTATTAATGACGATATTTACGGAGCCTGCATAATGAGTTATTACCATTAAACCATACTAAATGCATATTGGGAAATCATGAAGATGGCAGGGACAGAAAAGAGCAATTTGAATTTGTGGCCTTTTGGTGAACCCTCCAACCCGGGAACCCGCGAACCCGTGGTTGCGAACAATAAAAAATAGGCTAAGTATTGCACAATGGTCGGTCGGACTTAGATACAAGAGAAATCAGATACTTAGTGGCTTGGTACCCGTGACAAGTCTGACATTCATAATTTAGATCATGAGTCTTTGGGTGCAAAATGGAGACTGCAGAACTTGGAAGATGGAAGCTTGAACCCATGAACCCACAGTTGCAAAAATGGTTAAGTATATTATAACAAGGCGGTCAGTCAGAATCATGATATAGGAGCATGGTTGGAGGTGAAAAATCATGAGTCCTCCAACCTGTGAACCCACAGATCTTTGAAATGCGACTAATTATAATAACTAGATAGGGAAAAGAGGAGGGAGAAAAGAAAGGGGAATGAGGATAGGTATAGAAGAGGGAAAAAATGGAAAGAAAAATAAGTTGGGAAAATAGAAAATGGAGGGATATTTCGGAAGCAGGAATTGATCTCAACAATTGGCTCCAACTGTGGGATGATAACCCCCTGTGGGATGTCAAGAATCCATAATATTTATGACCAGGTGTTTCCATCCATTGGGCTATGGAGTCAAAGGTAACAATATACAAACTAACTAAATGAAAAATAAAATTTATGTACAGGGAAATGAGAAAGTTTTAGGTGAAGAAACCTTTCGAATGTTTCTCATTGATAGGCAAAATTAATCTTTTACCCTTCATGTCTTTGAGAATATAGGAATTAAAACCCAGGATCTTATCGACGATGTATGGTCCAATCCAGAGTTCTTCGAACTTTGTATGCATCGATGATTTATCCTTGGATTTGTTCTAGAGTAACAATAGTTCTCCCTTCTAAAAATTCTTTACAGTTGCATTATGGTAAAAATATCTTTTGATACTTTGTTGTATCTAAGAAGTTCTATTTAGGGCTTTACTTCCTTCTTCCTCCAATTTGAACATCTAGTTGATCCTCCTTTGGATAGGTGAACTATCTTCTGCATCTTCTGTATTAACCACAAAAGTCAAGGCATTGAATTCAAGTCTAATTGGCATTTTTTCTTCTTTCCCATAAACAAATGTATACAGAGACATCTCAGTTCTATCTTTTGGAGTCATTCTGCTCACCCACAACGCATCAATCAACTTTAAGTGCCAATTCCTTTGGTTCTTTTCAACAGTTTTTTTCAATATATGAATGAGTTTCTTATTTGTGGATTTTGCAAGACCATTTCCTTGTGGATAATAGTTTGATGATTTCCCCATAATAATTCCATATTCCCCACATAATTCGGTAAATTTTGAACCAATAAAAATTGAACCATTATCAATGATAAATTTGTCTCGGACGCCAAATCTTTCCAAAACATTATCTTTAAGGAACTTAATTAACTCTTCAGAATCAACCTTTTCAATGCCATTGCATCTGGCCACTTCATAAAATAATCTATAGCGGTGAGAATATACACATGTCCATTGATTGAATTTGGATTTATTGGCCTAACGACATCAAGTCCCCATTGGTAGAATCGTTTTTCTACAGTCATAGGTTGTAACGACATCGCAGATTTCTTCATTTTCCTTGAAAATTGTTGGCAAGATACACACTTCCTTATTGTGGCATATGAGTCTCTAAAAATCGATGGCCAATAAAATCCAACTCTTATTATCTTGTGGGCGGTGGTCGTAGGTGCAAAATGTCCCCCATATATTCCTTCATGGAATTCCCTCATTAGTTCTTGGGCTTTGTTTTCGTCAACAAATCTCAGTAATATACCATCATAGTTCCTTCTGAAAAGTATCTAAGCAATCAACACATATTTATTTGACTTCATCTTCAATTTTCTTCGCTCTTTAGGGATCATGGTAACTGGAAATTGCTCGGACCTCAAGTAGAATACAATCTCTCCATACCATTATGAATCGGCCAATGGTTCTCCTACTGAAATTGAAATCATTCTATCCACATAATCACTATTTACGATGCGCTTACATAAACCTTGTCCTTTGACAGCCTTTAAAGGTTCAATATCAATATCATATTCTTGGATCTTTGCTAGCTAGTTAGCCCATTTTCCTTCTCTCAATTGTTGATTCAAAAGCATCTTCACTGGAGAGTATGGAACATAAGAAATGACATGAGAATTTAGTATGTATGTATGAAAGTGTGCCACCACTTTCAGAAGAGTTAGAGCTTTCTTTTTCAGTTCTGAATACCTTAATTCATAATCATGAAGGGTTTTTCTCATAAAATTGATTGGGAGCTCCTCGCCTTTGTTATTTCTCCAAGTCAGAACAGATGCAACAAATGTTTATGTAGTAAACAAATAGATGATGAAGTTCCTTTGAAAATATGGGCTAATGAGGACTGGATTTGTGGTGATTTCCCTTTTGATATTACTGAAATATTCTTGTGTATATATTGTCCATTCAAACCTTTGGTCCTTTTTCAACAATAAATTGATCGGCTTCACAATACTTGCATAGTCAAGAACAAATTTTTGCACAAAGTTGATCTTACCAAAAAACGATTGAAATCCTTTCTTAGATGATGGGGGGTTGAGTTCATTTATAGATTTAACCCTTTCTGGATCTATATAAATACCTTCCTTGCACAAATATGCCCCAATAGTTTGCCTTGGGTTTCAGCGAATAAACATTTCTTTGGGTTTAGGGAAACACCATATAATCTACATCTGTCAAAAACTTTCCTCAAGTGATGAATGTGATCACCCCTCATTTTTTAATGCATTTTCAAGTCATCTCGATAGTCTGCCATGAATGTTCCTATCAACCCATTAAAATCATGATCCATGGCCCTTTTAAATGTGGCTCCTGTATTCTTCAAACCAAAGGGTATTCTAGCATATGCATATGGCTCCCAAGGTGTTATGAATCTTGTCTTTGCTCTGTCTTCCTTAGCAACCAAGAATTTATTATAACCATAAAAACCATCTAACATGGACATGTAAGTTGATCATGTGACTTGTTGGAGTAGAAACTCCATGTTAGGTAAAGGATAGTTACCCTTTATGCTTGCTTTGTTAAGATCCCTGAAATCCACACACGTCCAGATTTCCCCAGTCTTCTTTTTTAATATCATAGGGTTTGAAATCCAATCAGAATGTTTAATGAGATATATTATTCTAACCTCCTTTAATTTCTCCAATTCAACTTTTCCATAGGTTTGAATCTGGGGTTCATCATCCTTATTTTTTGCTTGTTCGGCTTTCTTTCTTCTCTCAAAGGAATGATATGTTGAAATATCATTTTATCATAAGCTTTCAAGTCATCATAGTTCCATGTGAACACATCAAGATATTCTTTAAACAATGCAACATATTGGTCAAATTATTCAATGGTGAAATCAACTCCCAAGTTGACATATTTTGGGGAACTGTCAGTTCCAATATTAATCTTTCTCGTTTCTTGAACCTTTCAAAGTGGAATTTATTCCAGGAGATTCTTAGCATGATCACCTTTCATAAAAAGAGAGTTAGATTGAATACAATCTTTTGGGACAACATACATGTGATTGTCTTCATCATCATCATCATCACCGTTCAAAAAAAAAAAACAATTGTTCATCATTCTCAAACACTTGCAAATATTCCAGGTTACAGGTCAGAATACTCTTTCTACTTGGAAATATGTTTTTCTTTCAATATCATCTTGGTTTGACAATGAGGTCGCCAATGCCAATGAATCTTCTTTTTGATTCTTGTCCCTTTGAATGAAAGAAATGTTGAAAGAGCTTCTAGGTGACTTGATTAATTACCAACTAAGAGTCGCCAGTAACAACTAGATGTTCTATCTTCATTTCTTGTGAAAGAATCATTCCCTGAATCAAAGCTTCATATTTTGCCTCATTATTAGTAGATGAAAATTCAATTTTGATAGCATGTGGATGAATAATCTTACCTGGAATTACAAGGACAACTCCGACTCCACTTTTGTATCTTGAACAAGCTCCATCGAATGACACCCTCCAATAAACTTCAAACAGATGCTCTTGATCCTCCGTGTCTTGAATTTTCTCTAGACTTTCAATGTGTTCTGTATCTAGGATAGCATAATTTCCAATCCCAACATCTATATAACCTTCCATTAATTAATTATCCTTCTTTTTGAAAGAGAAGGGTTTGGTGGGTTCGCGGGGCACTTTAATCATTTCTCCTTCTTTGCCTAGAAACACCATGCAACTTCCATCGTTCATTATGTATCCCCGGATCATGGATGACCAATCTCTTCCCAAAACAACTCCATATGTCAGGGGAAGGTCTACCACAATGATATTTAAAATTGTGATAATATGGGGAGCCATCATGATCCAAGCATAAAATTCCTTGATTTCTCCAAAAGTTGGCACTTGTCTGGAGTCAATTTTGTATATATGTTCACCAGTCTCGTAATATTTAGTATAGTTCATTCCCAATGCATCCATGACCACCAGTGGCATAATATTATTGGTCACACCCATATCAACTAAAAAATTATGAAGTGCAACATCATGATTTTCAATTGAAATATAAAAGGGAGGAATTTTACCTCTCAACTTGGCAGTTGATTTGTTCTGACTTTGTTTCGAACTTTTAACAACAACTTCTACTTTTTCAGACGGATCTTCCAACAATCTCAAAATGTTTTCCCTTTGTTGGGGAATATTCACCACTTCTGTAAAAGGAAGAGTTATGCTTAATTTACTTAAGTCCTCTACAACATTGTATGTCATCTGAGTGGAGTTTGGCATCAGGTGTTGCTTCTTACTTCCAATGCTATCCACCATTTTCTCATTTTTTTTTCTTTATCTTTTTGGTTTTTCTTTTCAAAATCATTTTTAATCTTGGATCTATTTACAAATCCTCTTATATGGGAGACGTTTTCTTGCGAGTTGGGGTCATTGTCTCCTTCTTCAAATATATACATGGACGTCGCACACACATCCATTTGTACAACTTCAAAACTTTCATCAGGTGAATAATAGTTCTCTTGATCAACCATTTTCTCATCATATACATCATCCATAACAACTGCATTAGGGGTTGGTTGCCTGGGAACCCTTGGTCTTTGCGGATTATCCATGTTTTAAAACATCACTATGTTTTCTTTTGTAGGTTTTCTTCTTTGCTCTGGGACCGACATTCTCGGATTTGCCACATAATTATCCCCCCTTCTTAGTCTGGTTATCTCATTCTGCATTTAATTGATAATTCTATTCATTTGTGCAATTTCAATTCTTTGCTTGGTTTCTTGCGTCGCAACAGGGTCTATCTTCACATATGGTATGGTTCCTTTGAAAAATCCTCCTCCAATTGTTTGATTTTGGGTCACTCATGGCTTGAATTCTTCATTCTTTCTTGAACTAGAGGTTCCTTGATTATCTATATTTAATCCTCCTATCCACATTTGTACTTTTCCCAATATGATGTCGGGGTCAACGCTCGTTTCAATCATAATTTCTTCCATCTTAGTGGCTTTAGTCATTGTTTCCTCCAAGGTATCCATCTGAAATGTTCTGATAGGATATTTCACATTTGGGGGCGTCACATTCTTATAACAACCAAGTATGATTGGGTCATTAGGTATTTTATCTTTTGGAATCTTACTTAAGGTTTTATTGAACCTGAGATTAAAATATCATATTCTTTCATTCTTCCTCAAAACAATTTGGGTGAAATCAGTGAGAAGGGTGTGATAAGCAATTGGAGGGGAAAACATAGTCAGGAACATGGCTCGAGGTCATTAAATGAATGAAATTATCTATTGGTAATGTTGTATACCATTCATACACTCTTCCTGATGAGGTTTGAAGAAATAACCTTATCATGACAGATCATCATACTCAATGCGATGAAAATCAAAAACATCAAGAAAGAAGTGAAGGTGCCTCTTTGCATTGATTTCCCCGTCTCCAGAAAATTCCTTCAAGGTACCCTTAGGGAGAACATGGATATCACGTTGCTCACCTAGAATATTTAGAGGGCAATCTCTTATTCTTCTTTGATTTTCAAACCTTAGGTTTTCTTGATTTCTTGTAGCACCTCTTCCACCTCCTAGTCTCTCTTCATGAGGTTCTTCTCATGGTTGTTCATTTCTTTCTACCATGTATGGAGAGATTCCATGAATATTATTTTCACTTCTTAGAATATAGAGTTTCTTGCTTTTACTTCTGGTAATGGGTCCCTTGTATTCGTCCACCTTCAATCTCGACCTTGTCCTTGTGATCCTTGTGATGCTCTAGCTAGACTTTGGTTTCTTTGGTCTTGTCACTCATCTCTCCTATGTCTCCAAAGGATATATCTTTCTTCTTCACGGACTAATATTTACCAGGACCTTTCTAATTATTCTTGGGTCTCAGCTGTCATTACTACCAAATTGTATAGCTGATGTAAGATGCTTTGTTGATTGTTCAATCCAATTTCTAGGTGGGGTTGATCAACCTGGGGCAAAGTCATATATTTTTCAAAAAGGGCTAAACCAGATTTCAAATTTTGGTTGAATCCCTAGTATGGTTGCCAAAAATGTTGACGCTTGAATCTATTAGGACCGAAATGAAAACCTCACAAGTATGTAAATCCCCTTGTGTTTTTATAGAGGTGGTGCTCCTGTTTAAGATTTTCTTAGGACTCTAAATATTCAGAAATGGGACTTTGCAGAAGTTCAACATGGTAATCAAAGGAATATAATAATAACATGAAAGAAAATAATTTGTTTTGCTTTTAAATAAATTTCTTGAGAAATGACGAGGAACCGCACACTTCATACATTTTAAAAAGATAGACAAAATTTCCTCACATCCATCATAGTTAAACTAAAGATTTGTTATCACATAAAAATAAAAAGAAGATGGTCTGCATGCATAAGAGAACTTTAACAGAGTGAACATGGGAAACTCAAATACATATAATGATATATCAATCTCAAATACTTTATACTCAAAACTCAAAGTTGCAAAGCACATTCAAAATTGATCCCGAAATAGCTCTCTTGAAATTTCTGAAAAAAATATATAGTCTGTTACACATTCTTTGAAATTTAAAATGTGTTTGTCCTTAGGCATAGGATTGGGGCTCCCTGGGACCATAAAGAAAATATGCACAAGAATTAATCTTGTAGAAGGAGGATGGTGGGTGGTAAAAGAATAACAAGAACTAGAAAGAATAAAATGAGAAGTTATCAGACTTCGGTTAAACCTTTATAGTCAAAGAAGCGGAGTAATTGGATGAAAGAACTGATAAAGAAAGAAATATATGATCAACATAAACTTATTATGATGGTATCTTGTGTCTTTACTTTCTTGCTGATGTCTTTTTATGGTCTTCATTAACGATTACAAGAATCGTCTCAACTGTTTCTTTCCCCTCATTGGTCAATTTGTTGATTACTTTCTTGACCCATTCTTCAATATAATTTTTCATTGGTTCCACATTTATCTCATTTCTAATTTTGATGTTGAATAACTTTCTCTCCAAGTCTCTTAAATCAATGGAAATACCATGTAATGCTTCTTCAATATCTTAATTCTTCACGGAGTAGTCCACTAGCCAATTGTCTATGTCATCTTCATTATATTCGAGTATACCATAAAACTTTTCAACTGATAACCCTTTAAAAATATCAACTTGTTCATCTTGTACTTTGTTAGTGCTTCCTACTAGGTATATCTCTATGAGCCTCTTGAACAGTCCTTCCCTTTTCAGTATGTCTTCGCTACATGCTTGAACAATATTATTCAAATTTTTAATCTTTCTCTTCCAATAGGCATTCAATTGTTTTATCCGACTTGAGGAGGGCAGATCCTCCTCTCTTATTGTTAAGAACCAAACATCAATATAGCATAGAAAAACCTCAAGAAAAGTACTCAACGCCTTGAAAAAGAGATAATATCAGATAATAAGCCTCTTCGAGGGGGCAACCACCTTTTACCCCACTTAAATGTTCAAGTACAAGATGATTCAAAATGAAAATGTCTCCTTGGTATATGGGGAACTAGGAGGTTTTAATGGCCTAAAGTGACATAAATAAAATAACATTACTGATCTAAATCTGACTAATGGCCTAAAGCCGACATAAATAAAATAACATTACTAATCTAATATGCACAAATTAAGTGGTAATGACCCCACGATAATGGGGCTTATTGCCTCCTTGGAAACAAAGTGTTGTCCTTAGCTTGAGTAACTCTAGATGCTTTCGTATAAAGACTCATCTTCCCAAGTGGAATCTTGTTTAGTGGTTTCCTCCATTTCATGAGATACTACGAAATGGATCTATTCATGGTTGGTGAATTCTTGTGTGGGTGATGGCGGACTCTGACATCATTTTTCCTTCCTTGTCAGTTCACAGCGATATAGTTTGAATGGGTATCTTGTCACCTATAACCTTTTCTTTAAGCATGAAGCATGGAAAAGTGAATTGGCCTTTCACCATTGAAGATGCAGACAACTCCAATTTTTTTGCCATAGTACCAATATTTTACAGCACCTTATAAGGGCCATAGTGCTGGTGATAATTTATTATCCTTCTTGGCTTGCTTGAGGACATGTTTGTATGGTTGTAGTCTTAAAATACCCAATCCCTACTTCAAAACTTCTTTCACTAGATGTTGATCTGCTTGTTGTTTCATGCGATTTTTGTGCCATTAATTAGAATTAGATCCTTTAAGATTTGAAACTTGTTTGTTGATTCACCGATGTGATCTTTATTGCTTGAACTTTAGATTTTTCTTTTAGAGAATAAGTGATGGAAGGAGGGTGGTATCCATAAGTACCATAAATGAGTTAATGCATTTTGTGCGGTGTGAAAGAGTGATTATACCACCATTACGCCGAGGGTAACCATTTGAACCATTGTGCTTGTTCTCCGGAGACAAAACAGCGAAGGTATCCTTCTAGACATTTGTTCACTATCTCGGTTGTCCATCAGTTGAGATGATAGGATGATCTATGAGCCAGTTGAGTACTTAAAACAAGAAAATAATTTTATAAAGAGTGTCCATTAGAATGGGATCTCTATCACTTACAATAATCTTTGACATGTAGCTTTGAGCTGTCCATGAATCTGCGGTGGCGGTATCTTGCTTTGAGAGGGGTGAAAGTGCACAAAGTGTGCGTGCTTGAGTCAGTACATCCTTGATCACCATGATGACACTCTTTCCTTCGGACTTTGGTAACCCTGTGATGAATCCATGGAAACATCCTCCTAGTGTTGACTTAGGATGGATAATGGTTGTAAGACCCACGGGGGTCTTAATTGTTTCCACTGTATTTTGTTGGCAAACCAAACGATGCACAAACGCCTTTGAATATCAGTTTAAGGCCATCCCAAAAAAAATCACTTCTTGACTCTATGGTAGGTTTCAAAATCCCGAGTGCCCTCCTCTTTTGGAGGTGTGCAGTTCAATAGCACCTTTTGTTTGAGTTAGGGAGTTCTTACATAAATATAGCGATCTTTGTACCAAAGTGAATCATTTTTCCCTGTAAATGTCTCTGATGCACCCGAATCTATTTTACTTGACGCTTTCAATGAGTACACACTTTTTAGTCATTCTTCCATTCATCCCTTGCTATTATCCAATCGGGTTGCATGATCGAGATAGCCCAAAGAAATTCCTCAACTCTGTCACATCGCTTTAGATGAGAATTCTCTGCCCATGACATTTTGCTTCCCCTTTTATAAGCGATTTCAAAATCATAACCCAGTATCTTGGTTGCCATTTTGTTGTTCTTGAAGATAGTCTTTGTTCCAAGAAATTATTTTAAGACTATCATGATCTGTTTTGACCTTGAAGTGCCACCTATTAATTGGGATGCCATTTCTTCAATGCATGTAAAGCCATTGCCATCATTTCCTCTCATAAATAGGTTTGTGTAAGTCTCTTCCACATGGTGAATTAGACTTTCAAAAGCAGGGGCCTTCCTTCTTGATTTAGGACAACACTAATTCCATTTCGAGGCATCACATTTCACAATAAAGGTTTTGTGATGCAGGTGGTCAAGACGGGAGTTGTACACATCGCCTCTTTAAGTTGGTTAAAAGCTTTGGTGCCTCACGGAGTCCATGAAAATGCATCCTTCTTAGTTAGTGTAAGTTAGAGGTGTTGCTATTCTTCCATAGTTAGAGACAAACTTACTGGTAATGACACATCCAAACCCAAAAATCTCTAATATTTTTTAATGTTTGGGAATCAACTAGTCCATCAATCGCTTTAATCTTGTTGGGGTATACCTTGACACCTTCAATGAGAATCTAGTATAAGCCCAAATATACCTCCTTTACTCCAAAGAAACATTTGGATGGTTTGGCATATAGTTGGTACTCCTTTAGTAGTTGCTGTCAACATGTTGCAGATGATCCTCCAAGACTTGCTATAGATTAGTATATCATCCAAAATACTAACCTAAATTTTCTAAGGGCTTGAAATGGGAATTCATCAACCCTTGGAATGTGGAAGGTGCATTGTAGAGCCAAAGGGCATGACCAAAATTCATAGTGGCCTTCATGAGTTCCGGAATGATGTTTTGGGATATCTTCTTCTATATCTGTATGGTCACGATGATACCACTGACGAAAGATCAATTTTGTGAAATAGATTGCTCCATGTAGTTCATCTAACAATTCCTCAATCAGGAATGAAACTTATCTTTAATAGTGATCTTGTTGAGCTCTCTATAATCGGACACATACACATACATGGTTATCTTTCTTGAATACCATTACAGCAGTGAGTAAGAACTTTGGCTAAGATCTAATGATACCCGATATCTAACATTTCTTCAACCAATAAGCTCAATTTCACTCTTCTATGCAAAGGGATGACAATAAAGGTGAACATTGGGAGGAACACTACCAAGAATTAGGTGAATTTCATGTGATCATGATTTGAGTTGTTAAGGGACAACTTTGGGAATATCTTCAAATACTTTGGAATGCTTATCGATGATCCTTTGGAGATCTTGAGGAATAGATAGCTTAGATGTTTGAACATCTAGTGAGCATATTTTTCAATAATGCTTGAGCCCCTTCTTCAATATTTTGTCATGCCATTAGAAGGCTTATCCGCATCTTAGGGCTTCCCTATGATACCTCTCAACTCAATTCTTTTCCTTCGATAAAAATTTCAGAAAAGTTCTTGAAAATTAAAGCCATTGTTCTAATGATTGTAACCATTGGATTCCTAGTACAATGTCACACTTTCTGGGTATAGCAATCATTGGACTATTCATTATATTCCCCATAGTAGATTGATCTTGGCCATTTTCTTGAAGCGGTGAAATGGATTCCTCCATGCAATATTAGCAAAACTCTATGGATACAAAGCAATTGAATCTTTTGGCTAATTGGAGTGAATGATATAGTCTTACTTGAGAATCAATTAGGACTATTACCTTTTCTTTTGATGTATCCGCCGATCTTGGCGTTTGAGGAGTGCTAATTCCATTGATACATTACACGATATCGTGGGAGTTAACTCTTAGAGGACAAAATTGCTTCTACATTTTCTATGCAGAGATGGTTCTTGTTCTTGTTCTTCTTCCTCTTCTGTCTATGTAGAATGTTCTTCTCACCACACTTATGTCCTTCTTGTTACTTGTTAATGCACAATTAAAGCATAAACATTTTGCTTTCTTTCCTCCAATTGTTGAGGTGTCCAACCTTGTAGGTTGATGTGTTTTTAGGAGAAGAGCATTGTTCTCTCTAGATGTTCAAGATGGGATTCCTTCTATAGCTTCATAGCCATATTTTTTGCCTTCAACATTTCTTGCCACCTTAAGCCATTCTCAATGATTTGGGTTCCCCAAAGAAGCCCGAACCTCATGTTGAATGTTGTCCTTTAAAGTTCCTATGGGCCACATCAATCAAGTGCTCATGGAATATCGGTTACCTTTAAAGTCAATCTTTGAAAGTTCTCAATGTGATGCGTGCTTGAACCCTTTTTTGCTTGAGATTTGTCGATTAAGCTAAAAGAAGGTATTGCTCCTTAACCCATCACTCATAGTATTGCTATCATTTCTTCCATGAAAATTGTCCAGAGTAATGGCGATTTAGCAGAACAAAGCCATAGATACCAAACAAATTGATTAGGTTAAATATAAAGAAGCAATTTGTACCTTTTTGTGTATGTGGCACATTATGATCAAAATTTATCATCTGAAGTATCCATGTGATTGGGTCCTTGCCATCAAGCTTCCTCATATCAATCTTAGGGCGTGGTTGGTCTTGACTGGTGGAGTTTCTCCATTCTTAATTTCCTGTGCCTTTATTTCATCATGAATTTCATGGGATAATTTTCACTTTCAGGTGTCCTAATAAAGAGGACACCTGAAAATGAAAATGCATCCCATGATCTTAGCTTCCATTGAATCCATCTTAATTATCCAACTTGGTTCCATTGAATCCACATCCTTAGCTTGTAGTTCATTTATGTCCCTCGCATTTATTCACCTTCATCAAAGTCCAATTAAGATTTTAAGGCTTGTTGGTATCATAAGTTCCCCTTTGGGTGCAGCTGGCTGGCCAAGTATCACTTTTGAACCTTGATTTTGGGGTGGTTACGCTGTATCTTTCTTCTGTTGTATCTCCCAATTTTTGGACCTTCTGGTGTAATCTTATGTATTTCCTACATTATGTCTTCTTCAATTCACAGTGCAGTCAAAGTGGATGTACTTAAGTGGAATTTAAATGCTTCCCCACAACATGGAGGATTTTGGCCTTTCTAGGAGATCTCCTTGTATAGTGTGCCCCACAATAGTGATATCAAATTCTGACTTGCACCCAGTATCTGATCCCACGATCCTATTAACCAGTCCCACTCAATTTGAATGCTCCGGTAAAGTTATGCTTGTTTTACAGACATCTTCTGAGACTAGCAATGGACTAGTCAGATACTATCTTAGTTATCTACAAATTTAAAAATTATTTGAACTTTTTACCTGAGATAAAAAGCCCAATTTACGTAAAATGGACCCACAGAGTTTAGAGTGCGAATAATTCTGAAAATGTTTTATAAGCGAGAATTTTTTAGTGAAAATTCTGCAAAGACTTATTTCAGGGTGATTCCAGAACCTTATCTTGTAGAGGCTATATCTCCAGAAATTATAAGACCTCAGGAGCTAAATTTTTGAACCCAACGTACCTTGATCAGTCCTCTAAATACCCTCCAAGCCGTTCATGCGAGAACATTGTAGAAAAAAGTTATAGCGAAAATTCCACGGTGTCTCGGATGCAGCAGCGAAACCCCAAGACCTTGAATACGTGCTGTATGTTAGAACCAAACATCAATATGGCATAGAAAAACCTGAGAAAGTATAGCCTTGAAAAAGAGATAATGTCGGATAATAAGCCTCTTGAGGGCAGCCTCCTTTTACCCCCACTTAAATGTTCAAGTGAGATGATTCAAAATGAAATGTCTCCTTGGTATATACTAGGAGACTAGGAGGTTTCAATAGCTAAAAGCTTGACGACATAAATAAAATAATTACTAATCTAAATCACAGCCCTAATGGCCTAAAGCAGAGACATAAATAAAATAACATTCTTAATCTAGTATGCTGATTAAGTGGTAGAAATGAGGCCAATATCCGACATAAATAAAATAACATTACTAATCTAATATGCCCCAATTAAGTGGTAATGAGCCAATATTAGGGCTTAACACTTATTCTTAGTTTTGTCATGTTAGAGACTTTGTTTCCAAAGGGTAGTACAACATCGATGTATAAACCTTGCTTGTTCTTCAGTTCATCTTGCAAATATTCATGGAAGTCATGCGCCCTCGAGCCAAAAGAAACAATGTTTTTTTAAACTTCCCATGCCTCTGTGATCAATGTCATTCTTTTCTTAATATTTGTTTTTACATAGCTCATGGTTGATGTAAGTAGGCTTGAAGATCCTTTCAATTTACCAGTGGGTGTGGTGGGTCTAACCATTGACAAAGGACTGGAAAGAAGGGGAAGAGGCATCAAAGCATCTTCCATCTCCCTGATCCTTTCTTTCAATTTAGTGTTTTCTACCTCCAGATCACCAATGGAATCATCGAGAGCATCCCCGGATGCTCTGTGAATTTTAGAAATTTGGGAAGGCCACATATATTTTAGGTCAACCTATGAAGGATATTTTCCTTTCTTACTTTTCATATCACCCTTTTCAAAAAACAATTTCTTAGATTCATTGTCGAAGACAGCGCTTTGGAAAGTGAATAACTCCTCTTCACTGAAAGTCTCATTCTCAATGATCTCTAATAATGAATTTTGTTGGGTCGTGTTTCCTAGCTAATCAATTGTGGGAAACATTTTCTAAATATTCGCCTCGAGCTCCATGTCTTCAAGAGAGAAGTTGTTGATGTCATTTTCTATGAGGTTTTCTTCTTCTTGCACAACATTCTTCCTCTTCTTTCTCGGAGGGAGATTTTGTGAGCTCTCGATTTTTCTGAGGGGAGGATTCTTCTCTCCTCTGTTGCTTGAAATACTATTGGTAACTTTCCTAGTTGGGTGGGTCGTTGGAGCATTGCTTCGGGATGTGGTAGTTTTAGGAGTAACAATTGGATTTTGGGCACTCTTCTCACTGGGACCTTCTCCTTTTTGCTTGTGAAATTCATTAGTACTAAGTACTATTTCCAAGTCACCATCATTGTGTGCAAGAGCGCCTAGGTTGTTGTATTCTTCATCACTCAAAATAGTATGAATGAGTGAGTTGTTGAATCCCATTGACAACAAATGTTCCATGAATATTTTATTAGGGTCAAACCCATTTATATTTTCCGCATACTTCATATTCACATTGTTGAAGTGATTCGAAAACTCATCAATTTTGTTTATATTCCTAAATATGAAGTCTCCAATTTTCCACGTCAAGGGGATGAATTGTTTTTTCCATTTTTCATGGAAAAAGTGCAACCAAAAATTGCATTTCCTTTCCACTTTCGTAATAAACAATTTTTCAGATACATGGTATGGAAGAGGGATTTTCCTTGGAATAGAAGATCCTGATAACACTGTGATTTTCCATCTTCTCTAACGTTCCCTTTTTCTCTAAGAATTTATTAGCCTGGTCTGATATCCTAGGGGTATTTTTACCAAACAACAGTCCTTTGAAAACTGAAACGAAATCATTGTAAACTTCGTAAAAATGCAAAGAAGTCTTGTGTCTCCACAACTCTTGATACCATAAGTTAACTGGATCAATTTCACAGTTCACCCTCTTATAGATAGTCAATTTTGGAAACTGACAGCAATATACTATCAAAAATACCAAATAATAAGCCATAAATAATTTTTGTCCCTTTTGTAATGTGACAATTGGGAGGATATTTCAATGGAAATCCATTTTCCCAATCGAAGATAGATTGATATTTAACTGTAAAATATAAAATATAAAGAATCATGCAAGAAATGGTGGCAGTGATTTCTTGACCTGTCAACATGGTGAACAACCAAGCGATTTCCCAAAAGGGGTTTTTAAAAAATTCAACCTGAATCTTGGTTATGTCTTCTAGAACAGCTGTGGGATTCTCCAAGAACTCAGGCAAGAGATCCAAGCCATTGTCATGTTTTTTTAGAAAATCTCCGCAATCCTCTCCTTTAAAGGTAAGTGTTGGCTTAGGGAGATTCAACATCTTACGAAACACTTGTGATGAAAGAGAGATGGGGGAATAATATTGAAGTTGTACAATTCGTTGACTCGGTACATACTTCTCAACGCACCATGAAACCAGTTATTTGCAATCGAATACTTCAAGGACACACCCTACGTGAGCAATTCCAGATGTCCAAATTATATCTTTATGTGCAAGAGGATATGGGTAATACGAGTATGCTCTGGACCACTAAAATTTCTGGTCTTCACGACCAAAAATGTTCAAAGTATCGCTACAGAACTGTTGTCTAGATGCTACTACCATAGGTTGATGAGACTGTTCTTTCAACTGGATAATAACTTGCAATGAATCCTTTCAGAGATATAGCAATAATAAAACCCTTGGAAAATCGTGCTTTAATGCAATTTAATGAAAAATATTCTCGAGCCCATCGCTTATTAATGACAATATTTACAGATCCTACATAATCAGTTATTACCATTAAGCCATACTAAATGCATATTGGGAAAATCACGAATATGGTGGGGACGAACAAGAGAAATTTGAATTTGAGGAATTTTTGTGAACCCGGGAACCCGCGGTTGCGAAGGATCAAAAATAGGCTAAGTATTTCACAACGGTCAATCAGACTTGGATACAGGAGAAATGAGATACTTAGGGGCTCGGTACCCATGACAAGTCTAATGGTCATAATGTATATCATGGGTCTTTGGGTGAAAAATGGAGATTACAGAACTTGGAAGATGAAAGCTTGAAACCGTGAACCTGCAGTTTCAAAAATAGTTAAGTATATTATAACAAGGCAATCAGTCAGACTCATGATATAGGAGCATGGATGGAGGTGAAAACATGCGAGTCTACCAACCCCCAAACCCGTCGATATTTGAAAGGTGACTAAGTATAGTAACTATAAAGGGAAAAGAGGAGGGAGAAAAGAAAGGGGAATGAGGGTACGTATAGAAAAGGGAAAATAAATGAAAAGAAAAAGGAAGTTCGGAAAATAGAAAAGGGAGGGATATTTCGAAAGAGGGAATTGATCTCAACAACCCTCTAGAAATATGACCTTTGGAATGGCCTCTAGAACTATAACCCAAAGCTATGACCAGTGGGACTTTGACCTCTAGAACTATGACCTCAAGAACCTAGACCTTGGGAACTTTGACCTCTGGAACTATGACCTGTGGAATTATGACCTCTAGAACTATGATCTGTGGAACTATGACCTATGGAACTATGCCCTCTGGAACTTTAACCTTTGGGACCATGACCCTGGGAAATATGATCCATGTAACTATGACCTCTGGAACTATGACTCGTGGAATGTTGACCTCTAGAACTATGACCTTGGGAAATTTGACCTCGAGAACTATGACCTTGGGAAATTTGACCTCGAGAACTATGACCTCAAGAACTTTGATGTTGGAAACTTTGACCTTTGGAACTATGACCTCTATAACTAAGACCTTTGGAACTATGACCTATGGAATGACCTCTAGAACTATGATCCCAAGAACTATGACCTATGGAATAATCACCTCAGGAACCTAGACCTCGAGAACTTTGACCTTTGGAACTATGACTTGTGGAATTATGACCTATTGAACTATGATCTATGGAACTATGACTTGCGGAAATATGCCCTATGGAACTTTAACCTCTGGAACTATGACCCCATGAACTATGATCCATGGAACTATGACCTCTGGAGCTATGACCTCTGGAACTTTGACCTCTGAAACTATGACCTTGGGAAATTTGACCTCAGGAACTATGACCTCAAGAACTTTGACCTTAGGAGCTTTGACCTCTGGAACTGTGACATGTGGAACTATGACCTTTGGAACTATAACCTATGGACTGTGGTTTTTTTTGGGGGGATGTTGTATTTGTAAAGACACTTGGAGGAAAAATCAAGGAAATACACAAGCACAAGCCTTTTATAATAAACAATATTAAAATTTAAGTCAATATTGTAACAAACATAAGTGAAAATCAAACACATGCTTAAGAAAGGGTGGAGTAAAGATGGTAATTATTGGCTCCATTTAGGGGTATAATGGAAGAGAATGTCCTTCAGAGTTCAATACCATTAATAGTACTATCATAACTCAATAAAGAGGAATTATCTTGTAAAAATGGGATTGACAATAAGAAAAGGTTAATTTTCTACAAATAAACAATTAAGAATAATTAATAATATCAAAATTATATTTCCATTATTGATAGCCTCAAGCGAAAAATAAATATTGCAAAAATAAGAACAAACTCCCATAACATTTATAGTGAAACGACCATATGCACACTGTGGAAAGAAAAAATATGTAAAGTTAGTAACTATAACAAATTTAAGTACATGTCAATTGGGTTTAGCCCGAGTGGTTTGTGTTGAGGGTTGCCCCCCCCCACCTAGGTTCAATTCCTGCAAGTGACATGTTGAGCTCTTAAATGAGCAATCTATCGAAAAATTCTTGGCTTTCTACAAAATATGATTTACCCCGGGAACCATCTTCGAAATGAGGGGAAGTGCCTGGTGGGTTTCCCCAGGCTCTATTCCAAATTTTTAAATAATAATAATAACAACAAAAAATAAATAACAAATTTAAGTATCAAAAAATATTTTCTTTTGTAATACAGAAACTACACAAGCTATAAAAAAAACACAAGCTACACACATGAAAACTCAATTTGAAAATATATGTCCCACACAAATTTATAGTATTTTAATTCATGATAATAAAGTAATTACTAGAGATTAATCTCCTACTCATCAATATATAGGATGCCTAAGAAAACTTAATATATATGGGGAATGATGCGTAAGAGAGATTTAGCTTGTTCATTAGCCACTAAGATTACATCGATTAGTAATTGAAAATAGTAATTATTAAATATTTTCACGCCGGGGATGGTGAAAATTAACTACACACTTGATTATCTATTCATTAGTATGATAGGTGCACATATACATAACTTAATGACTTTCGGTCTTCCTCAATGGGTCACTATTCCTATCACCTACGACTCTTTATATTTACATTATAGTTACAAGTAACGTAACCACAAAGTATTACAAGTCCAACATTCCCTCCCTTAATCCAAAGGGGTGTGTGTGAGTCCAAGCATCATTCTAAACTATGTCTAAAGTGGATAGTCTTGGCCTCTACATGATATCAAATCAGGTGATATTTTTTTTTATGTTCTTGGTTCGATCATGGAATATGGGATTCTTGGCCAACTTGATTGTGATTGTGTTGAGTTCTCATCAAACCTTAGCTTTTCAATCCTCTCGATCACATCATCCAACTAAATTTCAAGTTCTGGTGAAGTGGAAAGAACTTCTTCATGTGGGGGAGATGGCACTACAAAAGGAGATTCCATAGATTGACCCAAGATAGGGATTCCCCCTTCCATATGTGGAATCTCATCATCAAATTCATCGTATGTCTTTACACGAGTTAATCTGTCCAGATGATCAAGTTTTCTCTCAACAATTTTGTCTTTCTTGGAGGATTCAAGAAATATCACATCTCTAGAAAAGATGAATTTATTTTTTCTCATCATAAAGATGATACCACTTGGTGGTATTTGAGTACCCCAAGAACATTGTGCTATTTATTCTATTACTTTTGCATGAGAGAACCATCCAATCACTTCATCGTCAATGAGAGAACCATGCTAACTATAACGCATGGGATGTCAAAGAAAGCATAGAGTGGTATTTGAAATTTAAAAAAATTCAAAAATGTGGATGCGAGATAAAAAAAAATGGAGGGTAAGCATGTGAAATTTTATAACATTCAAAAATTTAAACGTGGGAGGAATACGGTTGTTGCAACATTCAAGTGTCCATGAACCACACGTTTCCTATGTCAGTTTGCACAAATTACGAAACCTATGTCTTGTTTCAAAGTAACAAATGGTGCTAACGATCATTTATGTCATAGTGTCAAGCTTATTGAACCTTGGTAATTGTCTATGTTTGGGGTTCATTTCCTTTTTTGTTGTGAGACTTCATGTGCACATTCAATATTGACATGGTGTGGTTACTCTCTGCCATCACCTCCATCACACACATAATAACTCTCTTCTCTATTTATATTCTATTGTTGTATTCTTTGTCTAGAGGAGGAGCTCTTACATGCCTGGGGATTGGAGGAAGATTGGACAATGGTACTACTTTTCGCCCTTTTTCTTTCTAAGTTCATGATTTCAAATTTCCCAAGGTTAGAGTTCTATAGGTCAATGTTCCACTAGTCATACTTCCATGTGTCATAGTTCTAGAGGTCGTAGTTCTTGGGATCTTAATGCCAGAGGTCATAGTTCTAGAGGGTGTAAATCCAGATGTCATAGTTCCACGGGTCATAGTTCCATAGGTCATATTTCTTGGGGTCATAGTTTCTGGGGTATGTGTTATACCTGGAACAATTAATAGAACAAGCAAATATATTTTTCAAGTAATAGGAACATCAAATATAGAGCAGAAATAGAGAGCAGAAATATAATATTGATATCACATAAATCTTAGTTCACATGCCTCTTCGAGGGGGAAACTTTCAAATGAGCAGATATTTCTTACAATAATCCTCCACAACTTACAATGGAGATATTCATTCTTTGAATATAGTTCACAACCAAAAATACCACATGCCAATAACAAGGGCTAATACCATGGGTTATTCATAACTAATTTATAACATTCCACTAACCAACCTTATAACTATTTGTGGTCCCAATAATAATGAGGGTTGAGGACTCATTACAATAACAACTAACTAATGACTAACTACGAGGGGTTAGGTGTTGGAATATTGGTTGTTTTCATTGATGTCAACCCTAGTCATTGGTTTTGGACCGCAATATTGATGAAGGAATTTGGACATGAAGGACAGTGCACATGAAGACACAACACCCATGAATGGATAGTATACATCATGTTGTTTATAGTGGTAGGTGTCACATCACGTGGATCCTCATGGTTGAGGAGAAATTAATTTTTGAAGATGACAAAGTGAATTGAAGAAGGAAGTACAGGTTGGCCCTGAAGATAATTAAAGAAAAGAATTACAAAATAAGAAAGTGTCAGGTCGACCTTAATGTTAAAAGTAAGTGACATAAAGGGTATAAATACATATCATTATACATTCATTTTAAACACACACAAGTCAAATTTTAGAGGAAATATGAAGTAAAGAAGGTCGGATTTCAAGGGAGGATGAAGTCTTTTAGTGATGTGTTCTAAGGTATGTTATTTACAGGCCATCTTACCATTTTCACTATAAAAAAAAATTCTAGAATGATTCAGATGATGACATTGGCATGGTATTGATAAGACTTATCTAGGTACCTGTGGTAAAAATTTCAGCTCTTTATTCACTACACTTTTAGAGATACACTATGTGGAAGATACGGTTTTTTACTAGTCCTTAAGCTAGTCATAAACAGGTGTTCCCGGTAAAACAATCATAACTTATTCATAGAGAATCCAAATGAAGTGAGATCAATTTCATTGGAAAGAGTATGGGCTATAGTTTCTTGTGTGTAAATTTTAGAATCTGATGTTAAATAGTGAGCGCAGGGCATTCTGTACAAGTTCGCTCTCCTGAATAAACCAAAATTGAATAAGGTCTACCAATCTCTCTATAAAAAAATTTGGGGGAGGATTCAAGGAGTGAAAATTGGAGGAGTTTCAGAGAATACATTGAGTTATATTATCTACAGGATCAGACTATTCTAAGAAGTGAAGAATTGCAGAAGTTGAAGAAGTCTCGAGAAGCATTATCTGGTTCTATGTGACAGTTAGTTGATTGTGATGATTTAATATAAAGTTTTATTATCTCTCATATATTATTGGGAGGAAGGAAGGGGCAAGGATGGAGAGGTCAACCCTCTCTTGATATTGGAGGATTGTATCTTCCTTTTGCACTTTTATCCCTCCCTTTATATTTGGAAACTGGAGCTACCTTTGGAAGTCATTACTTCCCTTGAACAATAACTATTGATTATTTCTCATATATTGTGCATGGTGTATTGTGGTGTATTGGTGTAAATATTATACTATTGTTCATTTCTCATTGGATATAATTGAATGGTTTAAGTATAAGTTTATTTTTTTTTTAATTTTACTTGATATTGATTCACCCCCCTCTCAGTATCAACAATTGGTATCAGATCGGGTTACCTTCAGTACAGTTTAACCACTGGAATGAAGATCCTAAGCAGAAATGGAAGACAACATTCCAAATGGGATTCCACCATTTGATGGAAGAAATTTTGAATACTGGAGTAATAGAATGGAAGCTTACTTTAAAGCTCTTGTGGAAGATGTTTGGTTCTCAGTTGCTTCAGGATACAATGCTTTGAAGAAACCAAAGGCTGCATCTCATAAGGAAGCAAAAAGGAACAACAAATTGGAAATAGATACCATCCTGGATGGATTGAAAGATTCAGTGAAATCCAAGGTGGGATCATGTGCATCAGAAAAAGATCTTTGGTACAAGCTACAAGACCTTTATGCAAGGGAAGAAGCAAAAGAAGAATAAGAAGAAGTTGAAGCAAATTACAACATCTCAAATTTCAAAGAAGCAAATAGAGGTCAATTCTTTTGCTTTAATTGTGAAAGAGTAGGAAATGTTGAATTTGAATGTCTTCATCCAAGGATTGAAAGAGATGAAACTGAAGAAGAAAAGTCCAATGAAGAAGAAGAAATGATTGAACAAGAAGATGAGAATCTTAAAAAATTAAAGCATGTTGAGATTGAAAATAGCAAGCTCAAAGACACACATAGAAAACTAAGAAGTGAATTGGATAGTTGTGAAAACACAGTTGTAAGCTTGAAGAAACAATTAGAAGACTTTGAGAAACTAAGAGAAGAAACCATTTCCTTGAAAACTCTACTCGAAGAAGCAAGAAGAATAGGAGAAATAAGGAATGTCCAAATGATGAAGAAATAAGAAGATTGTGAGAAACTTGAACAAGAAGTTGTCTCATTGAGGAAGAGCTTAAGAAACTCTCAAGTTCCAAAAGACTTAACACATCTTGTATGCATGGGTGAAACTTCATACAAAGAAGATGCAAATACCAACAAGAAAGTTGAAAAAAGAGCTACACGGACAGTTGATGAGAAGTGGACCAGGATACCATAAAGAGGGAATGATTAGAAAAGAGATGAATATCCAAGAAGACTTCCTACCTTCAAGAATCAAATAAGCTTCAATTGGTATGAAGGAAACTATAGAAGAGTAGATCATGAACTCGGATGGACTACATCACAAAGAAGCTCACTTGCTCCCAGGTATCAAAATTTCTTTCTTGGTCATTGTTATACTTGCAAAAAATTTGGACATAAGGCAATTATTTGCAAAATCAATGAAAGGAACAACTATGCAAGAAACATGAATGGTGTAAATAGAAGATATGGAAATAATCGTGGATTTATCAACAGAAGTTATAATTCATTTTGCCCATTGATGGGCAAAAATATTGTATGCTACAAATTTAATTATCTTGGTCACAAAGCACGAGATTGCAGATATATGAATGAAGATGTCCTTATGCCAACCACAGTATGGAGAAGGAAAGAGATTCCAAACAATGAAGATTGTCAAATAACATTGAACGCTAAAGAATGTAAAGAAGAAGATGAATGGTACATAGACAATGGATGTTCTTCACACATGATTGGGGATCAAGATAAATTCATCAGCTTGAAGAGAAAGGGTGGCAATGTTGCATTTGGAGGTGACTCATTTGCCAAAATAATTGGAAAAGGTGTCGTAGAGCTTGGAATAAAAAATGTAAAATCAAAGAATGTCCTATTGGTTGAAGACTTGAAGCATAATCTACTCAGTGTTAGTAAAATGTGTGATCAAGGATATACTCTCATGTTTGACTCACAAAGATGAAAAATCAAATAAGAAGGTTTGGGAAGATTGGTTGCAACTGCAACAAGAAGACCAAGTAACATATACGTCCTAAATCCATGAAAAATCTCCAAGGAAAAAAGAGACCATAAAAATTAAGTGTTATTAAGTGCTATATGTTTAGGGGGAGCAACCCCAAAGAAGAAAGTTACCTTTTTCCATTGAACTCAGGGGGAGAAGCCCTAAGCTTTTCCATTGATGTCAAAGGGGGAGAGAAATTGGGACCATGATGATCGGGGGAGCATGAGTGTTTCCATCAATGACAAAGGGAGGTATTCTTATAAGATTAGTTGTTGTCATTGATGTCAACCCTAGTCATTGGTTTTGTACTGCAAGATTGATGAAGGTATTTGGACATGAAGGACAGTGCACATGCAGACACAACACCCATGAATGGATAGTATACATCATGTTGTTTCTGGTGGTAGGTGGCACGTCACGTGGATCCTCATCGTTGAGGAGAAATGAATTTTTGAAGATGACAAAGTGAATTGAAGAAGGAAGTACAGGTCGGCCCTGAAGATAATTAAAGAAAAGAATTACAAAATAAGAAAGTGTCAGGTCGACCCTAATTTTAAAAGGAAGTTACATAAAGGGTATACATACATATCATTATACATTCATTTTAAACACACACAAGTCGAATTTTAGAGGAAATCCGAAGTAAAGAAGGTCAGATTTCGAGGGAGGATGAAGTCTTTTGGTGATGTGTTCTAAGGTATGTTATTTACAGGTCATCGTACCATTTTCACTATAAAAAAAATTTCTAGAATTATTCAAATGGTGAAATTGGTATGGTATTGAGAATACATATCTAGGTACCTATGGTAAAAATTTCAACTATTTATTCACTATACTTTTAGAGATACACTCTATGGAAGATAGGGTTTTTGACTAGTCCTAAAGCTAGTCATAAACAGGGGTTCCTGGTAAAACAGTCGTAACTTCTTCATAGAGAATCAAAATGAAGTGAGATCAATTTCATTGGAAATAGTATGAGCTATAGTTTCTTGTGTACGAATTTCAGAATCTAATTTTAAATATTGAGCGTGGGGCATTCTGTACAAGTTCTCTCTCCTGAATAAACCGGAATTGAATAAGGTCTACCATTCTCTCTATAACTTCATTTTGGGGAGGATTCAATGTGTGAAAATTGGAGCAGTTTCATAGAATACATTGAGTTATATTATCTACAGGATCATACTATTCTAAGAAGTCAAGAATTGTATAAGTTGAAGAGGTCTCAGGAAGCATTATCTAGTTCTATGTGATGGTTAGTTGATGGTGATGATTTAATGTAAAGTTTTATTATCTCTCATAAATTCTTGGGTGGAAGGAAGGGGAAAGGATGGAGAGGTCAACCCTCTCTTGATATTGGAGGATTGTATCTTCCTTTTGGAGTTTTATCCCTCCATTTATATTTGGAAGTTGGAGCTACCTTTGGAAGTCATTACTTCCTTTGAACAATAACTATTGATTATTTCTCATATATTGTGCATGGTGCATTGTGTTGTATTGTTGTAACTCTTATACTATTGTTCATTTCTCATTGGATATAATTGAATGGCTTAAGTATAAGTTGATTTTTTTTTTTAAATTGTACTTGACACTGATTCACCCCCCTCTAAGTATCAACAGTAGGGACAGATCCTAACATGCCCTCCCCCTTCAAAAGTATCCTTGTCCTCAAGCTTGAAGATGCAGAAACTGTTCCAGGATGGCAGTTGGTTCTAAAGTTGCATCCTCTGGAAATGTGTCCTTCCATTTTATCAACACTTATTTGATAATTCGACCTCGCAGATGATGCTCTCGCATGTTGAGGACAGATTTCGACTACGGCCAAATGGAGCCTTCATCATCTAGTTCAGATAGGATGGTTTGAACCCGATAATTCTGACCCACCACTTTCTTCAAACTGAAAACATGGAACACCAGATGTATTTTGGAGGTAGCTGGAAGTGCAATTTTGTAGGCAACTAGACCAATGCGTTTCATAATATGATAGGGGCCATAAAAATTGGGTGCCAACTTGTGGTGGCCCTGAGCTTTGAGCAATGTTTGTTTGCAAGGTTGGAGTTTGTGAAACACTTGATCACCCTCATGGAAAACCCTTTCGGAGCATTGCTGGTCAACTTATTTCTTCATACGATCTTGGGCCATGTGGAGGTTGTCCTTTAGAGCCCCAAGGGTAACTTCCCTACCTTACAGCAACTTGTCAATAGCGTGGACCTTTGATGTGCTTGGAAGATAGGAAGTTATTTTAGGGGGTTGTTGGCCATAAATTGTTTCATGTGGTGTCATTTTGGTGGTTGTATGATAAGAAGTGTTGTACCACCATTTTACCAGTGGTAACCATTGCACCCATTGATGTTGTTTATCTAAAACAAAACAACGCAAGTAAGTTTCCAAACACTTATTGACCACTTTGGTTTGGCCATATATCTGTGGGTGGTATGTTGTGCTCATGTTCAATTGTGTGCCCTGCAATTTGAACAATTTCTGCCAAAAGGTGTTGGTGAAGGTTAGGTCATGGTCAAATACAATGGATGTTGGCATGCCATGCAAATTGAATATTTGATCAATGAAAACTTGTGTAACTAGGGCTGGCGTAAAAGGGTGTGGTAAGGCACACAAATGTGCATACTTGGAGAAGCGGTCGACCACTACCATTATGATTGAATTGTTCCTACTTTGGGAAGGCCCACTATAAAGTCCATGGAGATGTCAGTCCAAATAGAAGTTGGAATGGGTAACGACTAGAGAGATTCGGGGGTCTTGACAGTTTTCCCTTTATGGAGTTGACAAATATCACATTCGGTGACAAAGGTTAGGATATTGTTCTTCATACCTTCCCAAAAAAAAGAGAGACGAGCACGAGTATAGGTATTTTGGAATCATTAGTGACCCACGAGAGCACAAGAATGCAACTCATTTAATATCCTGGGCTTGAGTGTTCAATCTGGCGACATAACCAAGTGATCATTCTATCTGAGTACGTTGTCTTGCCAAGTATAGCCAGTGGGAGGGATAGTGTCATCTTGAAGTCATTGAATTATCTATGAGATAGTGGGATGGGCGAGCCATTCACACCAAATTTCATAAATCCAATTAGGGATTGGTAATGATAGAGAAAATATGGAACCTTCATCTTCATATTGTCTGGACAACGCATCTGCGACTACATTGTCTTTTCCTTTATTATAGATGATCTCATAATCATAGCCCACCATTTTGGTGAGCCACTTATTTTGTTCTAGGGATGAAAACCTCTACTCAAGGAAATACTTGAGACTATGGTGATCAGTTTTGATCTGAAAATGACGCCCCAATAGATATGGTTTCCAAGTGTGCACAACATGGAGAATGGCCATCATTTTCTTTTCATATGTAGATTTTCCCAAATTGTGACCACTCAAATCCTGGCTAGTGAAAGTAAGAGGTCGACCTCTTGGGTACACCAATACTAGTTCTCGAGGTCTAGGTTTCTGAGGTCATAGTTCAACAAGTCATAGTTCTTGGGGTCATAGTTCCATAGGTAATTCCATAGGTCATAGTTCCAAAGGGCATAGTTCCATAGGTCATAGTTCCAGAGGTCAAAGTTCCTAAGGTCAAATTTCCCGAGGTCAAATTTCCCAAGGTCATAGTTCCAAAGGTCAAAGTTCCATGAGTCATAGTTCCACAAATCATATTATTTGGTGTCATAGTTCTAGAGGGAATAGTTCCATAGGTCATAGTTCCACATATCATAGTTCCACAGGTCATAGTTCCATGGGTCAAAGTTCCAGAGGTCAAATTTTTTGAGGTCTAGTTTCTTGAGGTCATAGTTCCTGAGGTCAAATTTCCCAAGGTCATAGTTCCAGAGGTCAAATTTCCCAAGGTCATAGTTCCATAGGTCAAATTTCCCAAGGTCATAGTTCCTGAGGTCAAATTTCCATAGGTCATAGTTTTGGGTCACAGTTCCATAGGTCATAGTTCTAGAAGGCGTAATTTCATAGGTCATAGTTCTCATGGTGAAATTTCCTGAGGTCATAGTTCCATTGGCATAGTTCAATAGGTCAAAGTTCCCAAGGTCAAAGTTCCTAAGGTCATAGTTCTTGAGGTCAAATTTCCCAAGGTAATAGTCCTAGAGGTCAAAGTTCCACAGGTCATAGTTCCATGGATCATATTTCTTGGGGTCATAGTTCTAGAGGTTAAAGTTCCAGAGTGTAATGTCCCCTTCCAATTAATCATGACGAAGGATGACTTAGTAACCTATATGAATCTCGTAGGCTATGGTCAGTAAGGAAAAGGGAGTCAAGGAGTTTAATTAGTGTCACTAGGTTAAAATAATGACAAATCCTAAACTGACATTACATAAAAATAAATAATTATGTTTAAATGAAATTGGAGGGAAATAAAGTGAAGGATTGATTTGGTCAAAAAGGGGAAAGATCTAGAAGGCTCAAAGGAAGGATAAATAGAGGGGTAACCCTTCTCTTAGGCATTATGATTTGATCTCTCATTTTGAAGTTCTCTTGGAGCCATTGTTTTGTTGGGTTTTAGAAAAAACCTTCCACTACCACAATTTAGTTTTGGTGGTGCAATATCCACCCTAGCTAGACAAGAGGGGAGTCCACCTAGGATTTTCATTGGGGATTTAGTTAAGGTTTGTATTCAATTGGAGGTTTGTGTAGGAAGATTGTGAAGGTTTCTTGGAAGAGTTCAATCTAGAATTTTCCAGGTATCAAGAAGGTTCTAGAGAAATCATGGTTAAGGGAATTCCCATGGGTTGAGTACAGGGTGTCTTGTGAGGTCCCACTAGATGACCACCTTCATCTCATGAGGACCTCTACTATCGAGGTTTGTATCATGCTATTTGGATCAAATTCGTAAGGGTTACAGGGGGGATTGGAAAACCATCTGCAGAGGGACAGTGTTGGAGTAGAGTGTTTAAGGGCTTAGAGAGCCTTGAAGCAGTTGACATCATTTATTAGCATCATTCCAGGTTTTATTTTGAATTTTTGTCTGTTAGTGGACATTGTAGTTGCCTTACAACCATTAGAACTATGTGTTTAGGAGCATTTTGCAGTTTTATTACAACCATTATATATCTTTGTGTTGTTGTGATTTTGGGGTTTCAAATCATAATAAGATGCCATGGTTATCTTCTCTATTTTCTATGTAATGGATGCACGCAATATGTTTGAAAATATTCCTATATAAGTAAATTGTTAGTAGCAACATTATTGAAAAGTGTTTGACAAATTTACACAAAGAAATAACAATTTATGGATAGTAAACATAATAATCCAGCCTAGCCTAGTTGGTTACATTACACAGAGGGCGTAGTTCCACAGGTCATAGTTCCATGTATCATATTTCCATAGGTCATAGTTCCATAGGTCAAAGTTCTCGAGGTCTAGGTTCCCGGGGTCATAGTTCCACGGGTCATAGTTCTTGGGTTCATAGTTCCACAGGTCATTCCATAGGTCATAGTTCCAAAGGTCATAGTTCTAGAGGTCAAAGTTCCCAAGGTCAAATTTCCCAAGGTCAAAGTTCTTGAGGTCAAATTTCCCAAGGTCATAGTTCTAGAGGTCAAAGTTCCATGGGTCATAGTTTCAGAGGTTATAGTTCCATGGATCATAGTTCTTATGGTCATAGTTCTGGAGGTTAAAGTTCCATAGGTCATTTCAGAGGTCATAGTTCTAAAGGACGTAGTTCCAGAGGTCATAGTTCCAAAGGTCATAGTTCCTGGGATTATAGTTCCTGGGGTAAAAGTTCTAGAGGTAAAAGTTCCATAGGTCATAGTTCCATAGTCATATTTCTAGAGGTCATAGTTCCTGAGGTTAAATCTCCCAATGTCATAGTTACAGAGGTCAAATTTCCATGGTTCATAGTTCCATAGGTCATATTCCCACGAAGCATAGTTCATGGGACCATAGTTCCATAGGTTAAAGTTCTAGAGGGTGTAGTTCCACCTTGCTTTGGGTATTTTCCACCTTCAACCTTAGATGTTGTATATGGAAAACAAGGAAGAGTGAGGAGGACCTCATATAAGATGCATTAAAAGAAGAAAAAATTGTTGAAAAAAATAGGCAGATCCATTTGCAAGTATAGGAGATGTTGAAGAAGTCACATGAAAAGTATGAGGTTGGACATGACCAACAGAAAACAGATAGAACATTTAGAGTGGGAAACATAGTATGGTTACAACTAAATAAGGAAAGGCTATAGGGTCCTAGTAAGAAGATCAATGTTTTGTGGTACAATCCTTTTAAGGTATTGGAAAAGGTGGGGGATAACTCCTACAAATTCAGCCTATCCCCGTACATGTGCATTTAATCAATAGTGAATGTGGAGAATCTCAAACTCTATGAGATTTCCATGTTGGATAAGGAGGAGGAGAAGTTCCTACCTTCCTAGCATCAGATGCTCAGACAAAGTTGGCATAAGACATAATTTTGCAGAAGAGGTCCATAATTATTGGGTTGAGAGGACAACTTCTAGGAAATGCAAAGTGGTACTCCAAAGAGAAGTTAGAGGGAAAATTTCCTCACCTCATTTAGTAAATCATCTAGGGACCAAAATCCTCCCTAAATGAGGAGGTATGATTTGGATTGTATCATTATATTATTTTTCATTTATCGTGATGATTTTAGAGTGGAAAAATTGGAGGAATAATCTTCCAGGGTCATTTTAGTGGTAGGTCCTAGTTTGGAAAATTGGGATCTGGAACCTTCGAGAGCCATTTTGAGGCATTAAACAATGTTTTTTGGGGTTATGGTGTTTGGAAATTGTACCCACCCTGTTGGTGATTTTATACACTCCAATACCTTTCCAACGATGTAGACCACGTGTCAATCAAAGCTTGTATGCAGAAGTTATGCCTCCCACAAGTTGACCTACTATGTTGACCACCATGGTATGAGAAGATGCCACATAAACCTCAATTACTCATGCATATGGGGCTAGATATGTACGTAATTTCAATAATATTCTCAAACGTTCAAAACCCTATCACAATTGAAGGTTGAGGAAGTCAAAAACCTACTCCTAGATGGCTATCGACCTATGTTAATTATTGGGCAACTAGGAGGAGAAGGGGGTTCCATTCTATGTTATTCTATTTTGTTCCATAGAAGAGAAAAACAACTATGAGTGGGAAATTAGAGAGCATAACATAGGGGGTTAATATTTTGTAGCATCCTAATAGGCCACGAGTCTCAGGTAACTCCATAGAGAGCATCTTCTCCTTTGTACATGCATTATTCCACACCAGATAAAAGAGAGCAAAGTAACCTCACCTTCTAGCAGGGTTTTTTATCGTAAAGGATTCTGAGAGAAAATATTTGTGTTATTTTGTGGATGGTGTGTGATTGTATTTTATTGTTCTCTCTTTTCTTCATTTTATCTATTTCATGCATAAGCATAAAATCAGTAACTAAATATTTTGGAATGTAAAATAATTTAACCTTAATAGTGAAGATTTAAGTTTCATTTATCAAATCTGTTGTGATGAATTGTTCCATTCTTGTACTCTCTGGGTGATATTGAGAAATTGCACACATCAATCTTGGAGAATCTGTAGCTTCTTGTAGATATTCCTCTGTGTTATGTTTAAAGGTAGCTCATGTTGGACTAATGCTAAAAAACGGATGTGTTGCAGCAAGCTCTGAGTCAAGGTGGATATGGATGCATGTGTTTGGATTATGCTTTATCCAATGAGAGTGTGTTGAGCAAGGGGGTTAAGACTTCTTTTGGGAGGACGAAGACCTGTCACTAGGTCACCCCTAACATTTTATCTACCTTGTGTAGACCCACAACCTACCCCATGAAATTCTCTAATGTCAAAGTAGTTGGCATGTATACCTAACATAAACTATTCCCATAATTTTCTGAGAAAATATAGAGGCACCTCCCTATTATTGCAGGGAGGTTTGTGAAAAATCATAAACCACCTATCCATCCAATTATGTAAAAATGATTGGTAGGTGCACCAATCCATAAAAATGCATCTCTTTGTGACTGGTGGTTGTAATATGGTTCTAGGATCAATGAACAATTTCATTAGTTATTGTTTTGTAATGTTTCGGTCTCTAACTTGGTTTTTATATATCCCAATCATGTAAAATTCAAACATTCTAGTCATGTAATCATAAATATTACTTAATTGGCCTTGGTAACTTGTAATGGAAGACATAATGATGTCCAGGGAACTGACTAGGGATAATCATGAGGGATATATAAAACTCTATAAGTCTTGAACAAGAGTTCTCAGAGGCCTCAACCCTTCATCAATTTCTCTATGTATATTTTCCGGTTGTAGGTTGGGATTTGGTGTGCCTTCCTATGGTGGTGTCGGGTTTGGGTTTTCTCTACGATCCATGTTAACTAAGTTTCCTGCAATTTAGTGATGAAAAATATAGTTTAGGTTTATTTTTTAAACATTTCAAAAATTAGGAAATTAACAAAAAAAAAATTACATCTAGATACATACCTGGAATCAACTAGAGATAATTCTAGGAGAGTGTAGATGCCACGTTAGGAAAATCCAACTAGCAATTTGCTCAATAGATCTTGAGAAATTGCGACATGGTCGGTCTATTGGTGAAATAGATTGGTCGTGCCCCTTTAGGAATTTTATACAGAGGAATGCACATGTGTTTCTAGAGTGTGTGCACATTTCTAGGAATGCATACATGTTGTAGAAATGTCAACACATCTCTAAGAACACACATGCACTCTTGTTGAGGGGATGACATGGCCTCCTCCGTGGTTCTTGGGGTGCCAAGCGTGTCACATCAGGAACATGTGCACGTTTCTAGGAAAGAACATGTTTTCCTACATGAGTGTGTTCATGATCACCCCATTGCCACTTTTTTGTCAATCAACTTCTTGCAAAAACCCTATATTATTTGGAACATGATCTGTTGAGATGGAAAACATATGGAATTTTAGAAAATGCATCATTCATTGAAGTGCACACTTATTTAGAAAATATTATTCTCGTGCACTAGGATATGCAAATGAGAAGTTGATTATATAAATACAAGGACACAATACCACGACATAGAGAACAGTGGTTTCATAGCTCCTTCACAATGATGTCCTTTTCATATGAGCTTCTTGTATTTGTAGGCATCTCTCTAATAAACATGCACAATAGCAGATCACTACTCCGCAACCTATCATGACCTCTCACCTTGGATTTGATACCAAAATAGAGAAACGATGGACAATAGTCACACACAAGGTGAAATGAATATGTCTCGCCATTGTTAGAAAATAATAGGTGTGCTCGTTTAACCATAGACAAGATAGCAATATTTTCACCCAACCATAGGCCAAAGCCACCCCCGAGCACCTTAACTTTGATAGAGAGAATAATTTTGGAAGCAAACCTTAGATCCAAAATCCAATCAAGGTATTGTACCACTCTCCAGAGCTAGTGTACCAAGCAAAAATTTGAAACCATAACCAAGAGAAAGTCCAAGCCTAAAACTGAAAATACTAGTTGCAGTAGCTGTAGTTGCAACTACTCTCCAAACTTGCGCACTCACTGAATTTCTCCAGTTGTGAGTTGTGTGTGTACAAATGAGCTCTAGTATATTGTATTTATACTGCTCTTTCTTAGTTGTCTGGGCCGAATTCCCTTTATGGAAGCTAAAGACTCAATATTAATTATTTTCTTTAGCCGACTTGTCTTCTAGGGTTATGTCCAAGGCTTTAGTGTTTCTTCTTGATTTTCAAAATATTATATTCTTATCAGGGTTACATGTGGAGGTTAATACCTCCCACAACTACCATAATATCAACACTCCCTCCTATATAGGGAGGTATTGAAAACAATGGTCTTGAGTACAAACATACCATTCAACTGGTAGCATCATCGTAGCCACACAAGATATCTCACGATCAAATCACGAGCACCATCATCACTATCAATATCATCTAATAACATCAACGACATCATTTCGCGAAGCCATAATCCATCTGAGTAATCAGGCATGATGTTGAATAAGTCACTCACTCCACAGAGTGATACAAGAACTATTCTTCTAATATGGACATATGTCCTGGAAGAATAATTGTTCCAACAGATGTTGGAAGCCACATCATGGGCTACAAAGACTATTCTTCTAATCCGGACATACGTCTTAGAAGAAAAATTTTCCTAGACCATTTTCTACTTAGAGAATATCTGTCCACCAACACACTAACTATCCATCTAGCTGGTAAGCATTTCCATGAAGACTATCAATAGAAATTAGAACAATGTTATTCAATAGAACATTATTGATAGTCTTCATGGAAATTAGAACAATGTCATTCAATAGAACACAACTATGTCTATCCATAGTAGTACACAACTACTATCCAGTGGTACACAACCACACCAAGTAGCACGCAGCTATTTAACCAGTGACACATAGTCATAACCAGTGGAACACATCCACCACAGTGGCATACACCTACTATCCAAAGGCATACAGTCTCCACAATAATCATATCATCTGATATCAACTTGCATAACAATATCATGATACAAACTGAGTCATCTGGGCCATTCTTCCACTCACATTTGTGAGATCTAGAAGAGAATATACCCTTAGGAGGTAAAGCATCAACCATGGGCTATTTGGACTATCCTTCTCAAGCATAGAATAATAATTGTCCCTGGTTTCTGAGTCTGGACCATTCACCTAAATGGGCCATTCCTCCGGCACTAATCATAATGCAACCTGGAGAGAATGAGTCTACCCTAGGGAATGCCTGTCCCTGGTCGATGAACCTAGACCATTCGCCTAACTAGGCCATTCCTTTAGCACTAATCATAGTTCAACCTGGATAGAATGAGTATGCCCTATGGAATTATTGTCCAGAACATTTCCTAATGTAAATGACTGTCCTGCACCAACCTCCAAAATAGGTCATTCTTCAAAACTGCTCACAACTGTGAACTTCAAAAGAATGACTTCTCAACGAGGCAGACCATTCTACTTGACCACTACTCAGAGTGACTTCCAAGAAGAATGATTGTTCTAGACCACTCCCCCACACTTGCCACAAGGGGAATCATTGTCTATGGTACATCAACAATCTATCGGACCATTTTCATTACGAAAATGACTGTTCGATCTGGACCATTTTTCGAATTGGAAAATTTTTGTCCTTGAGAAATATCAAACCACTTTCCAAACTAGAAAGGAACTACTCATCCTAGACCATTTTTCAAACTGAAAAATGACTATCCATAAATCAATAACATATAAGTTCTCCCTCCCAACCTGGGAGTAATCTCTTCCTTTTTCAATAAGGAATTTGTCTCCATGAGCCCTAACTTGTTTCTTGAGTACTCAAACTTTTAATCTTGGGCAGAGGCTTTACCAAAATATCTACTATCTTCTCATCTATGGAGATATATTGAAGAACCACTTTTATTTTCTAGACTTCATCACAAAGAATATAATGCTTGATCTCAATGTACTTCGGCCTATCATGGAACATTGGTTTTCTCTAAAGAATTCATATAGCTCTAATCATTACAATATATCATGGTCGAATTCAACACTAATGTTTCCTCATAACATCATGGCAAGGCTCAAAATGAAACATATCCAAGTAGCACTTCTTCTGTCATCATGAGAGTTTTACCATGGATTAGCAATCCATCATCCTAGACTTTCAGAGTAACTATTTTGATACATTATCTTTGTCATAGAAAGTTTTCACCACGCTTTTGTTGTATATGAGATACTCTGCATCAAGTTGTTTGAATCCATACAAGGTCTTCTTATATCTGCATACATGGGTACCTTTCTGGTATAAGCTTCTTTCTCACTTGCTTTATTGGGAAGAACAGTCTTTTACATGTAAATTCCAATCCATGGATACTACAAGAGGTATATTTGGTTTACTGGAACAGACTGTTGTCATAGTCTTCTCCCTCCTTCTGGAAGAAAATCTGAATCTTGCAATGCTTCCATTCATAAGTTTTTTTTTTCACATTTTCTTACATACACTGTTATTTATCATAACTTCCATTTCTTATGCTCGATTGCTTCTTAGTGGGTTCAAACCAAGCTAGTAGTCTTGTGATTCTCGGTATAATAACTGGTTGTTCTTGCTTTTCTTTCTTTCTTGGAATATTCATGGTATTCCTCATGTCTCTCTTTATCTCTTGGGTCCATGGGTTCTTCTATATGCCCTGAAGATTCCAACTTCTTCCTTTCATCATAGAATCATGGATGTAGATGGACAACCAAGGATACTTTAAGGCTTCTTTTCGAAGAATACTTCTTCTAGATTCAAACTGAACACATGTTTCTTATCATGTCTACTACTTTCAATTGGAACATGTACAGATACTTCATAATCCTCAATGGATCATATCATTTAGGATTAGCTCCCTCCTAATAATTGCTTTATGCATGCTCTTCTTTTGGAATTTTGTAATCAGCTCCCTCCATCTAAGAGAGTCCATGCTTTTGTCTCCATCCTTATTGCCTTCTGCAAAGTGTCACAAGTCTTTGTCTAATTTCCTCTTGATTTCTAACTTCTTTCTTTATGTTTTGACTTCTTCTGGGTCTCTTCAAGTTTGATTATGATTTCGGCTTATCTGGAAATTGTTACTTATATAATAGCTTCCACAAGAATTGTTACCAAGCGTTGTCAATGCACTTCATCTTTTCATGTGTATTGCTTGACTTGTGGTCATCGTGATAGAAATCTTGATCCTGCTATTCTTCCATATGTATTGTTTCACTTGAACATCTTATCTTCTAAGAAATAGATATGCAAGATATGTATAAAAACTATGTAAACATGGTATGTACAAGAACTTTGAAGAATATTGTTACCTTGACTTGGAAGAAGAAGTCTGTTTTATTCTGCTTGGCCTTCTTTGAGGGTTCCCTTTCTTCGAAAACTGGTGCTTCATCTGTTTCCTTACTTAAGCCAAACATCCTCTTATTCCTGAAATTCTTGAATTTTGTTATGAAGGCTTGATCATCGTATTTCTTTTGGGATTTCTCTTTTGTGTTAATCCTTGATTCTTCTTGTGCACAACAAGTCCAAAGTTCTTCAAATATGAGATACTCATTTCTTGTGTTCATGCTTAAAGAAAATGCATCCCATGTCTTGGGAAGGTTTTCCAGTACTATATTTACTGGTTCCTTGAAATGATTTCTTCAATAGCTTGTATTTGATATTTTAACTAAGAGATTCTTGCAAAGTATGATGTTATGCTTTCATCATCATTCATGTCATGAAGCTCATTCTTCATATTCATTACTTGTCCAATGTTTCTGACTAAGAAGAGATTAGTTAGGGCATCATACATATTCTTAGATGAGTCAGGATGAGAGATGTAGGGTATCAAGTGGTCTTTCACAGAGTCCACTATGATACTCATGGCATTGATGTCATTGTCCTTGAACTTCTCCATAACTGCAATCTTCTGAGGTTCCTTCTCTTTTCCTTCTTCAAACCATGGTTCTACAATCTTTCCTTTCACGATATCCAACACTTTATTCTTGGCAAGGATGAGGTCAATCCTTGTCTTACATGCTCTGAAGTTAGAAGCCCCTTCTAACTTGTTTTCTAACTTCATAGAGTAAGTCATGACTTCTTTGACTTGGTCAACCTTTGACTTTGACCAAAAAATCAAGCTTGACGTCTTAGCTTGCTGAGAATACCAGGAGGTGCACTAGGTTAGGGCACACTAGGCTATCCATAAATTAGTTCAATCTCTTCACTTAAGGTGCCTCAACACGAGGGTTATGGTTTTGTTTTTGTAACAAAAACTTTGACTGCAACTGCAAATGTAACTGAGAAAATCCTCCCAATCTGTCTTCTAGTAGTTAGACTGTCCGAAGATAGTGTGGGCCTATAAAATGTTAGAAAATAATAGGTGTGTTCGTTTAACCTTAGAAAATATAGCAATATTGTCACCCAACCATAGGTCGAATCCACCCCTGAGCACCTTAACCTTGAAAGAGAGAATAATTCCAAAAGCAAACCCTAGATCCAAAATCCTATTAGGGTAGTGTACCACTCTTCAGAGCTAGTGTACCAAGCAAAAATTCCAAACCATAACCAAGAGAAAGTCCAAGCCGAAAACCGAAAATACTAGTTGCAGTAGCTGTAGCTACTCTCCAAACTTGCGCACTTACTAAATTTTTGCAGTTGTGAGTTGTGTGTGTACAAATGAGCTCTGGCATCCTTCATTTATACTGCTCTTTCTTAGCTATCTAGGCTGACTTCTCTTTTTGGAGGCTAGAGATTCAATATTAATTATTTTCTTTAGACAAATTTTCTTATAGGTTATGTCCAAGGCTTTAGGGTTTCTTCTTGCTTTTCGAAATATTCTATTCTTGTCAAGGTTACACGTGGAGGTTAATACCTCCCGTAGCTACCATAATATCAATAATCACCACATTCATTGATCATAAAAATGCTAAGTCACCTGACACGATGACATGGGACACGGAGGACATGGAAATACGAGTGTTAGACACATGAAATTTTGACCTCGACAACAGGACACAAAGGACACATTTATATATATATATATATATAAATTATATATGAAAAAAATTTGAAAATTACACATACAAAAATGAAATTTAGACATAAAGATTCATCTTTTGTTAGAAACTAGAAGATTTACATGATACAAAACTTTAAACATGAATGATGTAACATAAATGATAAATAATTAAATCATGATTCATTATAAATTATAATTTATATTGTATACATTCTGATTCAACATTGTAACATCAATGATGATAAAATGACAAACATTAAAGACTAAAGTTTGAACACACAAGAAATTAGAACGGTAGAACCATTAGTTGCGTCTACAACATTCTCATTAAGTCATCAAAATCAAAATGTATTACAATAATCATGCTTCATACTAGATAGTAATATCGAGTCAGAGTCACTAACACTATAGGTGAGAATTCCAATGGAAAATACAAAATAGACATAGGGTAGATACTAGAACCGACACCATAGATGGAAGAACTGTCAAGACTCAGTAGCACTTCTCCTTCATGAAATAATCATCAATATCAGTGTCCTCACCACTGCTATCCTCTCCATCCTCCTCCATCATCCTCCTCCTCCTTCCTCCTCTTCCTCCTCTCCATCATCTCCTTCCTTCCTCCATCCTCTCCTTCCTTCCTTCCTTCCTCCTCTTTCTCCTCTCCATCCTCCTCTTCCTCCTCTCCATCCTCTCCTTCCTTCCTCTATCATCCTCTTATTCCTCCTCCTCTTCTTCCTCTTCATCCTCCTCTTCCTCCTCTCCATCCTCCTCGTCCTTCCTCCTCCTCTTCCTTCCTCTCCATCAAGAATTTGCGTGACACGTGTCATGAAATTGGGACACCATCCAAATTCGTGTTCGGCACGAATTTAGGTTGTATCACGTGTGAAGGATATGACCTAAATTAGTGTCGAACATGAATTAGGTCGAATTTGTGTCCCCACGTGGGATTCAAGATACAGAGGGGTATTTGGAAGAATCATGTTTCATAGTAAAAATCCATACAAATATATGGGATGAAAAAGAGGAACATCCCCTCCTATAACGGATTTGATTGTGTAATGGATCTTGATTGTGTAACTACCAACATAACAACTTGCTAATAATTCATTTCTACAATTATTTTTGTCAAAAAGTTTGTTTGATATGAACATGAAGAGTTTATGTAGTGCAAAGTTCAGATAAAAGAAAACCAAATTCCAACAATTTTTTTATGAATGGCTTGATTGACTTTGAGAAATTATAATTTCTTTTAAACACTTATTTAGGTAATATTCTTTGGAATTCTAAATGTTATTTAATTAAGATTTAAATAATGTTAAATCCAAATTTCATTAATAAACTACATTTATTAATCAAGATAGTATTGAAGAATTGTACAACTTACAACTTACAACTTTATAGGGCTTAGATAATTTAAGGTGAATCTAATGTTTTGGGAGAAATCTATCTAAACAAATTTATGTTATTTTTATTTAGTGTTTATTGCTAAGTTAAACATTATTTTCTTTAACATTTGTGGATTATTGACTCCTCCTAAGATAGGCCAACTAACTCCTAAAATAGGCCAACTGTGAGCTATTGATTTTTAAACTTAAATTTGATTTAACTAAATTTAAATTGAAACATCACAAATCTTTTGTTCAAGTGATCCTAAAGTGATCTTTAAAGACTTGGTTAAGTTTTAAGCATGTGTTCAATTACCAATTAGGAATTAATGAAAGAAGAAGAACTTAATGAGATGTTATAGCAACCATAATAAGGAAATGTAGATCATAATATAAGCATAAAGAACAACAAACCCTAACATCGAAGTTGCTAACGGAGTTCGGCAAGATTGCCTACGTCTCTGGGCCTTTGTCTCAGTGGGTAAAGCCTTCTTATTTCTCTTCAATGCTTAAAAAGTACATCAGAAAAGTGTCAAAAGGATTACAAAATGGTTTGGTTGTGTTCTGATCGACCTCAAGAATCCAACACAACTAATGGCACTAAAAAAGGTTGAGCGTAGCTCCCGAAATTGGCCCGTAAAGTTCGCTTCCTCAATGACTTCCCTGCATAAAAATGGCTACAAGCTTCATAAAATCATCATCATTCTGCCAATATGAACCTCTCTAATGATGCTAAGAACCCCTGGTTTATATATATTTTGAGTTGGTATCCTCCTCCCAACTTCCTCCCAAGATCTGGCCTAAAAAAAGGCTCCAAATTTTCAATTTTGGGCAAAATCCACCAAAATCAGCATTAAAAATCAATAAAAATCATAACATATAGTTTTAAAACCCAAATTGGGCAAAACTCAGGGTGCAACCCCTTTTATCTGGGCTCCTAGTCACATGGAAGCTTCCATATGGCCAAGTGCTAGACGTTGGCCCCTAACCCTCTGATCCAACCCTACCTCTGGTCGTAGGCATGGCCATGTGGCCTAATCCTTAACACTCCACGTGCTCCAAAGAGTTGGCTCCAGTCTTGGTCCTTATCCCCTGGTCACGGGCTAGCCCCCCACCGACTAGGGCTTATCCCCAAATATTTGGCTATGTCAATTCAAAATAATTATTCGTCGATTATGGTTAAGTCCCAATGTGTAGCTCAGACGGTCCATCGGTGGTTGCGAAGAGCTTGTGTAGGTGGAGGTCGGGTATTCAATTCCCGCAGGTAACAAACTTTTTTTTGCCTAGCCAACATTGAAAAAATTTGGGGTGCCACGTGGCACCCTTTGATTGGGCCATGTGGCACCCTTTGATTGGGCCACGTGTCACCCTGTTATTGGACCGTACGATCCAGTCACCAACAAAATCAACAATCCATTCACCTTCCACGTCACTTGTTGTACAACCACATGTCGTGCCACGTCAACATCCGTACAACCCAGTTGCCCTGCTACATCAACATCCATATAGCCCAGTCACTCTGCCATGTCAACATCTATACATCCCAGTCACCCTCTCATGTCAACATCCATACAACCACATGTCGTTTGTACTGCCACGTGTCAGCCTGTCATTGGGCCACGTCACGTACGGACTGCCACATGTCAATTCCGTACTAGTCCAACTCATCCCAAAAATGCCAAAAATGAGTGACACATGTCACCTCCTCATGTTTCCACATGTACCTACCGACGTCACATGTCATACTACTGACGTCAACAATACGACCTGCTGACTTTAACCAGTTTGAGTTTTTGCTTGTTTGGGAAATTGATCAGAATGCGATAACTTTCGCATACGATCTCCATTTGCGAAAAAAATTATATGGCCGGAATCAACACGATGAGCCAGACACAATGGCACTGGTTTCGTTCAATTCCGGGAAATTTTATTTTTAGGCCTTCCTCAATCCAGTTTGGATCATCAAGAGACAAAAGTGAATGTCAAATTTCAACATGTATTTAACATATATAAATATAAATTAGTTATATTATAAGTATAGCAGTATATGAAGGAAAAAGTATCTTAAGCAAAGTGGTCTTACCTACACTTTGAAAATGCACGTGCCATGGATTCACATAGACACCATGCTCATCAAAGTGATGATCCCACACTATCCTTGTTTTCTTTAATGTTTTGGTTCCTAATAAATCCATGTTCAAGTTCTTTGCCTATGCACTTCTATGAAAATCTATGGGGTGTTCTAACTTTTTGCTACTCCCTTTTGAAGAACCTCCATGAGGGAAGAGATTGTTGTAAGGTCCAAAAGGGTACATGGGAGGCCAAAAAGATAGCTAGAAATGGAAAATACTGAAACCAAGGAGAATTATGAAAAGAGTTGAAGAAGGTCGAAGGGATTTCCCAAAAGTGAAATTATGACTATAAATGAAGCATATTTAGAGACAATTAAAGGCATAGGGAGGCCTCAAAGAATCCTTCCTTCAACAAAAATTTCACAAAGTCGAGTAAAATCCAAGGTTCTAAACATATAACCTCTATGGATTTGCTAGCAATGGTTAACATGTTCTACATGTAAAAAGTTGTGAAAGCCATGACACACATGAAGGAGAGGTGAAAATCACATTGTGTCTTAGTTTTCATGTAAGTTAACTAATATTTCACTTCAAAGAATTTATTTATTTATTTCAAGCGACAATAATATAAAAAACAAAAAGAAAATAGCCTTGAGGGTTATCTCAAGCGGTCTTAAGCTTGAGGTGATATCTCTCCCCCAGTGTCAAGTTGGGGAGGTCATGAGTTTAACTCTCTTGATTCGATCAAAGTTAGATTCCCTAATAAGGGCTGACTGTTTACCCCCCTAAGGGTTTTCAATGAGAATTTCCTTGGAAAAAAATGGATTATTTACAAAATAAATATTTATATAATTTAGTGAGAAAGAATTAAATTATTTGGATTTGTTTGAATAAATAATAGAATTAAATTATTTACAAAATAAATATTTGTTCACTTTTTTTTAAATGGTGAAAAATCTCATAATTAAATCCTACTTACTTACACATGTGAATGTGAGAAAGAGAAGTTTAGCAACACAAGGTTTTATCCAGGTGGGTATTGGTGGCCACCCACTTATTCCAACTAGCTCTTGTTGACAATTTTTAGTTTAACACGTTCTTCTGTAGTTATTTGTAATTGTGGGTTCTACACTTTCGACATTGTATGAATCCCTACACAACTTCCAGGTGGATATTGGTGGCCGCCCACCTAATCCAACTGGCTTATTTTAGAATTTTTCATGTCAGTACATCTTTTTGTACTTCGAGGGTCGTTTTGGGGCCCTAAATAGTGTTTTTTTTTGTCTTGTCACAATCAAATTGTAGACAGAGTCGGAGTTTGACGAAATAATGTGCAGTTCTCAAAAAGACCTTTCCAATGGGCTATCACGCACTTAAAATGGAGGTCGTATGCAAAATTTACGACCCCAGGAAGTTGAGGTACCAACTTACCCATCAGGGCCCCCATAACTTTTGGCGTTTCATATCCTAGGGTTAGGTTTTTGGATGTCTAGGGTTTTGACATTCATAAGCATGGTTAAAAAGGACTCTAGAGCCTCATTGTAATCATTCTTCTTAGACAGATGCACGTAGAAACCAAATCTCTTCTCATAGATAACTACCACAATTCTAGCAAGTTGTTTTTAGTTCTGCAGTTTAACAGTTTCAACCTATTTTATTTATTCAATAGAAGTTATTGTTCAATGAATATTTGTTGTTGTTCTCTGTATCTCTATGTTATTGTATTCAATGTGTTATTCATTCCGTTCTGCTCATAAATCCGGATCAGTGGTATCAAAGCGGTCTGGCTCTTCATTTGTTTTTCTTCGTGCATGTCCCCAACAAGATCTAGGTACAAGAAGTTGGGACTCAAACCAGTCGAGCCTTTTCAAGATCAGTCACGTCGAGCCCGACAAAAACCCATGGGGGACAAGAAGAAAGATGATGGAGCAGGAGATCCCTTTAAAATGTTGCTCGAGGAAGCCCTTGCACAAAAAAGGAACGAAATGATGGGAAACTTTGCATAGATCCTTCGATGACTACCCACATGAGACACATCTTCATCAAGCGGCCATGAAACCCCATTCAAGGTACAAGTAAATTTTTATATTCCATTATTTGAAGGATCGATAGATGCAGATGTTGTAGATAAATGGATGAATCTGCTCGAAGGGTATTTTTCGGTCCACAATTTTTCCAATAGGGAAAATATTACTTTTGAAATTTGCACTCCTTAAGGCCATCCCCCATGTTAAGGACTGGTGGGATACTTACTCTGAGCAAAGGGCCATAGAGGAATCTGCAATATTTGCGGTCACCCCCACATGGGATTCCTTCAGGGATGCCATTAAAGAATAATACTACCCTGTTGGAAGCTACAAAGACCAATACACAAGGTGGACCACGCTGCATCAGGAAAGGGATCAGACAGTACTAGATTTCACCAATATTTTTCATACCCTGCGCACCAAATTGGGTATCAAAGACTCTGAATGACATATGATGCTCAAATACCGTGGCTATCTGCATAGATACATTCAAACATAAATGGAGTTTCTGGACATTGCATCATTAGGTGCGACTTGTAGATATGTTGTCAAGATCGAGCATAAATTTAAGCAGAAGAGGTGAGAATTTAGATCTGCAAACTCCTCACAGTCAAAGCAGTTCAAAGGCGACCCCAACCTACAAACAAAGGGACAGAGAAAATATGGCCACTCTCAGGAAACCAGTCCAAGTCGCAACACAAGAAGGGTAATGAGAAAATGAAGAAGGACACGAGAAAGTGGTGTGAATATCATAAAATCCCTTGGCACAACACTGAAGAATGTTGCTCCAAGTAGTCACTGGTGGCCAAGCTGAAAGATTCATAGTTAGAGACAAATTATGACTTCGAATCAAATCTAGAAGGAGGGAAGTGGATTATCGATGTCGAACATAACACCACTATCTCTACCACCAAAGTCCAGCCAAGCAAACCAGAAGAACTAAAGGAAGGGGAACACTTGTTTCACTCACATATGTGGGTAAAGGGGGATCCACTTCATTTCATTGTCGTTAGCAAAATTCAGAAGAACCTCATCTTAGCAAAGGTCATCAAGCGACTAGACTTGCCGATGACACCGCACCCACAACCCTACACCATCGGCTGGCTTTTCCAAGGAAGAGATCTTTGCGTCATCCAACAGTGTCGTCTTCCCTACAACATCAAGCCCTTCAAAGACGAGGTATTGTGTGATATCTCTCCCCTTGAAGTTTGTGATGTTCTTTTAGGACAACCATATTTGTAGAAGCGACATGTTGCATATGAGTCTAGACCCCACAATGTNGCAAAGGTCATCAAGCGACTAGACTTGCCGATGACACCGCACCCACAACCCTACACCATCGGCTGGCTTTTCCAAGGAAGAGATCTTTGCGTCATCCAACAGTGTCGTCTTCCCTACAGCATCAAGCCCTTCAAAGACGAGGTATTGTGTGATATCTCTCCCCTTGAAGTTTGTGATGTTCTTTTAGGACAACCATATTTGTAGAAGCGACATGTTGCATATGAGTCTAGACCCCACAATGTTATTATTACTTTGGGTAGACAATTGTACAAGATACAAGAGGTAGCGCCGCCTACCACTATTTATTTAATCTCTGCTAAGCAATGAAGGGATATCATCTGCTATTTCTTTAATCTCTGCAACATACCGAGAATTTTGTCTTCTTTGTGATCCATGATCACAATAAGCAGAAGGTTTCTTCCACATCCCTGACCTCTCTTTGCAGTAGAATCAAGTGGAAGGGTACAGAGAGATTTTCACCTCACCCATCGGGGTATTGACGCACTGCCAAGTCAAGCATTCAATTAATCTAACCCCCGATGCACCTCTGCCTAATGAACCGGTATATCATCACTCATTGATGGAAAATGAAGAAATCAAGCATCATATACAAGAGCTGCTTCAAAAGGGGCACATCAGACCCAAATCCTCCCCTTGCAGAAGCCCAATTGTACTAGTGCCGAAGAAAGATGGGACACGACGACTCTGCATTGATTACAGAGCATTAAATAAAATCACAGTCAGGAACCAATACCTAATTCCCTGAATTGATGACCTCCTTGACCAAATCAAGGGGGTAAAGTTCTTCAACAATATTGACCTAAAGTCTGGCTACCACCAGGTTTCGATCGAACCGACTGATGTATGGAAGACAACTTTCAAATCTAAAGAAGGTCTCTTTGAATGGATGGTTATGCCCTTTGGCCTAACAAATGCACCAACCATTTTCATCAGGTTGATGGATGATGTATTGAGACCTTTCACCAACTCTTTTGTGGTGGTACATCTCCTCATCTTCAACAGAACTTGGGAGGATCACATGCAACATATTCGATAGGTTTTGAGCAATCTGAGGCAACACAAGCTATATGCCAACTTGGAAAAATGCTCCTTTGGCATGAACATGGTCCAATACTTGGGCTACATTGTTGATGAACATGGGGTACATGTGGATCCAACTAATATCCAAGTCATACGTGATTGGCCAGCCCCAACCACACTAACCGAGCTTCAGAGTGTCTTGGGACTTGCCAACTTCTACCGACGGTTCATGTTGGGATTCTTCCATATTGCATGGGCCCTCAACCAAGTGACCAAGGGTGGTGGCAGGGCAAAGTTCACATGGGGGAAGGCACAAGAACGAGCATTTGATGATCTGAAGCATCGCTTGTGCTCAACTCCAGTACTCTCCTTACCTAGTCTGCAAAAACCATTCGAGATTAAGACCAATGCATCTGACTATGCTATAGGCGCAATTCTCACTCAACACGGTCATCTAGTAGCATACCATAGTGAGACACTCTCAGGTATCGTTCGAAAATACCTCACCTATGACAAGGAAATGTATTCCATTGTGCAAGCTTGTCACCAATGGAAACATTATATTCTGGGAAATGATACAATCATCCACATTGATCACAAGCCTCTGCAGTTCATACAGACACAAGGGAAGTTGCAGAACGACCGCCATCAAAAGTGGTCTACATACCTACAACAGTTCCATCTCAACATCAAGTATAAGACATGGATCACAAATCATGTTGCTGACTACCTCAATCGACCTCCCGTGACTGCACTCACCACCATGCTCCATTCCTGTGGGCATGAGGCATTTGAGTGGCCCCAACTTTATCAACGAGATCCTGGCTTTTCCACCACCTATCAACTCTTGGTTACAGGCACAAATGTCACCAATTTTCACATTCAGGATGGACTGTTATGCCATCTGGGCCATCTCCGTGTTCCTGCAAGAGAGCATGCAAAACTGATTTGGTAGGCTCACTATAGTTGGATGGCATGATATTTTGCCATGGAGAAAACTGTGGCCGTTCTATAGAAACATTTTTATTGGCCAAAACTTCGACAAGACGTCAAAAAGTATATTAGATCTTGCATTGTCTGTGCCATTGCCAAACCGACCATCAAGAAGAAAGGCTTATACACCCCTCTTGCCACTCCCGAGAGGCCTTGGGAATCCATCTTGATGGATTACATGTCCGACCTTCCATCCACCAAGCAAGGCAATGATTACATATTTGTGGTGGTTGATCAGTTTTTCAAAGATGGCCATTCTCACAGCCTACAAGAAGAGCATCACATCTACAGATACTGCCAATCTCTTCTTCGAACGAGTGTGGGTCCATTTTGGGATACCATAGACCATCATCTCCGATCGGGATAGTAGGTTCCTCAACACATTTTGGTCGAGTCTCTGGTCATTGTTGGACACCAAGCTCACTAAATCTATTTCCTTCCACCCTCAAACCGATGACCAAACATAGGTCATCAATCAGATGATTGTGCACATCCTGCACGTGTATAACTTGAAGCATTCACGTACATGGGATGAGAGTCTTCCCTATGTTCAACACTGCTACAACAAGACTCTCCATAGCTCCACCGACCATAGCCCCTTTCAGGTGGGGCTGAGATTCCAACCCGTGGGTCCCATTGATGTTGCACTACCTCTTGCAACCACATAGACAAATTCTTCCCATGTTCAGTATGAGGCCGAAAAAGCCACCAAATTCATTGAGCGGATTCAACACATCCGCCAACAGGTCCATGAGATTTTGTAGAAAGCCAATGCTAAGTACAAGCAATGCCATGATCAACATTGGGTACCGCACAAGTTTAAGGTGGGAGACAAAGTATGGTTACATTTGCAGAAAGAATGCCTTACATGGCCCCATCGGAAGCTACGTCCACTTGGTTATGGGCCTTACACTATCCCCAAGGCTGTGGGTGACAATGCTTTTGAGCTCAACACTCCCCCCTTCCTTAGCTTGCACCCAGTGTTCAATGTGGACCTTCTCCGACCATTTTTTCCACCATTATTGGACACCATGGAGATCGTAGAACAATTGACACCAACAAAGCTCAACCCTGACTGCAAGGAATAAGTATCTACTGATCAGATAGTGGACATACATGTCAAGGGCACTCGCCAACGAAGGATCCAAGTTTATCGAGTTGTTAAGGTAGGGCAACTCGTGCACCAAGGAAAGTGGCTCACCTGGAGCCAAATTCAATAGAAATTTCCTCACTTGATGGGGGCACTCAACGCAATGGAGACCATTGCTTCCTAAGGGGGGAGGATTGATCCAACAGGATATTGGTGGCCACCCACCTATTCCAACTGGCTCCTCTTGATACTTTTTAGTTCAACATATTCTTCTGAAATTCTTTGTAATTGTGGGTTCTACACTTCTGGGGCTGTTTAAAGCCCTACACAACTTCYAGGTGGAGATTGATGACCGCCCACCTAATCCAACTGGCTTATTTTGGAAGCTTTCATGTCAGTACATCTTTATGTACTTCYAGGGATRTTTTGGGGCCCTAAATAATGTTTTTTTGGCTTGCCACACTAAAATTGTAGACAGAGTCAAAGTTTGATGGAATAATGTGTATTTCTCGAAAAGACCTTTCCAACGGGCTATCACACACCTAAAACGAAGATCGTATGCAAAAGTTACGACCCCGGGAAGTCGGGGCCCACATAACTCTTTGCGTTTCATCTCCTAGGGTTAGGTTTTTGGATGTCTAGGGTTTTGACATTCATGAGTAATGTTAGAAAGGCCTTTGGAGCCTCATTGCAATCATTCTGCTCAGACGGATGCATGTAGCAACCACATCTCTTCTTAGAGATAACTACCACCATTCGAGCAAGTTGTTTTCAATTCTGCAGTTTTACAGTTTCAACCTATTTTATTTATTCAATAGAAGTTATTGTTCACTGGATATCTATTTTTGTTTTCCTTATCTCTTTGTTATTGTATTTAATCTGTTATTCATTTAGTTCGCTCATAAATCTAGATCAAAATTAGAGATATGTCATAACCTATAATTAGATTATATGTAAAAAAAAAAAACTCCTCCACAATATACTTAAAAAAAAAATAAAAAAATGGATAAACAATGTAAACTCAATAACTTATTTTTTATTTCTTCTTTAAAAATTACATTAACATGTATATATAAAACATAAAATGCTAATCCATAATCTACTCCTAATTAAAAAAAACTTAAAAATAATGTTTTAATCTACAAAATCTCTAAAATACTTTACAAATTTATGATTGCATAATCTTACATGTTTTATTCCAATTCTAATAAACCAAAGCACTCCATAACACTTCACTTCATCATTAATTTTTTAATTTTTTTTAATATATTCAACTCTAAATCTATTAAAAATATCTATTACATTTTACTTTAAGCTTTTTTTTTTATCAAACCTACCAAATGAAAGTGATTAACCACACTATTATTGACAACATACACAACGCTGGTTAGTTTCTTATTATTCAGCCAATCCATGCAATTTAAGGTTTTCCACATATGTGCAACGGAGTTTGTGTACCGGAGATTCTGTCCGTCAGAGGGTATAGAGGACCGAGAGTGCGAATGGGAGCTGTCAATTTCATTGAATTTATTTCTTCGGATCCAAGTTCGTTAAGCGAATTTCCAAGTACCCACGTCACCTTTGGCAGAGACTTAAATTGATCCACTACGACTCTCTGTAAACCCCCATTGGGAGTCAAAGGTTGTAGAGGGGATTGCAGATCAGAGAGACTCAGTCATATGCCCTAAATTGTGTGAGAAATTTCATTTCAACCGTGTCATATGCGATAAGTTTTGAAAATTTCATTTCAATGGCAGCCGTCGCAGTAGAAACCCTAACGTGCGAACAAACGAGAGAATTGCTGGATATGCAACCCCATCCGGAAGGAGGGTTTTTCAAAGAGACATCGAGGGACGCCTCCGTGGCCCTTTCTAAATCTATTCTTCCACCTCAGTGTAAGTCGTTAATCCCACTCCGTTCCTTTCTTCATGTTTCATGACCTTCTATATAATTTGCAGAGTTACGTATATCTTTTCTTCGTATGATATAATATATTTTGCAGTTTTTTGGGATTTGGGGGTTTTGTGTTTGCGCAATTGGGGTTTTAGAGCCATGGTTTGATGATAATATGGTATTGTCACTGGTAATGGTATTTATATTTTATTAGATGACATGACAGCAGGGGCTAACATGAACAGATGTGGTTGTATGTAGACAAAGTAGATAGACCCGTAAGCACTGCAATTTTATTTTTGCTGCCATCTGGAAGCGTGTCCCATTTGCATCGAATTCCTTGCGCCGAAACGTGGCATTTCTACTTGGGAGAGCCTCTCACGGTTAGTAAATTGGAATCGTCTTATTATTTCCACGTTTTAATTTCTTCTATTATAAAAAATAGGATATTATATTATACTCTGTGGATCACTGTCAGGTATATTTAAGTTGAGTACTGGGTGGTCAAATGTCAGGTCTTTGAGCTTGACCCTAATGGGGTAGTGAAACAGACTGTGTTGGGTCCTGATCTGAGAGCAGGTCAAACATTGCAGTACACAGTGCCACCATTTGTTTGGTTTGGCTCATACCCAACTAATGATATGAAGAGTTTTTCCAATGATGGTAGCCTGCTGGTTAAAGCCCCACCTAGAGACCCCGAAATGCACTATTCATTAATTGGCTGCACATGTGCACCTGCTTTTCAATTCGAGGACTTTGAAATGGCTAAAAGATCAGAACTTCTGTCTATCAATTCGGCCCCCAAACCATTCATTGAGTACCTAACATATGCTGATTGAAGATCCATGTATGAGGTTGGTTATGGCAGGCTACTCTAGAATTTCACGTGTCTCAACATGAGGAAACTATTCATCATCTTGCAACATCCGGGGGCTTGATGTAGATTTTTATGATTTCTTTACTTAGAGCAGAGAGTCCATGCCCGAGTGTGTGAACTTGACTAGAGAGTTCATGGCACAACTTGTGAACTTGAGAGCTCAACTCGAAGCATATGAAATGTTTGGATGAACTGGTATGCCTTTGATTGATTTTAATCAGATGTAAGCTTCTATTACTGTAAAAGTGCTTTAAAATGCAACTAGCATTTCTATAAACTCGAATTTACCGGTTTTAAATGCATATTACCTTTCTCAGGGTTGCTATCCCTTGAGTGTTTGAAGCTTGGGGTGCATATGCTCTTATTGGTAATGCTGTTTATTTAAGGCAGTATAGCGTGTATTTCCGAATTCTTCTTGCAATTCTCGTAAATTCCGTGTTCAATATTACGTATGTTCAATATTATTTGTTTATTCTTTCAACTATTTGGCAAATGTTTGGTTGAATTCTCATGGGGTCATGTATAAATAAGGGCGGGCTTAACTTAAATTTATCAGTTTGGTCTTTTTATAAGATTACCATATTATAAAAATACCAAAAATTAGTCTTGTCTTGTACTGTTGCCATATTATAAAAATACCAAAAATTAGTCTTGTCTTGTACTGTTGCATTCGCCAGTGTTGTATAATGATATGTTTTCAAATATGAGTATTCTAATATTATCGTTACACGCGTATGTGAACTTGCTGCCTAGGTCAGTTATTTTGATTTGAATCAATTTTTTGACAATTAATTTCTCTATCAGTATGCCTATAGTGTCGAGGTATCTCTCAATGTTCTGGATACCTCCAAATTTCTTTTATGTCAATTAACATTGACATAAATATATTTTAAGCCAGAGATGAACGGAAAGCATAGCAGCTGAAGACCTTTGAAGTGTTATTTTACAGATCAATTTAACAAGTTAAATATGTGCGAGTACTCTCAATTCCTTTAGAAGGAGGTTCTAAAGATGATATAAACTAGCTAAAGGGGGATCAGATACACACATTGTTAGGTAGAAATGCAGTCATACAAATTAAGATAGATTTCGTGTCTATATTTAATATTGAAATGCATAGATTTCATAAATCGCCAGAAATTGCAAGATATTTTTTGAAAATAATTATCTAAATCATACAGGAACACCGATGACAAAAAATTCTCACCATACAAACGTCTGCACCTTAAAAAACAGGAATTCTTGTAACGTATGATGTTAAACAAAGCTCTTTTGCTCTCTTTGTATTGAGTCATTTCTTGAACACAATTAATGTATTGGTATCGAGTTGGCCCTCTGCTAAATTTGAGTAATTGTCATATAGTTGATTTAAATTTTTAGTTGAGTGCCCAACTTTTCTATATTTCACTGTAGAGTTAAGTTTAGAGTTGTATACAAAATTTCGAGAGGGAAAACCAGTTAGCCTGTAATGTTAAATTTACAGCAGCTGCAAGAGCCATTCTCCTGGAGGATGGCTAAGACCCTAGACGAGATCTAGGGCCCCCAGTGCACTCCTGGGGTATGTGGTCTGGGTCCAAATTGATAAAGACCCTAGACAATGTCTAGGGCCCCTGGACTGGGTCCAGGGTACCCATGCATGGGGTATGTTGTCTGGGACCAAGATGTTAAAGACCCTAGATTTATCTAGGGCCCCTGGACTGGGTCCAGGGTACCCAT
>SNQJ01S0003231.1:219433-241731 GCA_010110895.2 Picea sitchensis
TGTTGCTTGTTAAAGAGTTGTTCTTTACTATCTATGATCTGATCTATTTATCATATGTGTTCTGAGTTGATTCTCTAAACTGCTACTATCTGTTATAGATCTATCTATATGCTGTTTAAGTTCCAGATCTAAATTGATTTAGCTTTGAAAATTAAAAGGAGACTACTGTTCTGCAATATCACCCTAAAATCTAACATGTAATTTTTTCAGAGGATAATTTATAGGAGGATAGTTCAACTTTAGGACAATTTTTGTATTATAAATGTGTACGAGTTTTTTTCCACGAAATAAATCATATATTCGATATTTCAAAATAGAAAATCAGAATATACATTTAAAGGTACCTTTCCGGCAATCCTAAGTCCATCATTTCCGCTTCTTCTTCAGTTCTTACCAGACCTGAAATATCCTATCAAATCAACAGCGGCAGGGTACAAAGCCTGGGCTTGCTGTATACAAAAACATTACACAAAAGACGAAAGAAGACTCCTGTCCATCGATTTGCACTTCTCTTCACATTTCTAATTCTTCTTCCGTTTTTACCAGACCTGAAATATCCTATTAAATCATTAGCAACAGGGTATGAAGCCTGGCCTTGCTATATTCCAAAACATTATATAAAAGACAGAAGAAGACTCCTGTCCATTGATTTGCACTTCTCTTCACATTTCTATTTCTTCTTCAGTTCTTACCAGACTTGAAATATCCTATTAAATCATCAGCAACAGGGTACGAAGCCTGGCCTTGCTATATACAAAATCATTACATAGAAAAAAACAAAAAAAATCTCTATCCATTGATTTCCACTTCTCTTCATAGGATGAAACATATTATCATATTCTCCATTCTGAATTGCCTAGCCTAGTCATAAGGAGCTTGTAATATGACTGGGAGATACCCCTCCTTTCCTTCAGTTATTTCCAGCTTTTGTATTTGCATTAACATGGCTTTTTGGGAGATCATATCAGCACTCTTGTTTAGTTCTCTATAGACATGATGAAAGGATACAAATTCCATTTTTATCTTATCTCTGTTATTCTATCCATAAGTGGAACCAATAAAATGTTTTCCAGATTGTAATTTCCTTTAGCCCATTCTATAATGAGCTTTGAGTCACCTGGGATCTGCAAACTGGATATTCCTCTTTCCTTTGCAATTTATAGAAATATCCACAGTGCACAGAGTTCTGCTCTATTATTTACCCCTTTTCCAATAGTTGATTTGAATGAAATGTAATGATTTTCACTAAAATATAGCATTCCCCTGCCCCACAAATACCTGAAGTTCCTTGACACGCTCCATCAAAGTAACCCCATGACGTTGATTTATCAATACCAGAGTTTTTAATAATTGTGGGTCTCTTACCTTTTTAGAACTCTATATCCCTACATATGCAAAATTGGCTTGATGATTTCCCTGTATAGGTGGGATTTGCTTATTCTGAAATGTCATGTCATTTCTTGCCAACCACAAAACCTATGCAACTGTACAGGACAAGGATTTATGTTTTGCAACCTGTTTGCCCCACTACCAAAACATGTCTTGGGCTAGCAAACCCATCCTCAGTGTGCCTGTTATCACACAAATTGTAGGTTGGGCAAAGCCTGACCCAATCCACAATAGTGTGACAACCATGATAGTAACGACCCACTGTCACCTTAGATAGATACTCCCCTCGCTTTAGTTTTGATAAGTCACCAAAAAGAGGAATCCCGTTGACCCTAAGGGGATTTGGATGGAAAGTGGTAGAATGACCAGTGAAACCTCTATAGGTCAAGTTTTGGAAGTGGAAAAAGGCTTGGAAAGAAGTTTTGTTGATGAAGGGAGGTTGCTAAAGTGTTTTGTACCTGCAAGACAATGTTAAACCTGCCCAAGACAAGACAATTGATCGAGATACAAGCCAAATAGGCAAGGGGACAAGCAAGGAAAGTTTGTTGTCCTAAATTGCAGTAGTAAACAAATATATATATCAACAATGGAAAGAGTTGTTAACTACAAAATTAACCATCAAAAACATCAAATATTTATTGGATGATCAAGTACTAAACATGTAGATAGTTATCCAATACTTAAGCGCAAGCTTTGACGATAAAATAGGGGCTGCTAAATGAAGTTATCAGCAAAGTATTAGGGCAGCCCTATGGGTGTAGCAAAAAATTGTTACAACAACAATATTATCCACCAAAATCTACAAACAATCCACCCAAAAGATAGTCAATGACAAGTAGATTTAATATGACAGCTTGTAAGCAAATTTCAATGGTAGATTGGTGAGTAAAGAGATAATTTAAGAGTGTTTTGTTGCAGCCTTAATGGTTGTAGCATTAAATTGATTGCAGCAACAGAATCACTAGGCTAACCTAGACACCCTAGTGGCTCAAGCAAGCTTATAACATGTAAAATTTATTCTAGCTTGAACAAATGCAATATCTCCAAAATTTACGTATTAAAATGCAATGATTTTATTTCTCCAATGGAAGTAGATGAGTGCCTAGGCTTTTGGGTTCATGGAGTCTTGGGTGTAAGAGTTAGACTTACTACTTCTCTAGGGGGGTAAGTCCTTTTACTCCCTAGAGCAAGCAAATCTAAGAGGGTGTAGGCCCTTTTACTCCTAGCAACCTTGATAATAGTTTGTCCAATAACAATTATGATAGATTTTGGTGGAGGGTGTATGCCCTTATACTCCTCGAAGGGTTAGAACAAGAATAACTATGAAACAAGAAGAAATTACCAACAATATTCAAAAAATTCCTTACCAATTCCAATAGAAAGCTTGCAAAACCCTTATCTACCAAGAATATTCCATCAACAAGCAAGAAACAAGCCTCCAATAAGGTAGTGCACCACTTCTTTCTTCAATAGACAAGTATAAGCATCCATAAGACAAGCATAAGAGAGAGAGATAGAGAAAATGCCCAAGAGGGGTGTAAATTTCAGCCAATTCTCTCACTCAAGAGAGAGTGATTTATGATAAAACAAAATGTCACAAGGCCTTTATTTATACAAGACCTTCTAAAATTAGTTTGTCCACTTAACATTATGGTAAAACACAATTAGGGAGGCCGACCTCCTCTAATTGCCCGTTTACAAAATCAAAATTTAATTTTACAATTAAAAGAAGCCCTAAATGATGACATCATGCCTTCTAGGGGTGACGTTTTGGCAATTTTAGCAAGTTGTTGGGTAGCTTGAGGGAGTCGTTGGGCCTCCAAAGGCCATAACTACATGGTGCAAGGGTCTTCCCTCAGCCAATGATGCCAACTCATCATCAATCATCACCACCATCACCAAAACCCTAGCCCCCAATGTGACGTCAAGCCCCAAAAAGTGACGTTTTAGGCTTCCAAGGCCAAACAATGGGCAAGTAGGGGGCTAGTCTCTTCCATCAAGGTGTGCTCTCATGCCTCCAAAGGCAAATTTTTTTGACCTAGGTGTCCAAGTAGCAAGGGTGCATCATCCATACTGTGGGCTTCATGCCCCAAGTGAAGGTCCAAGTGACCTTGTGCCTCCACAAAAAGCTCTCCACCTGTTAAGGCCCTGCAAAGTACAACAAATTCTCCCTCCAAGGGCTCACAAGTCACAAGCATCATGTCAAGTAAGCCATACATAATAAAAGAACCACCCGAACATGTGCATTAAGTCCCCCCTCTAAAAAATAAACAAATGCTCAAAGACCTTATGCAACTTGCCAAATTTAGGTATGGGAGGGTTGTCATGGTGACCTATTGGGTGAATCATTCCACAAGTTAATGAGTATTTCCCAGGTGGACCCTCTTTAATGGGGGGTAATATTTTTGGGCATGAGATTTCTTGACATACAAGGGCTCATATTGCCTCATTTATAGGTGCCTTTGTAGAGGGTGTGTTTCCCTTCGTTTGTGATGCATGATTTTTCCAAGCCCTTTTGTCATTAGTTTATTAGAGTGCTCCTAGGTTGAAGTTAAGATGGGACTTCTACCTAAGCATGAAAAACATTGCCCACCTTAACTCTACCCTGGTCACACACTGTTTTCCCAGGTTGAAGACAATGTGTGGGACTTCTACCTAAGCATGAAAAACATTGCCCACACACACTCTACCTTGGTTGGCATGTTTAATTGGTTATTTATTTTATAGGTCCCTCAATTTTTGTGAGAAACATTTCATTGTTCTTGGGATCCATAGGCGAGTATCTGGAAGGTTTATGATTGACTTTAATCTTTTGCCAACTACAAGCCTTTGGGCATTCAACCCCTTCTTCCCATGAAATAGGGTATAAGCTCTTCTTGGGTCAATGTGGCCCGGAAACCCAAAATATGATGAAACGAAAGGAAAGAAGCATGGAAAATGGCAAGTATGTGCGGGAGAAATACAATGACTCATCAAGGAGACCCTCCATTAACAACTCTTTCCCTGAGGGTGACCACTTACTAGGGCACAATGTCAACCATCGAGGTGAAATAAGACAGAGCATAATTTCCAAGCAAAAGTTTTCAAAATCAAGGGCAAACCTTTTGCAACATATTCAAATGCTTCATTTATTAAAATGACACTTACCACAATGCCAGACTTGTTACCTCATAGAGCAAGACATGTTGTCCTCTGTGAGCCAAGTTAGTGTGGTGAATGGTGCAACCATCGATCTCGTGGTGATGACTGGTGTGATGTGGGGCTTTGCCTGCTAGTTCATCTCTCAATACTCCATGTCTACAACCTGAGGGCCTCGAGACATCATCTCCTTAGTTATCCCTAGAAAAGGGGGATAACAATGTCAAACCTCAAAATTGACCCCATATCTCACTATAGGGCCAAATATTATCTTAGAGCTAGTGTAATGGTCTAGGGACTTGTGCATGGTGAAGTGCCTTGGAAGTTTTTCGAGGGCCTAGATCCCTATTTTTTTTGGTTTTGGACCGTGACCTAGGTTAGGATGCTTTTCCATCGTCCACCATAATTTGGAATTGGGCTTGTATACCTTTCTTGGGAAAAAATATCTTACAAAGGGCTTATGGTGTGGTCTAGGGCCTCATACCTAGTCTAGAAGCCACAAATGCATTGTTTAGGATCTCACACAATTTCTTAGAAGTAGTGTATGGTGCCTAACCCATTGAATTTTATTCCTGAAGCATGTCTTAGGCCAAAAGATACCACATGTGCATATATCTCATACATGTGCCAAAGATACCATCCAAAGGGCATGTCTCATGATTTATTCTCCCATTCATAGCCCACACGCCTTAGAAATAACTTGTTTAAGATCCAACTCATTGGAATTTTCCCTTGAAACATGTTTTGCGTGAGGAGAGCTACCCCTTGTGCATCAAACCACTAAATTGTAAATGTGTTGAACTTGCACATAATAGATCTAGCTAGAAAATACCACACACATTTGCAGAGAGAAATTGATAAAGAAGAAGCAAGAGAGAAATAATGGAAGAATTCTCATTAACCGTATTTCACACTCAAAGAGTGAATAATTTACAATAGATATAGGATACATGAGTAACTAATGAGACATARTGATGGTCTAGAGTGATCTGGACACACACAAACAGTTACGGATGTGAACTGCCACCTAGTCTAGTYTCTCAGGCAGTTACGGGAGTGAACTGCCACCTAGTTGAGTTAACTAGTCAACTAGTCTTCAGTKAACTGATTGAACAAAGAGTAGTGAGGAGTTAACTCAGGGAATCAAGGTTAATGCGTCAGTTTGGTGATGATCCCAAGGCAAGGTCGAATTAGCATGGTGATGATCCCAATGTTGCATGGTGATAAAACCAATGCAACATCTAAACTCAACTCAACTAGTCAAACTGAAGTGCCAACTAAAAGAGAATATTCTCCAGGTGGAATATTCTCCCCTAAAATATAGGCAACTGGATAATGACTAATTATGACTTATAAACAAGGAAAAACTTTAGKAAAAATAAATCCTAGGTGTKTGTGAAGTAACTCCAACGTAAATTAGACTAAAAAAACACTMTTGGGATTTAGGGGCTAAACACATTGTTTTTAGCCTTAAAACATTGTTGGAAAGTTGGTTGTCATTGATGCCAACACTAGAAGTCCATAATCCCTTAGAAGTGATGGGTCTATTTGAAGGAATTTCCAAAGTGACCCCCTTATGGCATAGCTTTAAGCATGGCCCTCATGGGAAGACACTTTGAATAATTCTACAAGAATCCTTAGAAATATGGTTAAGTGGTTAAGTTGTTAAGAATCCCTAGAGGTGTGGTCATGAATACCGAAGTTGATTGAAGAAAAATAGTATAAAGGACATTGCAAATGAATGCAAAACATCTATTGATCGATATTCCTCGTCAAGACATATCCAATGGTAGGTGGCATTCCATGTGGTTCCTCATGATTGATAATTTATTCCCTCTTAAAGATGAAGCTCCAAAGTATGGTCAAGAAGCCCTGGTTCTAAGGTCAAGAAGTCATAAGTTGGCCCTAAATTCAAGTAAAGGAGAAAAAGTTGTTGCAAACAAGAATTTGCAAGTCGCCTCAAGGTCAAGTAAAGGAGGTACTTGGAAAAGTATTGTTGGCGCATAGTGGGAAGACCCTAGGTTCAACAATAATAAACCAACACAACCCTTAGACATCGACCTTTTCAGCATCACCTGCAAGCAAGTGAAGTCTCACTCGAGGCATCTAGAGGGGTTGCAGGAACCAAGTTTCTACAATTACGAGGGGAAGTGAGGCATTCAACATGGCCATACTATTCATTCAACTAATGTGTGCATAGTTTCCATTACTTATCAATTAATTATCACACAATATACCATGTATGCAACATTACTCCACTTAATATTCATTCATTCATCATTAACTTAAGTGCACAAGATCATAACAACATATATCAGTGACATATTCATAATACTAGACATTCACCATCATTGCGCATTAGTCACAAATAGTAAACAGATCTAGAATAACCATCCCTCTCATGCATCATAAACATAAAACACATAAGAAACACATCAAGACACAATGTTTTAACGTGGTTCACCCCAACTGGGCTACGTCCACAACGAATGGCTTCTTATTTTATTCATTTTCAATCTCCTTACAGCTACACATTGTGCTTACAAAAAGGTACATCAATTAACATTACCTAGACCTTCTTAACCATTTTGTTGTAGTGCGAGCCTAACTCCCATAAAATTCAGTCATAACCCAACATTCTTGAACACTTAGCCAAAAACTCAAGCACAATCATTATTAACTATCTTTGCTCTAAAAATCTACCTTTACCCAAAAACCCATTACAATTTATTGATTTACAATAGGGCTAAGCCCATTACAAAATGGTTACAAAGTGGACATAATGTCCCAAAACTCCTAACTACTTTCCGCCTTTTGCGTGTTGGCTCCTAAAAATTCTCCAACTGCATTGTACGCACACTACTCCTTAGCCAAAATGTCACATGATCCGTTCCTGTGTGATTCCCAAGACTTGTCAAAAATATCATGCTCCAACAGGCCCCCAACACTCACATGTGGCTTGTATCGAGCCACTTCGGGCCTACTTCCAGGTTGCCAAGAATGTTTGTAGTGTATCGCTAGCCATTGTAACTTTTTCCCTGACTTGTGCTTCATGCTGTACAATTTCCTTGACCATTTCTGCAGTTAACTGAGTCTTCAATTTTTCAGCGGTTTCCTACACTACCTTCTTGACATTTCCTTGAGTGGCTCCCAACTCTGTTGTCAGCTTATAGGATTCTTGCAATACCTCAATATTTTGCACGCGATCCTACTGCTCCACCCTTAGTTGATTTATTTATGAATATAGCTTCCTATTTTCATCCATTGTTGTTACCACTCTATTGGCAGTAATGTACTCATTACTTATTTGAACTTATGTGCCTTATCCTGCACAACATGTATCTTCTGGCCAATCTCCTGCAAATTCATGTATTCAATCAACTACGTCCAAACGACTGTGCTTTCTGCATACAACTTAGCACATTATACTTCCATACTCTTGACGTTCTCTATGCTTGTGGTGGTTATCTTTTCATGTTGCTTCCTTTCCTCTGGGGGAGTGCTTGGTATCTGTTGTACCTCTAAGTTGGTGATATTTGTTTGGAAGCCCTGAATGGATTCACTCAGCTTTGTCACATGTTCCTATAATGGGGCTTCTTCCTCCCTTAACACCTCTGGAATAATGTTATGTACCCCCTCGACCACCTGTTTGACTCTCTCTTCCTTTGGTGCTACTTCGTCACGCTTGTGCCTAAGTTGCTTGTATTCTGCTTGCAACATGTCCTTGTCTGCAACGATTTTTGTTAGCTCCAATGATGTCGACATTGCACACACTTTAAGTTCCTTTGTGACATTTGATTGTAATCCATACAAAATTTATATAGGCCACTGAGATACCACTAAGTCAATATGACTTAGTGTCTTTACTCGCTCCTTCAACTCTGTTGTGGGGAACTCCAAGGCCCCTGTCACTATCTTCATGACCCAACGTTCTCCCGATTGTGCAACAAGTTGGGATGTCATTGACTGTGCTTCTGTCATTTGCATTGTCTGTTTTTTCTGTACTTGTTCTCTAGTGTGATTTGGTGCTAGTCTCATTGTTTCCAAGATTTGTCACAGTGCGATAATCTGTGCTTGCATATCTGAATGCCTTTGCTCTTGTTGTTGTGCCACGTGCTCAAAGGCTTCATATTTTTCTTCCTTAACTTGGTCTGCAATCCTTTCCAAGTCATCTTTTGTGAGGGCCTGCATGACTATTTCTTTTGTAGCTTTCCTTTTCTTGCACCATGGTACTTCTGTCCCCATATCTACTTCTTTTCTCTTCTCTCCCATGTGTGGGACTATCTTTTGTGTTGTTTCTCTTGTGCCATTTCACTTTTCCTATTCTTCTCCTTCTTCTTCATCATCATCTACATCTTGTACTTCCAGGTTTTGTTTCTCCAACTTCTCTGTATCTATCGTTGGGATATTCCAATCATCATCCCATTCTTCCATAATGTGTCCCATTTCTTCCCCAGTTAACCTATACCGTTTGGGAAACCAATCCTGATTTGGGTCCTTTTTCACTTGCACATACATGTGATGGAGTCTTGCCTTAAATTACTCATCTTTCTTGTATGCTTCGACCACCTGTGGTGGTATGCATGGTGCACTTTGAATGCTTTTCGGAATCATTTCCTTGTATATATATAAAGCAAAATTATTTTCTAACTATCGCGCCTTGTGTGCAGTATACCATAAGTTTTGATATCTTGCAGTTAGGCAGGACTTATGTTTTACTCCAAAAAATTGTGTATCATCCAACTCCTTCCATGCTGATAATGCATAGTGAAATTCAGTCCCTTTATCTTGTGCCTCTTCATAATTGATCAAGAATTGGTTGAGAAAAAATGTCGCTCAGTTCATTTGCACTCCCTCGACACACTTCTCATCTTTCACTATTACTATTGCTAGTAATTGGTCCTTCCGACACTTCCTTAAAAATTTACAAGCTAATACTTGTGTCACAAACCTCATTGTAGGGTCACATATGCTTGCTACATCTAAACCACATTGTCCCCAAATTGTATGAAACTTCTCTTTCATGCTCTCTGATAGAGCCTTCTCATTCTTCTTGTCTGAAAATATCAGTGAAGGGTCCTCCCCTTGTGACTGTAGTCCAGTAATGTGCACAATCAAGTTTGTATCAATTGAGACTGACCTGTCAAGCCATAAGTAACCTCTGTGAATGCCACTCAACAAAATATTCACACATGCGTTAATATTTGCGCTCCTCCCGAAGTGTGGTATGTCGAATAAGTTTAGAATTCCATCTTTTTGCAACCCTGTTGCTCATATCTCTGGCTCTATCACAACCATTTTTATCTCTATGTTGATGTAGCTCTTCAAATACTTACTCGACGCTAGCTTCATAAATTTCTTCTTATCTGTAATATCATGGTATGCATACTTTAAACTCAGTATCAAGCCTAACATATCTTCCTCCACGATCACTCCAGGTGGGATTTCCGGCTCCACAAGCTCGTACTTAGCATCTTTAGACAAGTTGATTGGATTCGTATCCTTCCTTGGTGGTATGTAATATCTTCGAAATCTCAACTCTAATGAGGACACTCTTGGAATTTCTTCGTGTATCGGTCCTACTGATAGTTTACTGTGATGTTTCTTTGGTGTGGATGCAAATGTCGTTGCTTCCTTAGATGGTGCCATCTTTCTCGAAAATAGTCTCCCTGTGACTAATGATTGCAACTCAGCAACACTCTCTCGACTCTACAACTCCTTCTCGCTCAACTCTCTATTAAAACTATAATAGACAATAACCTTTCCTCAATGATCCTTCTCTTGCTTTTATAACCCCTCGATAACTGTTAACTTACCTTCATGCCTAAACTTGTTGTCTAATACACTAGTGCTATGCATTCAATACTTGGCTTAACTCTACATTAACTATGAATCCTCCTGCATATCGTGGTCTAGATTTGTCAGTTCGGTACGATTTCCATGGTACTTGCCATTTATTAGTACACGTCTCCTCCATTTTGACATGATGTTTCCTCATAAATGATTTTTTCTGTTATGTTTCCTCTTTAATTATATGAAATGTTATCTGCGTGATCACCTTTCTCTGGGTGATCACCTCTTTTTGCATGATCTCCTCTTTCTACGTGACTCACTTCCTTCATCTTCGCATGCTTCTGTCTATGACATTTTCTTGCTGATTCGTGCTTCAACGCTTTATTTCTTCCCTGAATTGTTTTCTTTCTTTTTCCCTTTTTGTTTTTCTACTTTTTTCTTTCTTTTTCTATTTACAATATAATACATATACAAGGTTACTGCGTAGTCATCCTAGTGCGCGAAAGGACGACCGTCCTTGTACAGTTTCATCCAACTCCCATTAACTAGTCCTTCCATGACTTCTCCATCCAGCTGCTCGAGCTGAACATCACCTGCATCTGTCACATATATGATCCCATATGGGCCTAACCAGTGCATCCTGAACTTCCTGGGGTGCTGCAAAAACTTGCTATCATAGAGAAATACTAGGTCTCCTATCTGGAACTTTTTCTGCTTGATGTGTCTGTCATGTCAGGATTTTTCACGTGCCTTCTGTACTTGTTGAAGGAACCCTGCGAAAAATCGGTCTTCCTCCAGTGCCATTAACTATGATAGTCTTTCTTATACTACGTCGAAATCTGTAAGTTCAGTCATCGCAACAATGCGTAGAATTGATCAACCTCATATGAACTTCGATTGATGTGTTCTCTGTGTCCTTGGATTCATAATTCTGAGCCCTTAAAAAGGGTAATCTCACATTTCCATTCTTTGATACTTCATCTAGACACCTTTTCTCCTTGAAGCATTAATGCAGGTTCATTTTTTAATTCGAATTCATATGCATTGATCTTCTTTTCCTAAGGACCTTTATGCTTTGGTACTAGTTGACTTGTGTGTAGGAATTCACCATAGAATCCCTTTTCTCTCTATGGTACGTAGTCCTTTTCTAGTAATCTTTCTCACTCGACATTTAAATTAGCATAAATAACTTGAGAGGTTTCATTTTCTTTGTATTCCCCTCGAAATTGCCTATAGGACCACTCTCACTTGGGAAGATGGATTAACCCATCCATTTTTTTCATTTTTCATTTACCTAGTGATAGATCGTACCTTACTTGGGTGTTGGACACACCGACCACATTGAGAGGGGGAGTGAATCAGTGTAGGGCTCTTTTTCAACTTCCCTTCACAAAAAGTCCTTAGTTAATAATCACCATTTACTCATCACTTATTACTTTCATTTATAACCAATTGTATGTGAACATATATCAACAACATATAACAACAACATATATCATCAATAAGCCATCAACACAAAGAACACAAAGAACACAAGATGTATGTACAATTTTCTTTTTATTATGAACTATAATCCTTGGGTTTATCAACAACAACTGAATAGAGTATCAACTCCACAAGAGCACCAACTCTGCAATGCAATACTCAACTTACACAACTCAACACCAACTGAGAAGATGATTCAACCCTCAACATATACCAATCTGTCAATAGGTACACGACCTGTCAGTAGTGCAACACGCGTATGTGCGTGCCCTACCAATACTGCAATGCGCGTATGTACGGGGTCTGGCTCACAACAGCCTGTGTGTGCCTCCTTAAGAACTAGGGTTTCCTCTCTCCATGAAAAATCAGATCTTCTGCATCCTCTGTCACATCCACTTCTGCCCTTACTCATGCTCCTCAACCATATAATATGAATGATACTCAATCATATATAAGTAACCAATATACGATGGCAACCATATCAGTACTAAAACATAAGAGTGCTTCTCACTCAGTGAATGAACCAATAAAACCATATCACAACCGCCATACCAAGAATGCCTTAAGCATTCACCATACCATAAGCAAGAGTATCCATCAAGACAACTATATGACCATACCAGAACTTCTATGGCAGATATGGGCCCATAGAATGCAAATCTGGAACTTGCTTCAGACTTCAGGAACCTGGCACCAGCTCACACTCAAGTCTCCATGGCTTTATCCAACTGTACGCACTCTGTCCTCCTTCATCCTACATCTGTACGCGCTCTAGCTCACTACAACCCGCGTATGTACACACTTTGTCTCACTGCAACCTGCGTGCTCCTTCAGAAACTATGGTTTCTGAACTTCCGAATTTTTTTCCGTCAAGATCTCAGACTTACAAAATGTGTCCATGAGTGCCTCCAATGACTCTCTCACTCAGAATAGATATTCAATATATGCTCAAGAGATATATCTTTACAAGAGACCCTTGCCTCTTATTTATACTCTCCAAGTAGCTTCCTTAAAAGCATCCACAAGGCCACTTTGTCCACATATCCACTTTATCCACATAACCATTTGTCCACATAGTCACCTTTATCCAATTTTTTCCTCTTAGCCACTTTATTCATATGGCCACTTGTCCATTTAACCCTCTTTCCTTATTTTTAGGGATAATCCATTTATAACCACTTTTCATAATTAGAAAGTTCTCCATTTACTTTATTATTTAAATAATCCTCTTTGACTTTATCACTTCACTTTATTATTTAAATAATTTCTTCTTTGTAAACACTTTGACTTCTTTGACCTTTTGGGGCTTCTAGCAAATCATATGAAGGTCCTCCAACTTCGTAAGGCCATAACTCTCAAACCATGAGGAGTTATGTGACGTTCCACATACCACTGGAAATGGCATGACAAACACTATCCATCTAGGATAGTTTCATTGACAAATTCATCGATATTCATCTCATTATTTCACAATTAAGCATGGGTTCTCTAACCATACTTCTAGGATAACTCAACCGCAAAGCATCCTCCCGTGAGGGCTTTCACCATAAGGGAACCACTTTGGAGTTCATCCATTTGTACTCCCTATCAACCATGACAATACAATAATGAGTTATCTATACATCAATCCAACTTGGAATAACCCATGAAAACACATCATTATGACATTGTCTCTTTGTCATTGATTCCATGCATGACCACATACATCATTATGACATTGTCCCTTTGTCATTGATTCCATGTATGATCACATGATCCAATGATCAATACATTAATGCATCAATCCATCTATGCATCACATATCAATGAAAACACATTGATCCATCTTCATCTATGCATCAATCCATCTATGCATCATATATCAATGACAACACATTGATCTCAATCCGGTGACAACAATGACAATACATACTACATCAATATACTATGACAAGACATTGTTCATTTGACATCAATGACAACATGATCCAACATTGGGTTCCCTATTATAGCTACCTTTGTAGAAATATGGCACCCCTGTTGTTATATCCTCATTATGATTGGGAGTATGTAATACCCCAAGATCGATCCCCAATTGAATTGTAAACATGTTTTATAGGTTGATGAGCCAAGTGATTATAAGCTAGGAGGCTTATGTGATGATTAGGCCAGAGAGCCTAGATCTAGATGATTAAGGTCAGAGAGCCTATTTTTGTATATGTAAACACTCATATCATTAATATTAATACATTGTTGTGTGTAAACTGACCACGATAAAAGGGTATGTGGGACTAAGCTCCACTAGGAAGGGAAAGGCAGGGATAGGAGACTAGGAAAAAGGGCTACGCTTGAGGGCTTAACTCCAAAAGAATATTATATTATTATTTCCTAAAGACTATGGTGAGGATAATTATTTTATCCTAGGTCTCATGGAAGAAGGAGTGAATCACAAGTGGAGAGAAAATGAGCTCTAGGAGAGCCATGTGTCAATCATGGCACATGCAAATATATGTGGGGAAAATAGTTCGTTTTCCCATCTTTTCCCCATTCATGCATGCACTCAGCTGAGCACGCACTGAGCCATCCTCCCCCATTCACCAAGGCATTCACCCAGGCAGTCATTGACTCCATCAGTGGAGCCTATCCATGCCTTAGGTACACCTTCAGTAGTGATCCCATACATTTCCGGTTATGCACAATGCACCTGTACTTTGCGTGAACCCGTATTGCGCCTTACCAGAATGTTGTTGCTTCCAACGCAGTTCCTAGACTGAGCGTGGTTGCTACCCTTACCTATTCTATACATGAACTTTTTGGCTGCCATCACCCTTACTTGATTGACTTAGGAGTTGGACAAAATAAACAGGTTTTTAGGCTTGTGGGTTTGAAGAGGCGGGTTGTCAAGCCCGTGGATTGAAGAAGTAGGTTGTGATGCCTGTGAGAAACTCTCTCCAGGTGAGAGAGGTTATTGGGGAAGTGATTTTCTAGAGGGATCCCAACTAGAGATATAGTGCTATGAGAATTCTTGGCCGGCATGTTGCTGAAGCCCTGAAAGAGAAGTGGGGTAGTCGAAGGACTGTTGAGTAGAGAAGGGGCACACTTCCTGGGGTGGGACATGAATGTGGGGAATGAGAGGTTGTAGGATGTTAGTGTGAGTTGGATCCTAGGACGAAATCCTTCCCATTGACTGTGTAACTTCCTATTTTCTCATCCTAGCCTAGGAATCCCTTTACCCGGGTGGAGTTTAGTCACAGCTTGGGGGTGACCCACTACTAAGAGTGATAAACACGTGGTTTAAGGATGGGAGGACCGTGGAAGGTCTACACGTAGTTGGTGGTATTCTATAAAATATAAGTATCAATTATGTGTTCAATTGCATCTTGTGTATTTGTACATGTCTCATATTTATGAGTATTTCCTGTATATGTTGTATGTATAGGCTTACTGTTATTTTCACATTAATCTGTGTATTATCAGAATGTGTTGTCTATTTAAAGCTATATTTATATACAGATGAAATTATTGTAAGGCTTACTGTTATTTTCACATTAATCTGTGTATTATTAGAATGTGTTGTCTGTTTAAAGCTATATTTATATACAAATGAAATTATTGTAAGTTTTTAGGTGGAATGACCCAGTCAGGGTAGACTGGGTATGTTACAATGTAATTAAGTTCCGCAAGAGTTAATGTTTGTGGCACAACCCAACAGGTATAAGCATGGGGTGTTACATTCCGGGTTATCAGAAACAACAAAGTAGTAATGGTGGCATGACCCGACCTGGGAGGCCCAGGGTATGCTACAATATGGTATCAAAGCTTCAATTTTCAACACTGAGCCTGGATGGGTCGTATAATTGGAAATTGAGGCAAAAGTTTTAGAAGGAATTGTTTTCGAAATGGACAAAATTCGAGTTTCAGAGCATCCATGAATTCCAAGAGGGCGCTGACAGAACACCTTAGCTGTGTTTGAAATATCAGGAGGTTTAACAGTTCGAGAAATCCAACATAGGAAAGAAACCACAGTAATTGTGGTTTTGGGGCCACAAAGTTTAGATTTGGGCCGTCAGATCTGTTCGAGAGATGGAAGATCCTTCACAGCTATCAGATCTGGGAAATGAGAGAGGTGGTTAACCTTCAAGTCCTTTGGACTTCGTTGCTTCGACAATTTTTTAAGACTTTGACAAAAGGAGGAAGAAGTATCGAAGCTCCGAAGTCCCGTAGTGGATCTACACCATAGATCATTTGGGAGAAGGCAGACCATTGGATTCCCCAAGTGGTTTGACAATTCAATGTTTGGGGAAATGTGTTTGTGGTTGCGTGGAGTGGAGTTTTCTTCGAAGTCCTGGAGCACCAGAGTGACATGACATGATGACGTCACCTGGAGTGACGTGGACCTGATCGAGAGTTCGGAAGATCGACAATCGAGAGTTTTAAAGTGTGCATATGAGAATTTTTCTGAAGTCCCAGAGCCCCAAAGTCTCGAAGCTTCGGGGAACAATTGTTTGAAAGTTCAACATTCAAGAGTTTTGAAGGGTGTTGTAGAAGAAACCTCCGAAGCTCGAAGGCCCAAAGTCATGAAGCACCGAAGTGACGTGGTCTGTTGATGTCACCTAGGTTGACTTGGACCCACTTAATATTTGCCACGTTTCATCTTGTTTCGTTTTTTTCAAAGACCCTTTGTGCCAGTTAGAACTTGACACATGTCACCTGTCAGATTGGGCCACATGTCGTCTCTACATTTATGCCATGTAGCAACCCCCCCTGGTGCATGATTGTTGAAGAGACTTTGGGAGTTCGCCAATTCAGTGTTCGGGGGAATGTGTGTATGTTGTTGTAAGATCTTCTGAAGCCTGAAGCAGGGGAGCATAGGAGTAATGAAACGCCAAAGTGCCAACCCGAGAATCTAGAAATTCGATGTTAGGGGGAATGTGAGTATATTGATGCAAGAACCCCTAAAGCGTGAAGCTTCAGAGAGATTATTCAGGATTTTTTAGTTAGGCGTTCGAAGGGAACAATGTGTGGAGTAGGCAGAACTTTCGAAGTCCGAAGTTCCGAAGTAGCGGAGCCCTGAAGCTCTAAAGGTGTACCGTGCAAGAGTTTGCCACTTCGGTGTTCAGGAGAAATAAGGCATGAGGTAGTAAGAGCCTCCGAAGCCTGAAGTTTCGGAGCCCCGAAGTCCCCAAGCTTTGAATAAGTGCATATTAGCTAAGCGCTTGGACATAGCCCTTGGTCATATGAGACTTTGGTCGAAATAAAAGAGGGCTAGTTTCGAATTGTTGTTTTCAAGGAAAAAAATGGGCTAAAATAAGAAGTATGTGGGGTACCGATGGGTATAGACCTGCGCCTAAAGAAGTAAAGATGGCCTGTAAACTTGAAGAGAAGATCCAACATTGGGTACAGACCTGCGCCTAAAGAAGTAAAGATGGCCTATAAACTTGAAGAGAAGATCCAACATGGATTCGAGAGCCAATTTGTCTCTGAAGAAGAAGAACAATTGTACAAATATTACCTCCCATGAAGCACAATTATTCAAATATCTATAAATTTCTACCCAAGACTCAGAATTGAGCAAGGGAGCAGTCATTGGAAATATATTGCACAGTGGAACATAATTGTTCAACTAGAAAATTGAGTTGAGAAGTCATTTCCTTAGAAAATCAGAAGAAATAAGTCCGATGTATTATTGAATCATAATAGTTCATATTTTCATAAAATTGTCTAAGTTAGTTAGCCTGACAAAGCTCTGTTGGCTGCACATTTTGCATATTTAAAAACAACAAGAACAAATAAGGATCAAAATAGAGTGCAAGGGGAAGTAAGAGACATAGGGGGCTTACAACCAAGAAGATGAGATCAGAGGGATGGATGCCCATGTGGGCATTGAAGGAACAAAATCCAATGGACATGGAGAAGGAAGTGATGAAAACATGAATATGGTAGAGACCATTAAAAATTTACATAAAGATGTCCAAAGTCACAAGGATGATAATGAAAGGCTTATGAAAGCCAAGGAGCAACAAGAGGACTTCAATGTGAAGTTAATGTAGAGCTTGGACATAATTGAAAAGAAATTGGATAAGGAGAATGACTCAAACAAATCAGGAAGTCATAGGTCCCCTGAGGTGAAAGGAAGATCAAGGAGTGTTGGCAGACATCACCATCACTCCCCAAGGAATTCCAATATCAGAGAACACAAAAATTCCAGTTCATCCCCTATTAGGAATCTTAAGAAGAGGTCTGGGGTGGATGAACTGCGAGGAGAAATGAACAACCTCCTACATTTGATGGTGAGCACAAGAGGGATGGAGATGCCGAGACATGTATGCTAGGAATGAGAAAATATTTTCAATTGCATAATTATTATTCCCATGTAGAAGGAATAATTTTTATCTATCAGCTCAAGGGAAAGGCATCCATGTGGTGGGATCAACTTGTGCAGGTGAAACACATTAAGGAGAAAAATATTTCTTACAAGGAATTCAAGAAGTATTTTGAAAAGAAATACTTGACTAAGAGATATTATGACAAGAAAATGATGGATTTCTTTGAACTCAAGATTGGAAGTATGACCATTGATGAATATAATATAATATTTTTGGAACTGTTAAAGTATGTCTCCTTCATTAAGGATGAGACAGTTAAGATTCAGAGGTATTTGAGTGGGTTTCTATATTTCATCAGTGACAAGATTTAATATGATGATTCCAAGACATTGGAAGAGACCATAAGGCAAGCTAAATTCCTATATGATCAACATAAAGGAAATCCAACTTTCCAAAAATCTTGGGAAGACAAATGTTAATTTTAGAGCAGCTATTAAATTTATTTTCAATTTAATAGATAACAATAGCATAGGTAGGATCATTGAGAGAAACACAATCACAAGATACACAACGTTTATCCTGGGAAACCCTCATGAGGGAGAAAACCCAACAAAAACTTCCTTAATATAGATTGTCAATACAATGCCAAGATAAAAGACCAAACACTAGAGAATAACTAAGACTGATCAATGTGCCTCTCTCTTCCTTCTTCTTCCAACTGCAACTATCTCCAAACTCGCACACTTGTTGAGTGAATTGAGTGATCAAGCTAATGAGTTGCTATCCTCTCTTATATATATTGGATGGCAGACACTAGGGAGGTGTCTCTTCATCAAGCAGGTCTGACTTCTTCTCTTAGTGGCTAAAACCACTTTAATTAGGCCTAGGGGGCGACTTCTTAATTAACAACATATAATTAGGGTTTGACCAATCCAAAAAGGGGATTTGGTCATTTACAAAGGCCGACATGATAAATCCACAAAAGGGGATGGATCTAATTAATAATAAGTAGAATACTCTTTGCAGTTACAATATTTCAACACTCCCCCTTAACAATAAGGTTATTTTACAATACAACATCATTGAAGAGAGAGGGAAACAACATCATCAATGTTTTGAACATTGACTGACATATCTATAAATCATTGGAAGTTTTTCTCATCATCAATATCACCATCCACAACATGGAGCTGGAATGACATCATCATCATTTACATCAACATCAATTAGTATAACACTAATACATCATCATCATCAATAACAACACGAGGCTGATACAACATAAAAAAAATAAAAATCATCAACACAAGGCTGAGATACCATCATAGTCAGCACGAGGATGATACATCATCAACAACAACATCATCATCATAACACAAAGGCTAGAGAAACAACATCATCACAGCACGAAGGCTTGAGAAACAACATCATCATAGCACGAAGGATGGAGCAACAACATCATCATCATGGGGCAACAAAATGAGGTAGGTGTAACAATATTTTGTGGTACTCTGATAGTCCCTAAGGAGCTACCCAAGAATCATAAGATTCCCTAAGATATAAAATCCTAATGGAGCTACCACGTGGTACTCTGACAGACCATCCTTACCAAACCTTCGGGATCTGCCCAGGAATCATAAGATTCCCTAGGATTATAAAAATCCTAACGGGGCTACCACTACTGACCACAACTAGCATATACATGCATAGGTACTCTGGCATGCCGTCCTTACTGGACCTTCAATATCTGTCCAAGGATGATCAGTACCCTAGGATATAAAATCCTAAGTCAGCTACTCGTTGTTGGTCAGGTTACCATAGTATCATCAATATCACTCCCCCTTTTGAGGGGGGTCCTTTTAGATTATACTAAGCTTCTCTCAAAAGTGCTCAAACTTTACACAAGATAGAGGTTTTGTCAACACATCTGCAACTTGCTCATTTGTGCCAACATTTTGGAGCTTTATGGATCCTCTCTTCACCATATCACGAATATATTGATACCGGATTTCTATGTGCTTCGACTTGTCATAGAACACAGGGTTCTATGTCATCTTTATGTAGCTCTGGTTATCACATAAAATCATGGTTTCTTCCATCTCCATATCAAATAGACCTGCCAACAACTTCCAAAGCCATATGGATTCACAATTGGCGGAACATGCAACAATGTATTCTGCTTATGCTGTGATGAGAGAGATAATAGATTGCTTCCTACTCTTCCATGAAGTCATGGCTGACCCCAAACTGAAACAATATCCCGAAGTGCTCTTTCTATCAGAAACAATTCCAGCCCAATCTGAATCAGTATAACAATTAGTCTGAAGTCATGGTCTCCATTATAACAGATACCAAAGTCCAACATACCCTTAAGGTATCTCATCACATTTTTGCAGCAACAAGGTGAACACATCTGGGCTCTACAAGATACTGAGTCAAGGTGTTCACACCAAAACATATATCTAGCCTGGTGTTCATCATATACATCAACGGTCCAATGATCTGTCTATACAGCGTAACATCAACCAATTGTGACGAAGTATCAACCAGGGGCTTCAACTTTGTTTCCATGGGTGTGTTCATGGATTTACACTCCAACATATCAAACCTCTTCATTATTTTAACTACATACTTCCCTTGGTTAAGGAAGATCTTCTATGGGCTCTGCCAAACCTGAAGACCTACGAAATAGTGCATTAGGCCTAGGTCTTTCATCTCAAATTTTGCAGTGAGCTTATTCTTACAATTAATGATGAGCTTTTCTTCTCCAATTAAGAATAATTCATCTACATATAGTAGCAATATTACATGTTCATCATTCGTAACCTTGAAGTAAAGGTTAGAATCAACTTTACTCTTGGTAAAGCCTAAGCTCATCAAGAAACTGTCAAGTCTTCCATACCAATCTCTAGGAGATTGCTTCAATCCATACAGATCCTTCTTAAACCTTCATACATGTGTCTTTATGTCTTCAACTTCAAACCCTTTAGGTTTTTATATATACACTTATTCTTCAATGACACCATTTAAGAAGATTGTTTTCACATCCATCTGATGTAACTTCCACTTCATCTTAGCTGCAAAATCTATGATGATTCTGATAGAAGTGTATCTGGCTACATGTGTTGATACTGAGAGGGGGGTGAATCAGTATCAAGTANTATTGTTCAAGGGAAGTAATGACTTCCAAAGGTAGCTACAACTTCCAAATGTAAAGGGAGGGATAAACCTCCAAGAGGAAGATACAATCATTCAATATCAAGAGAGAGTTGAACTCTCCATCCTTTCCCCTTCCTTCCACCCAATAATATACGAGAGATAATAAAACTTCACATTAAATCATCACCATCAACCAACCATCAGATAAAACCTGATAATGCTTCCTGAGACTTCTTCAATTTCTACAATTATTCAATTCTTGGAATACTTTGATCCTATAAATAATACTATTCAATTTATTCTCTGAAACTTCTCCAAGTTTCACTCCTTGAATCCTCCCCAAAAAGAAGTTATAGAAAGAATGGTAGACCTTGTTCAATTCTGGTTTATTCAGGAGACCGAACTTGTACAAAATGCCCCGTGCTCAATATTTAACTTCAGATTTTGAAACTCACACACAAGAAACTAAAGTCCGTAATATTTCCAATGAAATTTGTCCCACATCATTTGGATTCTCGATGAAGAAGTTATGACTGTTTTAGCCAGAACACCTGTTTATTGACTAGCTTCAGGACTATTCACAAACCCTATCTTCTACAAAGTGTATCTCCATAATTATAGCGAATCAAGAGCTGAAATTTTTACCACAGATACCTTGATATGTATTCTCAACACCATCGCAATTTAACCATCTGAATCGTTCTAGAAAAAAAGTTATAGCAAAAATGGTAAGATGACCTTAAAATAACATACCTTAGAACAATCACCAAAAGACTTCATCCTCCCTTGAAATCCGACCTTTTTACTTATGATTTCCTCTGAAATTCGACTTGTGTGTCAAATGAATGTATAATGATATTTATTTATACCATTTATGTCACTTCCTTTTAACATTAGGGCTGACCTGACAATTTCTTATTTTGTAATTCTTTTCCTTAATTATCTTCAGGGCCTACATGTACTTCCTTCTTCAATTCACTTTGTCATCTTCAAAAATTTATTTCTCCTCAACCATGAGGATCCACGTGA
>SNQJ01S0003231.1:241781-269577 GCA_010110895.2 Picea sitchensis
GCCTACATGTACTTCGTTCTTCAATTCACTTTGTCATCTTCAAAAATTCATTTCTCCTCAACCATGAGGATCCACGTGACGTGCCACATACCACCGAAAACAACATGATGTATACTATCCATTCATGGGTCTTGTATCTACATTTGCATTTTCCTTCATGTCCAAATACCTTCATCAGTCTTGCGGTCCAAAACCCATGACTAGGGTTGACATCAATGACATCAATCAATATTCCAACAACAGGAACAAATGTCTCTTCATAGTCAATGCCTTCCTTTGGAGAAAATCCACGAGCTACAAACCTTGCTTTATGTTTTTCAATACTTCCATCGACAACATGTTTTATCTTGTATAACCATTTGGAAGATGCCACATCTTTTTTCTTCGGTCTGGGAACTATTTCCCATACATCATTCTGTATAATTGATTGGTATTCTTCTATCATGACATATTCCCATTATTTCTTCTAAATGGATTCTTCAAATAAAGTAGACTCCTCCATGAGATCACACATCAAAGCCATATAAATGGAGGATGGCTTAGGTTTCTTGACTTTTCTCATGGTTCCTTTTGGGGCACCATACTTCTCTCCATCTTGAATTAGTTCCCTTTCTCAAGATGGATTTCTCTTGTGAGACATCATCGGGGAGGTTCTCGAGATTCTATCATATCATGATATTATGGAATCTCCTCATCAGAGGAAATTGTGACTTCCCTCACTGGTTCTGCAACTCTGGGAGCCACATGTTGGCATCTCCTTGATTTATTGAGTGCTGCATCTTCATCAAAGGTTACATCTCTGCTTATATCAATATGATGATAACCTGGTATGTAAATCATGAAGGCCTTGAAGACCTCACAATATCCAACAAATATTCCCTTCTTTCTTGAAGGGTCCAACTTGGTTCTATTCTCTTTTGTAATGTGTACAAACATTGGACAACCAAATATTTTGAGATGGCTTACTTTTGGATTTTTTCCGAAGAACATTTCTTCAGGGGGTTTGAACCCAAGTGCACTATGAGATAATATGTTTTGTACATACAATGATGTTATTGCTTCTTCTTCCCATAAGTGCATTGGAAGATCTTGATCATGGATCATAGTCTTCACTGCTTCCATTATAGTTTTGTTCTTTTTTTATGATACATGATTTTGTTGAGGATTGTAGGGACTGGTGAGCTCCCTCTTAATCCCTACATTTCTGAAAAATATTACAAACTCTTTTGAGGTGTATTCTCCTCCATTATTTGACCTGAGTATATTTATTTTTCTTTCAGAGAGTGTCTCTATCAAGGCTTTGAATTCATTGAATTTCCCAAGAACTTAATATTTTGATTTCAAGAAGTAAACCCGTGTCTTGTGAGAATAGTCATCAATAAATGACACACAATATAAATACCCACTAAGAGAGGTGGATGGCACTGGGCCACATACATCTAAGTGGATTAGCTCTAATAATCCTTCTGCTTTACTGTCGCTCTTCGAGAAAGGATTCTTGATGTTCTTTCCTTTTGCACATCCCTTGCACACACCTTCATGTTCAACTTTGAAATCTGGTAGACCTGTAACTGCCTTCCTCACATATGGTAAGGCCTTGTAGTTGATGTGAGATAGTCTTCTATGCCAAGTTCACACAAACTCTCAGTGGAGTGAATCAAGGCTGCATCTGAGTGACCTTTTAATTTATACATTCCACCTTCTTCTGTTCCAACAACAATTGCATCTCCTATGGTTTTTCCTTTAGGCCACATAAGGACTTCACCATCTATGAATGCAACCCTTAAGAATTTATTATCTAAAGCTGAGATAGAAAGAAAATTCTTTGTCAAACCTGGTACATATAGTACATCCTTCATCTTCATTGGGGTCCCTAAATTAAGTTTGTAATTGGACTCTCCCACTCCTTTGATAGGGTATTGGTAATAATCTCCAAGTGTAAGTTTCTAGGGAAAGTTCTTTTCTGCAAAGATAGAGAGAATTTCTCTCTGACCTGTCATGTGCTTGGAATAACCACTATCTATGAGCCAAGTATCCTCACCAGGTGACACTGAGCCCGAGAGGGAAGAAATTAAGACATAGTCTTCAATCTTTTCTTTAATCATGTTTGTGGGTGGCTCTTCATCTTCAACTGTATGGGCATGGTGCCTTTTGTTTCTCTTCTTATATTCTTCTCTTATAGCTAGAAAATTCTTAGAAATATGTCCCATCTTGTCACAATGGTAACAATGATAAGTTGAGAAACATTTTTTTCTTCTTTGACCTTGCTGAAACTTTTGGAATCTCCTTGGAGGGTGAGATTCTTTATGGATGAATTTATTTGGGTAGTGAGACTACTTATGTGGGTGAGTCTCCTTCTTGAAGTGATACCTTCTCTTTCCTCCTTTAGTATGAGAAGCTAGAGCTTGATATTCATCCCTTAATAGTACTGCTTCTCGGTTAGCTACTCTTGCTTCTTCTTGAGCACATTCTTTCCAAAGACTGACAAATTGTAGTTTTTTCTTTCTTGCACAAATGGTTTGAATGAATGCATCCTAAGGTGTTGTGAGACCATCAAGATATGTTATTATGAGTTCATCTTTATCTAGGGTATTTCCAATTTCTTCTAGTTGTTCCTTGAATTGAGATATCCTACAGAAATATTCATGAAATGTTTCTCCTTTCTGCATCTTTGTATTCTTGAGTTCAGTTCTCAAGTTCATCTTCCGGTTAATAATTCTTCCTTCATACAATCTATTTAGGGTATAATTTTTTTATTTTGGAGTATTCTTATATGCCACTTGAGGGATCAAGTGATCTTTGATAGAGTCTGTAATGATTCTTTTGGCCCTAACCATGTCCTTCTGGTACTTTTCTTTAGCTATAGCATCTGCGGGTTCTGGTACATTTTCTTTGATGAATATTGCAAGGTCATTCTCTTCAAGAATGAGTGAAATCCTATACTTTCAGGAACATAAGTTATCCACACCTTCTAACTTGTCAACAAGCTTGGCGCTTGCAGACATCTTGACCTGGAGCTGGGAAAATGATGAAAAATTGAAAATGCTCAAAAATTAAATATGAACTTATTAGGAGGTGTGCTTGGCTAAGGCGAGTATCCTAGTGTAGTCAATTTTCTAAAAATTCAAATTTACCCCTAGAAATTGGGCCTACGCAAATCTAGACTAATACTTCTGGTATTGGTTCTGGTTTCCTGGTACTAGTGAAAACTAGGGTTTCACTTTCCAGGAATTTTGTCCACTGAAAAGGTGCACTCAAGATGCCAATGAGTTTGCTAGGCTAGGGTGCACTTCCCTAGGTGGTTTTTAGGCTAAAATTCTTCTCCAACAAAAAACCCTAATTTTTTTGTACGACAACAATGACATTTTTTCTTATCAAGTGAAAGGTGCTCTCTTTATCTTAACTCTAATACCATGTTAATTTTAGAGAAGCTATTAAGTTTCTTTTCAGTTTACTTCATAATCTTCTAATTCGTAGGATCCTTTTTCTAAGACACGTCGCACGATATAAGGATTGTGCCACATGGGGTTGAAATTTCCTACCCCCAACAGTTCTTTGGCTTGGTCGTACAAGAGGACCAAGTCACTTTCAACATACTGCTGAGGACAGAGAAAATTATCATAATGGACCTTGACACATCATTTATTTGCTTCGATAGCCATAGAGGCATCTCAACACTGCTCATCTAGACTCTCTAGGTGTATGAGGCGTTGTTCGAGATCGAAAGTGTCAGGTAGGAGCTTAATTGACAATCTAAGAGAAGGGATTTTGCATTCAAAGCGAGGGTCGATTCCTGGCCTCTTTTTATATGACCGGGAGAATGATTGAATTTATTCAAATGAACTATGCACACCGATATATACATTTTCAACTTTACCAGGAATACGAGAGATATCGATCATGACGGTAGGAGAAATACTCGCCATGTTTCCTTCGACATAAATTCTGTGTGTATCAAGTGGAACTATGGCTTGATCAACTATCTTGCTCAAGGTAGATATAAAATTGTCTTGCTCGATTCTAGCAAGCTCTGGGAGGAAGTAAAAGCGATGATGCATATCATCCCATGGCCTATTAGAAACATTCATGACCTATACGATTGCTTCATCCAAAGGTAAAGTATCATCGAGGGAATCATGTGAGCAAGACGATGAAGTGGCCCATGCATTCTTAAGAACATGATCCTCCTCATCCTTCTGCGAGGAGACATGATATGGGTCGAAAGAAGAGTCAAGAACACCCTGATACACTATCTTTGCCACCGACAGTGAAATTTCCATTCCAATATGTGACTGACCTTCACAAGATGAGGTCGAGGAAGGTAGGGTCCAAGGATCGTTAAAATATGAAGTGCGGAAAGGAACAAACCTCATTGACGAAGAAGACCTACTGGACATGACATAGATATTATGAATTGGTTCCACGAAATCAAAGTTACCCATAAGGGATGAATACATTCTAACATCTATATCCTTAGTTTCCAGCTGAGAATTGTCGATCACGAGGATAGAAGGTCCAACTAATGCATTGGGGATAGCGTGTGCAAATGACAACTGATCGATCATCACAATTTTCCCATCGCGAGGAAAACATAAATTACGAAAAATAGACGATACGACTGCAGTCATAACATAAGTCCAGTTATGCCCTAGTAATAAGTTATAGTCAAGGGGCACATCAAACACCTCAAAATCCACCTCCACCATCTTCCCACCTAAGTGGACCAGAAAGGTAGGAAGAATACCGTGGGGACGGAAAGAACGACCATCAAATGTGGTCAACATGGTCGGAGATTGAGAGAGGGTTGGAGAGACAATGGATTTCCAATAGGTTAGGGACATCACACACGTTGCAATGCCTTCATCAATAACAATATGTTTGATTCTATACTTTGAGTAATCCACGTGGATTTGGAAGGCCACATGGTAAGGCAAGCAAGGCTTCACATCTGTGACGTCAAACTTGATAACCTTAGAGCTACATGGGTCTAGAGATCCTAAAGTAGATAACAAGGAATTCCTTTGTGAAGGACACGTCTGGAGTACCTCCAAAGCCGACATCGTGCAAGGGGTTTGACCCAAATCCTCAACAATAGAGTAATTCTAGGCAGCTCTAGCATTAGGGTTGTGGGTAGAGAATTTGAGTACTCCTTTCAGAATACGAGGTGGATGCTCTAGTTTTTTGATCTGTAAAGGCATCTTCAGAGGAGGGGGAGACTCTAGACCTGGAAAATCCCGTGAAGAACCGTAATCGCGTGACCGAGTGGCTACATTAACCTGAGACTTGATCATATTGATGCATAGAGGTCATTGTCTCGTGCCGGTGGTTTTGAATCCCACTCATCGCATTTTTGGTATTAGAGGAACTCGAGGCCATGTGTTGATTATGATAAAAAGGATTAGTCAAAACAGTGGGCGATAGAGATAAAATCCTCATAGTTTCCTCGAGTTTGGGGCACAAGTGGGTAAGGTGATCATCAATACAAACCTTACAAGGAAATTTCACCTTCTTCTTCTCTTTCTTTCCCTCACCAACATTAATCTTCAATATATCATTATTAGCATTTTCCTTGGGTTTATTATCATTCCTCCCACCCTTATGATTGTTACCACATCCTTTCATTTTATTCCCTCCTGATTGTTGGTTACCATTCAGGTTAGTCGACGATTGCACATAATGTACATCCACCGACTAAGTGGGAGTGGAGGACACAAACGAAGCTTGTCCTCCTACACACTGGCTTAGATATAACTCTTTCAACTAACTTGTCACCAAATTTGTAGATTTAACATTTGTGGAGCCTATAATGCCATCGACATGAGGCCCGAGCTTCTGTCTAGGGTCATAGTTCGATATCGATGCGCAAGGAAGAATTTCATATAACATCCTAGACTAAGAATATATGAGATCTAACTATTGGAATTTGAAAATCTCTTCCTCTTCAGATGTTGCCCCCGATGTAGAGACATCCTTCAAAATATAAGGCAATAAAGACTTAAGAAACCATTCTAACAGGAAGTCTGGAGGAATGTAGGCTTTGATCAACCTCTTCTGTCTACGCCACTCTTGGATGTGATATGAGATATGGGTGTATTTATCTCGGAGAAGAGCCGACATAAGTTCTATGCCGACGTCGTAACGAACCAAAAATTGGAACTGGTTGAGAAAGACTAAAACCATCTGGCTAAATTTACCATATGTCCCCCCAGGTATCTCTATGTACCATTTCATCCCGACCCCCATGAGGGTGTGTTGAAACAATATTAAATGAATAGAATCGTCGTTAAGGGAGTTGGAAGAGCACCAAAGATGAAAATTAGTGATGTGATCACCAGGATCCTCACCAGTATTTCCCTCGAATTTTGGAATATCCGAAGGAATCTTGGTGGGGACGGGGGCCATGTCGGGTCATGACGCATCAGGTCGTTCATTAATATTGACAAGTCTGGAAAATTGAGCGTGGAAAGAAAAGGGAGATGAGGTTATGACATTTGGCCCCAAGCTCCCTAGAAAGATTGATATTGGGGAATCACAACCCATACAGGTTTCTAGTATGCACCATGGCCCTGTCCGGGATTGAAAACGCCCCCTCCAAACTGATTCATAAGGGGTTGGTTGGGCACCATTCCAGTAGGACTTTTATAATGAGGGTTGTAAATATTCCCCCATCCGGAGTAGATCTAGGTTGGGGGTTTCCCAAAGTATGAAACTGAACTTACCTGGGTGGAAATCCGGAGGATAAAGGTGGATTCATCATGCCAAACGTGTTGGTCGGAATCGATGTGGAGGGGGTAGGTGTGAAATACAGAACATAAGCATGATCTTGTTCTCCTAGTTGACCACTCCATCCAGGAGCATTAAGACTAGGATTAGACCTAGGGTGAAAAGGAGGTTCGATTCCAATTGTAGGAGTCATTTGGGGAATATGAGCAACGATAAACGAGAATGGAATATGTGGATGAGCCATGCCCCCATGTCCAATACTAGGATTTGCATTCGTCGTTGGAGTGGATGGAGAAAATTGTGATGTGAGATTCGACATACCATAAGAGAAAGGGCTAGAGGCCATAGGGATGGACTAAGTATTGTATCCCGATGAATGAAAAAGAGAGTCAAAAGGGTTCGTGACTATAGGTTGAGTAGCAACCACAAGCCGGATAGGGGTGATGACGAAAACCTCTGACACTACAACCATGGTGGTTGAAGGTGTCGAAGGGGTACTATTAACTATGGTAGGTATGGAAGTCGAAGGACTCCCAATATCTTTCTGACTGGACTCAATACTCATACTTCTATGACCACAAGTCTGGTAGGTGGAGGTGTGTGTACCACGTTTAATAACTTTATGCCTTTTAGAAGGAAAATACTCAAGATGCGGTGGTAACTTCATTAAACGACGAGACTTGCGAGGAAGTGGGTTTGGCTCCACGATGACTCAAGACTTGAGATATAAAAAACAAATCCTAAGGCCAACTAACAATTAAAGAGCACATCAAAATAAACAAAAAGGCCAATATGCACACAAACAAGATAAAGTGGCTGAAAGGGGCCTCCCTCCCTAAAGTAGGTATGCCTCACCCAAGAGGGGCCCGAGACTTCCTGCAAAATATAGAAGGTATCAAAATCAATTATAAGGGCCCTCATGGGATTAACAACACAGTCGGTCAGATCCCCCTAGAGAGGTAATCCTCCATAAATGTTGTGTGTTGTCTTACCCTTATATGACTCAGGGTACCTGCAGAATAACCCCTGCAAGTAACTTATGTGGTGTTGATGATTGCAACTATGTGAGACATTCTACATCTTACAAACTTGTAATATGTGGATCCTTGCATCCATGTGAGATATTCTCGAGCTTACAAACCCGAGAGAAATCCCCTGAAGAGGGTGTGTGGTTTCTATCTAAGATAGAGATGGAACGTAGATATGACCTCCTCCATTTAGAGAGTTGAGAACAACTCCAGAGGATTATCCTGTGGGAAAGGTGATCCACTGAGTTAGATGTGCCTTTGGCTGAGCACAAGGTGAACGTGTGAAATCCCAAAGTGCTGGGTGCATCGTCATGAGAACATAAATGAAAATGATGTATTAGCCTCCTATGAGCAGAAGAGTTGATGAGAAACTTCGGATGACTCTCCTATGTAATGCAATGGAAAAGAAGATCTGTTGAGTGGACGTGCCCATGGACGAGCACAAGTGAACGTGTGAAGAAGTGGTTCCTCTATGTAATGAAATGAGCTAGAGATATGGACATCCCTATGGATGTTCCCCTAGTGGGTGAGCACTAGTGGGTGTTTTAGATCCCTTGCTATATTGTTCAAGAGTTAGACCTTCCTGTAACCCTAATTGTAATGTAAAGGGTACAGGTCGACCTCACCTTAATGTGACTGGTAATTAATGTAAAAGATAATTAATCTGGTTAATATTAATTATATTATAAGATAGTGAGGTCAGCCCTGTTGTGCCAATAAACACTTATGTTGACAGGTTCAGGTTAGTATAAGTAAAGATAAATTCCCCATTGAGGAATCAAATCTTTCATGTGAGTTTGGAAATTTCAGCAAGTACACCTTCTTGGGAAAAGTGCACACCTCCCTTAGGCGCTAGTCTTCTAGGGTTTGAGCACCCTATTGTGTACTAGGTTTCTTGGTGGTCAAGTTATTTCTCTTGAAGAATATAGAAAAGGATTTGGTTGGGTTTTCTTCCCTTTTTGAGAAGGGTTTCTCAGGATACTTCATGTGTTCTTGTGCATGGTGCTTCTTCTTGTGATCTTGGTTGTTGCAACATTAATGGTTATGGTTAAATGATAAAACTGGAATGAATTTCATGCTTAACCTTACTCATTGGAAAATCAACATGGTTTCAGAGCATAGGTCTTGAAAGAACCCATTGCACAAGCATCCACCAAGTCTCCTCTCACCTTTTGCAGAACCGTAAGACCCTTCTAGGGTTTCCAAAAAATTCCATATGATCCTCCTTTCAGTGGTGTTATAACCCTTAATAATTGGACGCTGGGGATGTATTTGGCATAGAAGAGTATGACCTCCTCCAACACATATCCAGAAGCTCTTAAAATCAAATTCTAAGAATTTTGAGTTTTTGGCCCTAGGGTTTCTAGGGTGTCGAAATTTCTTGCAGAATATTAATCTCAGATTTCTGTAGAAACATTTTTCTTAAATCAGCAAGTATCTCCATGAAACTATCAAGTTGATTGTTGGCAGTCATAATTCCAACATAATCCAAGGTTACTAATTCAACCTAAACATTAGGTTTTCAAAATCTAGTTGGCAAGAGTTTGAAGAAACCAATCAAATGAAGAACAATGCCTTAGTAGAATATAGGCTTGATGGAGGAAACAACTTCAGCTCCTGAAAATCAAGGCTTCAGGTCACCTTTGAAGAAGATGACGTATTGGATGTGGTAACTAAAACCCTACCAGACACAATTACAGATGTAGAGAAGAAGATAAGAAATGAAGATGTCAAAGCAAGAAAATTAATCATCTACTCAGTAAGAGATCATCTCTGACCTCGTATTTCCAACTTGAAGACAACCTATGATATGTATGAAGCTTTAAAATAAATGTTTGAAAGTGACAACACTCTCATATCTCTTACCTTGAAGAGCCAACTTCAAAGTCCCAAGATGATGCAAGGTGGCACAATTTCCATCTTCTTTATGAAGTTATCAGAGATTAAAGAAGACTAGAGACCATAAGAGAAATCATGTCTGATAGAGAACTTGTATTAACCACTCTCAACAATCTTCCAAAAATGTTGGCACCTTTCCTTCAGAGTATCAGTGGAAGAGAAGCTCTACCAACCTTTGATTGTCTATGGATAGATTGTACTCAAGAAGAAATTATACTTAGAAATAGAGGAGTGGAAGATTCCTCAAAAGAAAATCATGCTCTTGCACTTCATACAAAGAAAGGAGGAAAATTCAAAGTAAAATTTAGGCTAACATTTAAAGGTGAAAAGTCTTCTTCAAATCCAGGTTATCAAAGAAGGCATGTTTCATAAATTCAGTGCTTCGGATGTGACAAATATGGACACTATGCAAGAAACTGTCTAACGAGGAAGAAGGGAAGACAATATGCTTCCATCGCCGACATTGATCCAGATCCACCTCAAAAGAATGAAGAGAAGAGAGAGGAGAAATACTTCCTCTAAAACTAAATCATGGATACAAACCAGATAAATCAATTGATGTCAAATTTTATAGTTGATTGCATTTTTGAATAAATCCCTACTATGGGAGCCCTCAAATACTTGGAATATTATCCCTGGTATGAGAGTCCAAACCATATTTAATTGATTATTATGTGATAAAAAGTAGAGACATTTTCCTTAAAGAAGAGATACCCATTCAACAAACCTAGAGAACCTTAGATGGAGATTGACAGTAAGACAATACCTTCTCCCCCTTTAATAACTCAGAGGGAGAAAAACATTATTCAAGTTGATCCAGCTACTCCAGTTGATATGTTTAGAGACATTGTAGTAGGGAATAAAAGGCCTACCTAGACTCACTTTGCAAGAGGCAAAGAAACATACAAGCCTCTCAAGGCACATCCCGAGAAAACAAAAGAGATTTTAGAGCTATCCTTTAGTCATGAGCCACCTCATTGATGTTGAGCCTCCTTGTCTTAAAGAAGCAATAGGAGAACGAGTATGGAAAGATGCCATAACATAAGAATACCAATATATATTAAAATAATAATGCATAAGATACTATCCAGGGACCATAAGGGAAGTCTGTGGTAACTTCCAAGTGGATCTACAAGATCAAACATGCAACTAATGGAAGTGTCTAGAAATACAAAATGAGATCTATAGCCAGAGTTTTCTCACAAATAGATGGAGTTGTCTATGATGAGACACTTGATCCAGTAAACCCGATACACTTCCATCCATACTACCATCCATGAGTTGGAAACTATATTAGATAGATAAATTCTTGATGAGTTTGGATTTCAACAAGAGTGTTGTTGATCCAAACCTATATCATTACTGTGTTGATGATGAGAGCCTGATTTTGATGACTTATTTAGAAATCCTTGTTGTTGGATACAAGTAATCCTTGACTTATGAATTTGAGATAAATAATTTGAGTATTATGCACTAATTTTTGGGACAAGAAGTATGACAGAGGACCGATAAGATTTTCCTAAAATGAGGAAAATATACAATGCAAATATTAAAGAAGTTCAAGTATACAGAATGAAAAATCCATTGTGATGGATTTAAAAGAAGAAGATTGATGATGATTCAAACAAGACTGATCCACAACTGATTGGATCACTGATATATCTGGTTAAAACAAAACTTGATTCATGCCTTTCTGTGAATGTGCTTAGTCATTTCATGAGTCAACCAGGACAGACTCACTAGACAACAAAAAAACATGTATTAAGATATATACTAGGCACAATTGGACATGCAGCCCTGAGTTATGCCTCTAGTGTGAACTTGAATTTGAAGGATATGCAGATTTAGATTGAGCAAAACGTACAGTGGACCAGAAGATCACATTCGGTTGATGTTCTACCATGAAATTTTCCATGGTTTCCTAATGAAGTAGGAAACAAAAATCTATGGCCTCGAGTACCACAGAGGCAGAATATATAGCAGTAAGTGTGCAAAGAAATGTGGCTTCCCAAGCTTCTGACAGATTTACTTGACCATGATATGGATCTGATGATGATAACCAAGAGCCGTGTATAAAGCTCCTTGAGAACCCAGTGTTTCCTGATGGATCGAAACACGATGACATGAAATATCCTTATATCAGAGATATGATGTAGAAGAAAATCATACACATGTAGTACCTTCCTACACATGAGTGGATTGCAAACATCTTCACCAAACTAACTTGGTGAAGAATGTCTCCCTAGTTGAGAGGGAGTATTGATGACTCCAACCAAGACAAAATTCAAAGTACATCTGTGTGAGACTTGACATGATGAAGAATGCCTCCGTAGCTGAGAGGGAGTGTTGATGATTGCAGCTATGTGAGACATTCTCCAACTTACAAACCCAAGATATGTGGATCATTGCATCCATGTGAGATATTCTCCGGCTTACAAACCCGAGAGAAATCCCCTGAAGAGGGTGTGTGGTTCCTATCTGAGACAGAGTTGGAACGTAGAGATGACCTCCTCCATTCAAAGAGTTGAGAAGAACTCTAGATGATTATCCTATGGGAAAGACGATCTACTGAGTTAGACGTGCCTGTGGCGGAGCATAAGGTGAACGTGTGAAATCCCAAAGTGTTGGGTGAATCGTCATGAGAACATAAATGAAGATGATGTATTATCCTCCTCTAAGCAAAAGAGTTGATGAGAAACTCCAGATGACTCTCCTGTGTAATGCATTGGGAAAGAAGATCTGTTGAGTGGACATGCTTATGGACAGACACATGTGAATGTGTGAAGAAGTGGTTCCTCTATGTAATGCAGTGAGCCAAAGATATGGACATCCCTATGGATGTGACCCTAGTGGATGAGCACTAGTGGGTGTATGATATCCCTTGTTATATTGTTCAAGAGTTAGACCTTCCTGTAAACCTAATTGTAATGTAAAGGGTACAGGTCAGCCTCACCTTAATGTTACTGGTAATTAATGTAAAGGATAATTAATATGGTTAATATTAATTATATTATAAGCTAGTGAGGTTGGCCCTGTTGTGCCAATAAACACTTCTATTGACAGGTTCAAGTTAGTATAAGTAAAGGTAAATTCCCCATTAAGGAATCAAATCTTTCACGTGAGTTTGGAAATTTCAGCAAGTACACCTTCTTGGGAAAAGTGTGCACCTCTCTTGGGTGCTAGTCTTCTAGGGTTTGAGCACCCTTTTGTGTGCTAGGTTTCTTGGTGGTGAATGTATTTCTCTTGAATAATATAGAAAAGGATTTGGCCGGGTTTTTTCCCTTGTTGAGAAGGGTTTCCCAGGATACTTCTTTTGTTCTTGTGCATGGTGCTTCTTCTTGTGATCTTGGTTGCTCCAACATTAATGGTTATGGTTAAATGATAAAAATGGAATGAACTTCATGCTTAACCTTGATCATTGGAAAATCAACCTGTGGCTACCTATGTAAAGCAACTAAGCCACCACAATATAACCAATGCGCATGTGAAAAATCGTAAGTTAGGTCCACCATATGGGCAGGGTAACAAAGATCAAAATATCGAAAGCACCGCCTATCACAGAGGTAAAGTTACTAGAAATACCCCCATATACGAATAGATCCCAAAAAATATCTCTGACGCTAAGAAGGTATTGGAGGGATATCTCCTCAACCAACTTCGTGCGACCTCGTGCTTAAATCCGGTGTGAGCGGAGCCTCCTGACGTCTGCGTGAATCTGATCTCAGAGCCTCTGGCGTCCTGTCTGATGGATTTCTACACCCCTTAGTTAGACAAGCTGTTTGAGTTTAGCCATTTGGATAAGTTTTCTCACAAAATCCTATTCCAAGGCTCTAAATCTTAAGCTGGTTGTGCACCACAGAAAATAAAACCCGTTTCTAATCAATTTTAAATTTGCCAGCGTTACTTTTGAGTGGTTTTTTGTTTACTCAAAAGATGTCATCGTGAAACCGATGATGTTATAACTCAACAAGTAAAATAAGTGAATATGAATATAATGCAAAATGCAAAGTCCCTAATTTCAATTCAACAAGTAAAATAAATGAATATGAATATAATGCAAAGTCCTAATTTCAATTCTCAATAAATGATAAGCTTTTTCAAAATGAAATTTTCAATTCAACATTTCAAATAAGATGAAATCTTTCCATACATGTATCAAGATCAATGATAAGAACCCAAAATATCAAATTCCATGATGAAAAACGTATATTTTTTGTATTTTCAATATAAAAGAATGAAAATGCAAGGATTGAAAAATAACTTGATAGTTAAATCCTACTATAAGAAAAAAGAGACAAACCAAGCAGGATATCAAGAAGAAAACACCCAACCCAAGATGCAAGGACATCCAATGAAACAAAAAATATGAGAGAGAAAAACTGCCCAAAAATTCAATCAAAGAAAGGTTTCCTATCACTCTATAGGCACTTAACTGTCATGACAGAGACCCAAGAAGACTCAACAACCATCAAAACTTACCCAACAAACACCAAACTCAACAATCAAGCAAACAAGGATGATGCACACGACTGTTCAGGAGAAAACCACATATATACGCTCCCTACATAATGATAACTCGCGTATGTACGCGTCTGTCAATGGAAAACCCACGTATATGTGTTGAAACACTATCAGGTTAAGGATAAGGCCACAAAACTCAGACTCAAAAAGAAAATAGGTTGTCAAGCAGTCAGACGGAAATAAAAATCAAGCTAACTGAGAGAAAACACAGGAGAAAAACATTCCAAACCCTGAAAATACGATTCTTTCCCCAGTATGGTCACCAATTTTGTTACGAAAAAAATATCTTTATGGCATGGGGTAAACCACAATAGACAAAAATGACTGCAAAAATCAACTCTAATCTCAAGTATGTTATAGAAACAAACATGCTAACAAGACAAGATAAAGAGCCTACCTCATCTAGACGTCCAATGAATTCCACCATTGAGCACTTGAACCAAAGCTATATACCTGCAACTTGTCCTCAACAACCAAGATACATAAGAATATGGTGATAATATATAAATTTAGCACATATAATAACATAATCCATCAATATTCATAACAAATATGCCCATGGAATAACAATTCACATATTTGTGAGACATTGATTGGACGAGAAACGAGTATTTCTATTAAAATGTAATCAACAAAAGTGTATGAATGACAAACTTCTGTGTCAGAACGTTCGTAACCGAGAAACTAAGTCCCTTCCAGCTGGGCTTCCATCACTTAAATCCTCCACCAAAGACAAGCTCATATAAGAGAGAAAATGAGGTTCTCCATCAAATAAGGACAAGCTTGGGGGATGAACAATGTGTTCAAACTTAAAAGGACAAAGGGATGCAGACTCAATATGAAGTGAATAATTTCTCCAGGATAACTTTTCTCTCAAAGTCGAATTTTTATCCTCTTTTCCACATCTTGGATATGGCCCATTTATATCCTTCAAATGGAACTGAAGGGATGATTCATAACATTTCCAGTATATGGAAGGTCAAGGATCATGGATCTCATGACGTGACATGGAAACCCGACATCATGTTTTAATTTTGGGCACAAAAATTGATGTACATGGGCTGTAATGGTGCAACCTATGTATACACATGTTGTATAGTTGTTAGAGTGCATATATATGGAAAAATATGTTTTTTAGCTCTGAGAATTTCAAAAAGGGGACTTCAAGTCTGCATAGGGAAACAAAAAAGTCATTTTGAGAAAGTTTCATGGGGTGAGGAAAATCTTTCTATAAAAAAGAGTATGGGGGACTAAGCTATACGAGGAAGGGAAAGGGAGGGCTAGGAGACTAGGAAAAAGGGCTAAGCTTGAGGGCTTAACTCAAAAATAATATTATATTATTATTTCCTAAAGACTATGGTGATGATGATTATTTTATACTAAGTTTCATGAAAGAGGGAATGGATCACAAGTGGGTTGAAAATGAGTTCCAAGAGAGCCATGTGTCAATCATGGCACATGCAAATATATGTGGGGAAAATAATTTTTTTTCCCATCTTTTTTCCTTTCATGCATGCACTCAGTTGAGCACACACTGAGCCATCCTCCCCCATTCACCAATGCATAAACACAGGTAGCCATTGACTCCATCAATGGAACATATCCATGCCTCACGTGCACCTTCAACAATGATCCCATACATTTCTGGTTATGCACAACACAATTTTACTTTGACTAAACCCATATTGTGCCTTACCTGAATGTTGTTGCTACCATCACAGTTCCTGGACTAAGCATGGTTGCTACCCTTAATTTTTCTATACCCAAACTTTTCTTTTGCCATCACCCTTACTTGATTGACTTAGGATTTGGATAGAATAAGTAGGTTGTCATGCCTGCGGGTTTGAAGAGGTGGGTTTTCACGCCCATGGATTGAAGAAGAAGGTTGTCAAGCCTATGAGAAAATCTCTCTAGGTGAGATAGGTTGTTGGGGAATTTATTTTCCATAGGGATCCCAACTGTAGCTATAGTGCTACGAGAATTCTTGTCCAACCTGTTTTTGAAGCCCTGGAAGGGAAGTGGGGCAGCCGAAGGATTGTTGAGAAAAGAAGGGGCACACTTCCTAGGGTGGGACATATAGGTGGGGAATGAGAAGTTGTAGGCTGTTAGTTTGAGTTGGATCCTAGGACAAAATCCTACCTGTTGACAGTGTAACTTTCTGTTGTCTCATCGTAGCCTAGGAATCTATTTACCCAGGTGGAGTTTAGTCCCATATTGGGGGTGACCTACTGCTGAGAGTGATGAGCAGTGTGGTCTATGGATGGGAGGATCATGGAAGGTCTGCATGTAGTTGGTGGTCTTCTATAAAAATATAAGTATCAATTATGTGTTCAATTGCATGTTGTGTATTTGTACATGTCTTGTATTTATGAGTATTGCCTGTATATGTTGTATTTATAGGCTTACTGTTATTTCCTCATTAATCTATGTATTAGTAGAATGTGTTGTCTATTTAAAACTATATTTATATACATATGAAATTATTGTAAGTTTTTAGGCGGCATGACCCAGTCTGGGTAGGATGGGTATGTTACAATGTAATTAAGTTCCACAAGAGTTAATGTGTGTGGAACAACCCAACATGTATAAGCCCGGGTGTGTTACATTTTGGGTTATCATAAACAACATAAGTATAAATGGTGGCATGACCCTGACCTGGGAGGATCAGGGTATGCTACAGAGTATGTATAGTATACATCCTAGATTTTATCCTTTATGGTCCAAAGAATAACAAAAAGAATGCTACACTCCTCAACTTACAACTTTAAATGTCAACTTGGTGTTCATATGAAATTGAGAGGTACTGTGCACTTTATGTGCAAAAATCCATACACAACCTGCATCTATATACAAAGGAAAACCATGTCTATCCAAGTACTACAAAGGCTACTTCAATAGGGAAAAATGAATAATAAGAAATTCAATGCTATTGGAAGGAAAGACGAAATTCAATCAAAGAAAATGATACAAAGTACATGAAAGGAAACTCACAAAAGCAAAATTAAAGGGATCATGCAAACCAATGACCAATCCCTGCTTATATTGACGACAAGGAAAGATAGGGTGGAAGACTGCAAGAAGTAGAATGTAAAGCTACAAATCCTGGTGAGATGATTTAGGTTTATGATCCCCAAAAAAGAAATATATTGTTGAAAGATAGAGTTGTAATTACCTAAGTAGTTATAATGAAAACATAGAAAATCCTAATGTACACTATTCCTTTAGAAGGACTAAACTAAAACATAGAAAAAAAAAAAAACTAATCAATTCTGAATTAAGGATGAAGCAATCTATGGAGAACATATCTCTTTTGATGATGGTAAAAGATCACAAAACTACCTAAGCAATGTGTTGGAAATTATGCTACAAGAAACATAGTGCTGCTACATGAACTATAATTCTACTACAAGAAATGCATAAATTCATGCTCCATATATAATACAAGTAAAATTAACTAAACAAGATGTAAACTAAAGGAAATGAACCAAGGAAATGTTGATATAGGAAATGGAAATACTTCCACAAGAAATAAATTGTTGCTACAAGAAATACATAAATCATGCACAACATATCCTATGAGTAAAATGAACCAGACAATCAAAGGAAATGGAAGAAAAGTAGAGAGGTTCCTTGTGCAACATTGACTGTGCCCTAGTCAAGGCTTCTACAAGGAAAAAACTACTAACATAAGGAAATGTAAAAGTAAAAATTCTTCATTAACATACTATCTCAAAAACAAAAATAAAACTCAAGGAAGTTTAAGTTCTCCAAAAATAACAATTGCTTAACAAGAATGACTAACTTTCTAGGGATGGCCCCTAGATTCTATCTATAGTAATAGGTTACAAAAATCATCCTTTCAATCACTCATTGATTGAAGGGATTGCCTCTCCATCATCCTATAACTAGGGTCCTAAGTTCTAGGGATCAAATCCCTTGACATATTTCCTTCCTTGAGTAAAACAATTGAGTGGATTAGACTAGATGTGATGTCTTGAAGGCTTGATAACCTTTGGAGTAGGATGTGAAGACACAATCCCCATTTTTTCTTTTGCCATTTTGGAGTAGGAATCCTCCCTTGATTCAAATTTCTTGGAGCATGGGCTAGTGTAGCATGTAGATACCCATAAAACCATGAAAACCATAGCTAAAATAAAATACAATGAACACTTGATCATTCAATACATTCCATTCATCAATAAATTGCACAAAACCATATAATTATATTAATCATGGTCAAAGATAGGCTTATAAGGTACCAAATATGGTCAAAATGTTTCAAATATGGGTCTTATGATATACAATGGAGAGACCCATCATTACCCCCCAGTTTAGATTTTCGCACATCGTTGTGGAAAAAAATTTGTGAATGTGAAGCTGCTACATCCCCTCTTCTTGAACTATTTTTACTACTCCTTGCACAACTACTGTAAATTCCATACTACATACTTGGTTATGGCACCCTGGCCATAATATCCTACTCCTAAATTCTTCTCTATTTCCTTTCATTCCTCCCTTTATTTTTCCTCATTCAATGTTGCTAGTGGTGAAGGTTGCAGTAATAGAGGTGGGTTGAGCCTCAACCTAACCCATTTCAACTTGATCCATCTTAGGTATTCCTTACATAGTTGAACCCTAAACATGGAAGATTGCAGGTTGCTAGGTGAGTGAGGCTCTCTTTTATAGAGACCTTGTGGCAATGATTACTATCTCCTTTAGCAATCCTGAGATGCCTCTTCACCTGAAAGTATTATAGTATCTTCAAAGTGGGAAATATATCTTTGTTTATCCTCTATGATGGTATTCAAATATACATTTTATGTGAGAGATTCATGGTTGGCCATGAGATCTTATAGAATGGAAAAATAATCATGATGATCAAAGGGATGTTTAGATCCTCCTCCCTATATTTTTGCAGCTCATTGGCCCTCAATTCTTCATGAGGGATCTAGGAATATAGACCCCTTAACCATAATTCCCATACATATGTATTTTCATTCCAACTATAGGGGCATGGTAAAATAAATTTGTGAAAAAAAATTCACACAACTGGGCACTTTCCCCCTCACTTCCCTCTTGACATGCATCCACAAACTCTTTGTGGATATATATTATGAAAGGGATCTGTTGTATCAACCTTTTCATCTGAAACTTGTGTTATTGCACATCAAGCAAGAGGTCATAAAATTTTTCAAGATGTCTACAGTTCATCATGTCTTCTACAATTTGAGCCATATTGGATATAGATGCCTCCATCACCTATACTCTATCAATTTGGCTAGCTAAATATCTCTTGGTTTTGGCTAGCTCTTTTTTCAAAGCTTTGTTTTCATGCTCAAGTTGTCTCTTGCTATCAATCCCTTGCATTCTTATAATTTGAAAATTTTCCTGTAGATGATGAATCTTCTGCTCTGTATCTTTTGTACTTCCCTATTATTTCTCTTTCTTGCTTGTTGTAGCCTCTACTAGGATTTTACATTTGATGGATTTATCCCTTTCCGCCTCTATCTCACTCAAAATGATTTTTGAAATAGAATATATAGGTGGTGTTGCTACTTTACCCTCCTCTTGTGCCCCTCATGTGATTTTAGTGGGGCTAGGCGAGTTCTCTAGATTTACTATGGTGGAGGATATTGGTGTGATTAGCTTGGGTGTTTCTTGGGACATGGTCCTTTCCTTGCTAGAGGATTTCCCAATCCTCCTTGTAATTGGGGTTTTATCTTTAATTTTTAGGTTTTGTTTTTTCCTATTTTTCCACTTGGGTGAGAAAAAAGGGAAATTTAGTGTTACCCTAGGCTTATATAGCACCATAGAGAATTGCTAGTGTTAGTGGAACACCATAAAACAGGTAATATAAATAAAACAAGGAAATTAAAACATAGCATTCAATAACAAAAACAAAATAAGGTGAGATAAGTTATACCAATGTAAAATCTTTGAGTACAACACTGCAAAGTAGTTGGTGATCATATGAGCTCCCTTATTCCTCCTTGGGATGGGTTATTTTTTCCCTTATAGAAACTCTTTCTCTCTCGAAATTATATGAAAGTATGGATGGGTTTGGGAGAAATAAGGATTCTTTAGAATCATACAACCAACATAATTTTACTTTGTTTTTTCTTCTCTTTGTGCATGCTAATGGCCTCTTTTTATAGGCCTTCGACAAGTTTGATAAAAATTGGTTTCAATGGGAAAGGGGCGACCACTTGGGTGTGGCCACCCATTCTTGAGTAGACATGAACCCAATTGTTGTACAACCTTCGATGGTCATGGGATTGATGCCTCTTGGCCCTTCAACTAGGAATGATATTTGATAGGATTCTTGGTCATTAATGTGTTGAAAGTTGGTGAAATTTTACTTTTGGTTGATCTGCGCGATTTTCAAAGGAAAAATCACATGGGAGTGTGTAGATTCAAGAAAATCTAGTTTGTTGAGGTGCGTGGATGATCAAAAAATCCACTTCATATTGTTTTTTGTTCTGTTGAATATTGTGTATTAATGCCATGAACATACACCTTAGTGTATTGAACTGGTGACCCTTTCGATGATCACATGTATAGCTATGCGAGTGTTTTTTAGGTGATAATATATGCCCCCCTAATGTGTGAGGTTAGGAGAATATGTATAGCTTAATTACATCATCGTTTATTTTTCTTTGTATACTGATACTATATTATAGAGAGAGAAAGGTGGGTCTAAGGGATACAGACTTCCCATGGAGGAAGAAGGAGAGGTCCACCTGCAAACATATATTCTTGCTAAAAAATAATGAACTTGTTTTATACAAACTATTTAGACATGACCCATTCTCATTCCATAACATGAAAATATTACAATAGTGGACAAGAGGTTGAGGACTCAAGTTTGATCATATGAAGTATGAAGACCAAGATGATCCTGTAACTAATTTTTTTGATGAAGTAGATATGCAGTGCCCTTGGGGGAATTGGTAATGGAAAATGACATTTCTGAAGGAGAACATTCCTTGGATATTGAAGATAAAACTAAGGGTGTATGCTCATTAATGGAAGGCATTGATGTGCTATCAAGCCCAGGGGTCTTTGACTAGAACTGAAAACTACAACTATCACAAAGTAAGACCCATCCTGATGTGGATATGTGATAATATCGAACATCAATGGGGTCAATGGAAGAAAAGAGTAATGATGATTCTCTATATCCATTCCAAGGATCACAATTTGAATGGTAATGGGAACCAAGATACTGCAACATTCCTAGAAACTAGTGTTGAGTTTGACAAGAATGGAACCGAGACCACATAGAATAAAGTGCCCTTTAAAATAAATTGATCAATATAGTATTGGGTACTGACTTGTAAGAGTGACGTGGATTATAAATATAGATGAGTTCGATGGTAAATGGGAATCAATACTTCCTCTGGTTTGAGCATAAGTGATGGCTAATAGTGACAACAACCAAATATTTAACTAGACAAAAGATGATATGATGTTAGGGGGATAATCATATACTAGCAAGGTATTTTCAAATTGAAATTGTGGGTGACGAGGATGCAAAGAGTTGGTAGTGATGTGTGAAAACTATGATACTCAAGGTTTTTTTGATAAGATGGGTGTTTGCATATAGGGTCGTTCAGTGTGAATGTTGCAACCAAGGGCAATGAGGGATTACACTAGGTAAAAAAAATGGTTCCATCAAATGTGATATCCTAATCTACTTTCTTGCGTGTAAATCAAAATGTACTTTGTACAATTGCCAAATGAATAAAGAATAATTAAGTTGAATGTGCAAGCATAGATATGGGATCCCAAGTGATTGAGTGGCTCAACTTAGGGAGTTGAGACTTTGTGAGAATAAATCAATAATGGGGGCCCCATGGGTGAGTCTCAATGTAGGTGGGTGAATGGTGGATTGGACTACAAATTGATAAGTAATATTGGAGGATACGAGGGACCAATGAAAATGAAAAAGTGCATTCAACATAACCAATCAAAATATTTTGAAAATTGATGAGTCCATCCATGGGTGTTTGTGCTAGAAATATGATGATAAGAATAATGAGGTTCATTTTTCGAAGTGTGAACTACTTTGAATCCCATGCTATGGGATAAAAAAACATGGGTTTCAATTTGTTGGGGGGGATAAAATTTCATATAGCCCATGTGGGTAAGAAACAACCAAAAAGCAACAATCTGATGTAAATGGAACTAGGTGAAGTTGTTGTGATAGCAAGGACTGTGGTGTGAAAGGAATATGTAGAGGAATGATACTAGTAAATTAAATCATTCATAGAGGGAGTGAATACATGTCATTTTTTAAATATATACCTGAAGGGCCCATGTGATGGAACTAATTGAAAGTGATGTGAACTTGTCGACAAGAACATGTACAAAAAAAAAATACCCGAAGTGGAAAATACCTGATAGTAGAGAACTTGATACGGGAACTTGAAATAAAATGATAGTGAGTAGGTGTACCTATAATATAGGTGTCGATGTAGGTGTTTGTTGAGATCAATTCCCGCTTCCAAAATTTCCCTCCCCTTTTCTATTTTCCCAACTCCTTTTCTCCATTTATTTTACCTCTTCTATACTTACCCAATTTCCCCTTTTCCTTCTTTCCCTTCTTTTCTCCCTTTCTAGTTTTTATACTTAGTCATTTTTTTTTCAAAACGATGGGTTCACAGGTTCCCGGATTGGATGACTCGTGAATCCTCATATCCAATCCGTACTCTTTTATATTGAGTCTAATCGAATTCCACATTATCCCATACTTTTCCATTTTTGCAGTTGCGGGTTCAGGTTGGCGGGGTCAAACTCTCATATCCTACGTTCCATGATATACATTTTTCATTCAAAAGATCCATGATCTACATTTTGACCCTCAGACTCCACGAGCTTCCAAGTATCTCATTTATCCTATGCCGAGTCCATCCGACCGCATCACAACTCTTAGCCAATTTTTGACCTTCTGCATTCGTGGGTTGGTGGGTTCACAAAAGTCTCAAATCCTATTTCTCTCATGTCTGTCCCTGCCACCTTCATGCTTTTCCCAATACAAATTTAGTATGGTTTAATGATAATAAATCATTATGTAGGTCCCATAATTTTTTTTCATTAATAGGTGAAGGGATTGAGGAGATTCCTCATTAAACCACATTAAAGAGTTATTTGTGGAAGATTATATTATATCTCTCAAGTGCTCATTTCAAATATTATCTGGATCAAAAGAATGCTCCCATCAACTTATGGCAGCAACAAATCGACAAAATTTCTGCGGAGATACTTTGAACATTTTTGGATGAGAGGACCAAAACGCTCAGTGGTCTAGATCGTACTCTTATTATTCATCCCCTTATGCTCAGAAGGAAGTAATTTGGACGTTTGAAATTGCTCATGTAGGTTGCGTTCCTGAAGTTTTTGATTGCAAGGAGTTCGTTGCTTAGTGCGCTGAGAAGTATATACCACACCAATGGATGATTCAACTCCAATATCATTATCCCGTCTCCCTTTCACCTCAAGTATTCCATAATATGATGAGACTCCCAGAGCCAACACGCACCTTCAAAGGTGAAGATTACAGAGACTTCTTGAAAAAACATGACAACGGCCTGGATCTCTTACCAAATTTCTTAGAGAATCCCATGACCATCCTTGAGGATATTACCATACTACATGTCAGCTTGTTCAAAAACCCATTTCGATAACTTTCCTGGTTATTTACCAGAGTTACGGGCCAAGAAAATACTGCTAGCATTTCCCATATGATTCTTTACATCTTATATTTTACTGTCAAGGAGAGACCATCATAGTAAGTTTACGATGATCACATTGTTCTTTTCTTTATCAAGTCCTTCATCCATTTATTCCACCTCTTTCACTAGAAAGGTTTAATCGAAGAATGATAACTCCTTTATTCTTCTTACCAAGTCTTGCTGATCCTTCCACCACCCACCGTCCTCTTTTTGAAAGATTATTTCTTGTATTTATTTTCTTAATGGTCCACGGGAGCCCCAATCCTAGTCTCTAAGACAAACACATTTACATTTTCAAGAATATGTAACCGATTATATATTTTTTGGAAATTTCAAGAGAACTACTTTGGGAACAATCTCAACTATGCTTTGTAACCCTGTTTTCAGAATATAAAGTATTTGAAGTTGATATATCATTATCCTTATTTGAGATTCCAATATATCCACTCTGTTAAAGTTCTCTTGTGCATGCAGATCATATTTTTTTTTTTTTTTATGTGATCAAAATCTTTATCTTAAAACTATGATGGATATGAGGAAATTTTTTACTTTAAATGTGTGATGTACATGATTCCTGGTCCTCTCTCAAGAACTTTATTTTAAAAATACAAACATAAACTTTTCCTTGTATTTATTTTCTATATTTATGCTTCTTTGAAATACTACGAAAAACTTCTATCAAGTCCCACATTTTTGACATTTACAAATCTCAAGAAAATCTAAAGAGGAGTACCACCTCTATAAAAATGCAGGGGGATTTACATCCTCATGAATTTTCCATTTCGGTCCTAACAGATTCAAGCGTTAACATTTTTGGTGACCATACTGGGAAATGAACTGATATTTGGAACCTGGTCTGGCATTTGTAAAAGAATATATGACTTTTCCCTAGGCTGATTAGCCCACCTAGAAATTGGATTGAACAACCAACGAAACATTTTGCATCAGTTATACAACTTAGTAATATCAACGGTCGAGACCCGTAAATATTCATAAATGCCATGGAAAACCTTGGTCCAAGAAGAAGAAAGAGAAATCGTCCAGAGAAAGAGGAGAGAGGAATGGCAAGACCTAAGAAATAAAAGGCTAGCTAGAGCAGCACGCAAACAAGGTCAGAATTGAAGCTGGATGAATACAAGAGACCCATTACCAAAAGTAAAAGAAAACAAATTTTTATTCTTAGAAGTGAAAATCCTATTCATGGAATCTCTCCAGACATGGAAAAAATAAACGAACAACTCTGAGGTGAGCATCATGAGGAGAGACAAGGAGGTGGAAGAGATGTTGCGAGAAATCGAGGAAACTGTTGGCCCTTGGTTATGGAAGAAAGATAAGAGTAAGGAAGAAAGGTGAAGTATGAACTGCGCGGAAATCACATTGATTGAGAATGGGTCAAAGTGGTCAAAGAAGAGGAAAAGAAGGAGCAAAGGAAGGGAAATCTAGCCATTGGAAGAGAAAACCAAGGAATACAGATCAACAAGGAAATATGGATCGTGGACAACTCAACAAGCAGAAGAAGACATCAACGAGTGCTTTGGAGCACCTCACAGAAAATAAGGAAAGACAGGTTGGTGAAGCCTGGAAAACACAGGTCAAGTGGACCTAGGGTTTTAGACACCTAGGGTTCTTGGCATTTAGGGTTTTGACACTTAGAATTCGGTCTAAGGTTGTCAGGGAGTCATTGTAATGTATAAATAAAGACCTAGATGAGAGAAGAAGGGTTTGTCATTGTTGGTTAAGAGAGTGATTATTGTTGTGTACGAGAGACACATAGTGTTGCAAGAGCACTATTGTATTGTAAGATCTTCATCTGGGTGTGAAGATCAACCCTACGGCTAGGTGCACAGGGACGTGAGAGAATAAGAGAGAAAAGAGAGAGATCTGGAAGCTAAGTGTGAATATAGAACTGTATGTTTCATCTTAATATATCAAGAATCACAATTCTGTGGATGTATCCCTAGGGAGAGGGAGAACCACATATATCTTGTTGTTATGTGTGATTGATGTTGTGTTATTGGCCATCTGTTATATCGTTGATGCATTGTTGTGATAGATCTAATATATAACTTGAAAAGTAGGTTAAGGGTGGTAAATAATATCTAGATATCTGTGTATTGTTGTTTTGGATTCACTTGAATTTCCTTTGGTTGTAGACACCTGCGTCCTGCAACCCCCTATTGCTACTTCAGGTGAGAATACATCTGCTCCGCAGGTGTTGATGAAAGGGCCAATAGTTAGGGATTGTTGGTGAGCTGTTAGAGTTGAACCCTCGGTCTGCCCCTGTGCCAAAAAATGGTTCCGTTGTCAGGACCAGTACCTTCTTGAGGGAATGTCAAGGTGGTTTCCACCAAAGACAAAGATTCAGAAGTGGATAGAAGAACAAGAAAAGGACTTCACTGAAGACCAGAACAAGAACCCTAATCTTAGCACAAAAGACTGGTTGGGAAGGTACATCTTCACCGACATACACGAGATTTTCTTTGGAGGAATTCATAAGGAGCTATACGAGTGGTTAGCCAGATTAGTAGATACCCAGTTTGAGATCACATCTAGACCACCTGTGGTTTGGACGTCGACATTGATAAAAAAATTCAAGAGAGTTGATAACACTGTGTTAAGAGCAGTAGATCACTGGTTTGATAACACCATTGGAGGGTACATTACTGAGTTTTCTATTGACAGAGTTGAGTCATATATCCAAATAGAGAGATATTTCTTTAATGGACCTGGAGGAAAATGTTTACACTTTTCAAAGTTGAAGATCAAGATGCTATTGCATGAGAAGAACATCTTGAAGATACAATGATTTTTCGGATTGAAAAGATAATGTTCAAGAAATCAGATAGCGAAAGCGACATAGAGGTTGGACATATGTGCAGTGGGAGAACCTTCATAGAGGTTCCTCTGGTGAACTTGTTTGAGCAGACTCACGAGCCACTGGCACAGGACGAAGGGTTCTACAATGGAGAAGAAGAAGAGTTATTGAATGAGGAACATTCATAGTCCACTAGGGTAGAGGAAGGGAATACTGAAGGACCTCGCCAAGAAGAATAAAAGACTTCAGGAACTGCGCCTACCGTTAAAGTAAGTACTATTAATCCTCCTATTGGTTTAACAACATTAAGTAACCAGAGTAGCCAGAGTTATCAGAGCACTCAGAGTACTGTTACCAGCAGTCCAGTACATAATCAGTCAAGAAACCTAGGAATATCTATGGCAGATGAAATGAGGTTACTTATATTTAGAGGAGATGGATTTGAAGATCCTGATCAACACTAGTTCTTATGCAAAGCTATATGGAGCATTAAGAAATTCAATGATGAAGCAGTTAGGAGAGATCATTTTAGTACTACCTTGAGAGACCACGCACCGAGTTGGTACATGAGGTTTGTTAAAGGTTCTGTACAACCTAAACCGATGAATGATATCAATACTACATTGAGTGCAGAATTCAAGAAACCCAAGTCAGAGTTGTAGTGCATTACAAAACTGAAATAAATCAAGCAGAGAGTAGCTGAACCTATTTGGGATTTTGATCAGAGGTTTAAGACCTTGACAGGCCACTTGAGATTTCAAATTCTAGATGAAAAGAATAAGAAATGGTTCATTGCTTCCCTCTTACCACACATCAGAGTTCCTTTGATGAAAAAGAAGGTCGCTTCACAGGCTGAGGCATTGGAGATCACCATGAAACTAGAATCAACTCCTATGGGAGAATCCAACTCATGTATGAGTTAAATTTTGAGTAATCTAAATAGCTTATCTTTGCAGGTCGAAGATATGAAGAAAGAAAAGGGAAAATATAAAAGAGAATACATCTGGTGTATGAGATTGATCCGAAAATCTAGAAGCCTGACATGGCTTGAAAAATGCTCAAAAATGAAAGTTCTC